>CABPRJ010001489.1:67124-202031 GCA_902439185.1 Cinara cedri | reverse complement strand
GACGATCGCCGTTGGCCGACCACAACGGAATATTACTCCGACATTGCCACACTGGTAATATCGTTTAAAAGTTCGCAAACTATTGTGTGATAACATTCATGTGACAACTAACTGTGAACTGAGTAACTGACTAGTAGTTTGTTGTGTGGGTATGAAATTATAAATTGAAATGTCTTCAAATAAAAAAATACCAAGAAGTGCTGAAAATAAAAGAAAAACAGCAGCAAAGACCAGAAAATGGGAGAAAATGAGTAAACAAATTCCAAAAATGGAAACATAAGTCTCAATGGTAAGTAGAATAATAATTATGATTATATCTACATTATTAAAAGTCTAACAGACCCTATACTAAGGTATAGGGTAAGGTATAGGTATATGACGTAAGCGTCAGTGGCGTTGCGACAAGACCGTTTAGAATAGATTTAATTATATTTAAGAATACAATTTTTTTCAGAATACAAATTTTGAGACACGGCAATAAAAATGTCCCAATGATCTTTCTCAAAAAATCCACTAGATGCTATCATCTAGTGGATTTTTTACAATAGTGTAAATAATGACAAACATCATATTGACGGATACCTAACTACTTTGTTTTAATTTTCAAAATTATATATTTAATAACATTTATTGTAGAAGTCAACAAATGTAAAAAATGTTAATTTGAATGAAACAAATTTTATTATAATTTAAATTCTTACGTTTAAATATAACATAAATAAGTAATAATGATTATTGTTCAGACTACACATATTGAGTTGCTGACAACTAATGCTAAAACATCAGTAATATGCCCTAATGAGTTATCTTCATTTGTGAAAAGTTTACCGGATGCTATTGATCAACATATGCAACTATTACCAAGTTGCAATACATTGTTAATACTTTTTAAAATTCTTATTATTTTTCGGATTTTACAAGCAATTCATATACTATTGAAACATTTGAAACGCATACAATGGATACGCATACATAGATCCTATTTACTTACTAGTAAATGAACAAGATAATTTTTCTGAATCCAAAGAAACCAAAATTCTAAACATTGATCCGGCACTATAGGAAATCAAGTATAAATTATTTACTATTAAATCCACCTAAGCAAAATTTAAAATTAATTGATTAAAAAATAAAATAAAAAGAGTTATTGATAAATATGTGAGTACCTTATCTTATTTAATGTAAAAATATATTTATTATAATAATGGAGAAACTCATTTTAGAGATTGGACAGGGCCTCAACGATCTTCTTTAAACGACACTTGTAATACGTTTAATTGTATAAATGTTTATATAATTCTAGCAGCGCTAATAACCCCCTAGCACCCACAATCTAGTTATTATATTCTTGACTGATTTAAATTAATGTATTAAATAATGATACCATTAGAAAATCGCTTGTTATGAAAAATGCAGTTTTGGAAAAAACTTTATTTTCTTTTTTATACAGAAACATCTGAATTATTGTATTCGAAAATACGACAGGAACGTCGATTACACGATCAAAAAATATACAAAATAACGTGCGACACTGTTGTAGGTCAAATGCTGGTAAGGTTGGGTGCATAAAATTATTTTTACGGGTTTTTTTTTATGTGTTTATCTCACTTTTAAATTTGTTTTGACTTACGGCTTTTTTGCTTATGAACACATTATAGCATAAAAGTAGCTCTAGCTATAATATCTAAACTATAACATTTGAAACGCATACAATGGATACGCATACATAGATCCTATTTACTTACTAGTAAATGAACAAGATAATTTTTCTGAATCCAAAGAAACTAAAATTCTAAACATTGATCCGGCNATTTACGGTAGAAATTACAGAAACCAAAGAAAGATTGAAGATCTTTTCTGTTGCGGGGTTCAGGAAAATTTTTAAGAGCTATTATTTTGTCAGGGTCCATTATGGTACCACTGGAAGAAACGAAGTGACCAAGAAATTTTATTTGAGCTTTAAGAAAATGACATTTTTTAAATTTAAGAGTAAGATTCGAGAGAGAAATTTTTTGAAAAATCCATTCAAGACTAATTAATTGATTTTGAAAAGATTGAGAAGAAATAAGTATATCATCAACATACGTGTGGATATCATTAGGGAAAGGACATGGGACAGTAAAATTGTTTAAGGCAGCTTCCAAACCTTTACCAAAAGCGGCATTAGAAATGTTGAGACCAAACGGTACAACACAAAACTGGTAAGACCTGCCATCATATAAAAAACTAGTATATTGGCGAACAGAAGGGTCAAGGGGAATTTGCCAATAACCAGAAGTAAAATCAAGAGTGGTAAAAACATTTTTACTATTAAATTTAGCTAAAATCTCATCAATGGGAAGAGAACTGTCACGGGTAGGGAGAATAATGCTATTGAGCTTTCGGGCATCTAAACAAAGCCGGATAGAACCGTCAGGTTTTACTACAGTGACTAAAGGATTATTATAAGGTGCATCAGATCTTTCAATAACCCCCCAATTAAGCATCTTGTCGATCTCCTGCTGAACAGCGAAACGACGAGAAAACGGAACAGGGTAGGGTTTTAATTTGTAAGGCTGATGTTCACGAACATTGAACTTATATGAAAAAGAATTATGTAACCCTGGACGATCCTGAAAAATGTGATCATACTTATTAATTAGCGATTCTAATAACTGTTGTTGTTGTTCATCAAGAGGAATATCATTAAGAGCAACATTTTTTGTTAGAGGGAAAGGAAACAAGCTTTCACGGGGTTCATTGACTACAGAATTTAAACAGAGGTCTTCTAGTTCAACATGTTTCAGGGAGTATATTAGATTATTACTACTGTTAACAGACCAGTCAGTACCTAAAATAAGCGGAGTGGATAGATGGGGAACTATTAAGAAAATTGCGTGCGTTTTAAAGTTGTTAATATTAAATTGTAAGTAGATTTGGGAATTAATTTTGACAGACCGGTTTGAGATTGCAGTTTTTAAGAATATACTAGAAAGAGGGAAAGAGGGAATATCAAATTTAGAGGGATCATTTTTTAAAATATTGTAAAGTGTTTCAGATATAGCAGAGACAGAAGCACCAGAATCAAGAAGGACAGTATAGGAGTTATTAAATATGGAGATGTCGATTTTGGGGCGAAAACTAAGTAATGGTGCAATTTTTTGTTCGGGACTTAACGGATGAGAGAGAATGTTTAATTGAGGAATGTTGGGAAATGGACCAGAAGCTTTCCTCACAAGACTGGTCATTGGGCGTTTCCCGTAGGAGGGTTTTGAGAGGTATTAGAAGTACTAGAAGTGTTGGGAGTATTTGATGTAAGATTACTAGGAGGATTGTGGCGGCGGTCATTACTATAAGGGGGACGTCCTTGATATCTGTCTTGATAATTATTATTACGGTTGGAGGAGTTATTATTAGTGTTATTAGGTCGATTACTTTGAGAGTGGTCATATGAATTTAAAGGATTATTGGAAGAATTATTGTTAGGACGGTAAGAATGCTCAGCATATGAAAGGTGGTCAATGAGTTCATTAAGGGTTTTGATACGGAGAATTCTTAAAGGACTAGCTACTGTTTCTGGGAAGTGAGAGAGAATTTGAAAAATTAGGGTTTCGTTTTCCATGGGGGGATTAAGGTATTTGGCTTTATTGATCCATTCTATTGCATGTTTTTGAAGAGAGGACGTATCGCGATGAGAGTAAGGACGAGAGAGTTCATTACGGGTCATTAATTGTTTATTGTATGACCAGAAATGTTGACGGAAAAGTACGGTGAAATCATGGAAAGTGGTAGGAGGAGGAGTGAGGGCATGGAACCATTGTTTGGCATCACCAGTCATCCGTCTTCGGACCATGTTAATTTTAAGAGAGTCTGGGATATTTTGAAACTGGAAATAGTCATTGATCTCGACAAGAAAAGCTTCAGGATGAGTAGGGGTGAGGTTACCATTAAATTCAGGGATCACATCAGAGTATTTTTCTTGAGAGAAAATAGAACTATTGTTAGAAGAATAAAGTTGAGAATTATGAACGTTATCTTGATTTAAAAGGGGGGGTAGTTGATTTTGTGTGAGGGTTGGATTTAAAAGAGCGTGTTGATTATGAGAAAGAGCGGGTTGAAAATTGGTGGAGACTGGTTTGGGTGGGGCAATGAAAGTAGAAGAAGGAATTTGAGGGCCGAAAGAGTATCTTGTTTTTTTAGGACTATCTATCCCGAGCAGAGATTGAGTGGTTACAGGGAGATTAGAAAAAGAATTTGTAGTGGGGACTTTCATTTTTTCAAAAGCGATTTCGAGAGCAGCTAACCGGGCAGATTGACCCTCTACTGAGCACAAGCGATCAGAAAAACTAGCTAGATCAGACTTGAGTTCGGACCGTACGTCTGACACTTGTTTATCAGTGTAGGCCTTACACTCAGCTTGAGTACTCTCCAGTATTGATAATAGATTAGTGTTGATCTCTGTCATATCCTTTTTGAGATCGAGGAAAGAATTCTGACATTGTCTTTGGGACTCTTTAAATTGCTTTTTGGAGTCTGTATGGAACTGAAGTAATAAAGAGCGTAGGTCAGGTTGACAGTCTTCAATAGGGGGGGGAAATAGAGCGAGCGGTAGAACTTTCGTTGTCAGACATGTTTAGAGATAGGTCGAAAGTAGGTAGTATGGAAGGAGTACGGTAAGAAGCACTGGGGTTGTACCGGTCAGGGACTTTCGTCGGCCGTTTCCCGGCTCCTTGCATTAAGAAGGTATAGTAAAATATACAAGTGAAGGACAAGAAGAGAGAAAGAAAGAAAAAAAAAAATAAGAAAAAATCAGTTAAAACAAATTAACCGGAAGAAATTAATGAGGTTCAAACTAAACAAAAAAAAAAAATAGGCTAAAAGAAGCAAATAAACTAAAACTTATATGATAAGATAGTAATGAAACATCCACGAATAGTGTAAAGGATAAAGATCTGTATTAAAACAGCAAATATCAGGTATAACAACGCTGACAGACACAATAAACTATAAACGTTAAGGAGTGGTTATCAAAACCGTATATACTACTAATATAGTTTATAATAAAAGAATATAACAATATAATGACGACTGGCCTTAGGTGGATCACACTAGGAGCTGTACTACGAGTACAAATTCAACCACAAATATGACAGGAACGTCGATTACACGATCAAAAAATATACAAAATAACGTGCGACACTGTTGTAGGTCAAATGCTGGTAAGGTTGGGTGCATAAAATTATTTTTACGGGTTTTTTTTATGTGTTTATCTCACTTTTAAATTTGTTTTGACTTACGGCTTTTTTGCTTATGAACACATTATAGCATAAAAGTATCTCTGGCTATAATATCTAAACTGTATAAGATAATGTCTTAACATTATCTGGTGCGTCGCGAACGTACATAGATGACATTGACGTTGATATTTTCCAAATTATTCGTTGAATTTCAAATTATTAATTAATATTACCTACCGAGTTTTATAATTTTATTTAAAAAGAATAATCAAAATGTTGCTATTAGGGGTCGTAGACAAATTAAAATTACTACCTTTTTGAAAGTTGATTAAATAATAATTTATAAAATACATCCTAATAGGGTTGGGTGCAGCCACTGTTATAAGTAATTTATAAAACGATAAACTATTAAACAGAAAAACGATTCTGAGCAAAGTTCAGTTAATAGTACAATAATAGTAGTTAATAGTTAGCAGTAGCTTTATCAACAATATATATGTCATATTATAATAAAATTTCAATTATTTCAATTCCAAAATTAAAATGGATCCCGCATTGAAAACGGGTTTTTCCTACATTTTTCCAGTTTTCCTCCGTTTTTTTCGGTTTTTCATATTTGTTGAAAAAATTCCAAAGAAAATCGAAAACGACCTCTCTAAATTAGAGATCTTTAAGAGAAGTCATTTTTCAATTTTCTCATGAGTTTTCCCCGAAAATGTGAAAAACCGGGAAAATCGTAGGAAAACTAGGAAAATTGGTACCCTATATTAAACTTAAATAAGTTTAATTAAATTATTAAAGTATATTTGTAAATTATTTAATTATTCTAAATCACTATAATATGGCATACATATATATTTATGATATTACTGTCAACTTAACTCCGCTTAGAATTTTTTTTTTCGTTAGTTGCATCTGTCTTCCTTATCGTAGGACAGCTTTTTTTTGTTTTATATAGTTTAACACAATCCTAGAATTGTAATAGTTTTTAGTTTGGTAACTGTGATAACATTTTCAAAACATTTTCGAGAAACCTATTTATTAGTCATTTGATAAAAAATTAATGTTTGGTTTTTTTGTAGTTTTAAAATCAAATTTTGACGAAAATCGTATAATCACGGCAATTCAAATTACGTTCAGTTGAACTATGCTCAGTTTAGATTTTCGTTAGCAATGATTTATTGTGGCGTTACAGAAGTAAATGAAATAACTCTATGTGGAAAGGAAAGTAGTAACTTTCCTAACGTCCCACGTGCAACTCTACAGCTGGCATGTATTTTATATTCTGGGCAGACGAGAAATGTATTTTCTATGCAATATGTTTTTTTTATAATTTGTATAATTCTGTATACAACTTTTATACTAGAAATTTTGCTCCGATTTTCATTTATTACATTTTAGCAACTAGGGTGATCAAATTTAAGGAGGTAATTTTTTCATTTTCTCAGGGGTTTTCATAATAAATGAGAAAACCGGAAAAAACATAGGAAAAATGTACAAAATGTAACTATTTCCAAATTGAAAATCTTACGGCCTTTTATAATAGGTTTAACCGAACTTCACTTAGAATCGTTTTTTGTCAGCAAAGATATTAATCGTGGCGCACAGATATATATTAAATTCCCGTTCTAGATACTACCTTTCCATCACTCACCTACAACAGTAGCCCACCCATCCATCGTCTGAATTGATGTCAGTGTTTTTATACTAGGGTAAAATTAGTGATTCCCAACGTGGGTGGTACCCTTGTAAGCTTTTTTAATTTTTAGGGGAGTGTTTTTAGTGAAAAAAATATTTTTGCAAAAAAAAAAAAACAAAAAAATTTTGTTTAGCAGAGCGTGGTTTTGATCCACGGACCTCCGGGTTAAGTGCCCAGCGCGCTCCCGCTGCGCCACTCTGCTACTTACCCTTAACGATATAAAATATGTATGTTAAGGTTATAGATTTCCGGAGGGNTATTACACGTGCTATGTACATTGTTATTGAATGGTATCTCACGCATTATTTTATACCAAATATACCATATCCATTCATAATAGGCCATAAAACTCCCTTTTTAAGATACAACATACGTTCATTCTCACTTTATCTACCCCTTGTTTAACTGCTAATTTTTCCTCTGATTTCCTTATAGCTACATATTCTCAAAACATACTTTTATTTTTACTACCTATACCTACACGATATCTTGCTTACACACCCTTATTTACCAGAACGTAAATTCTTTTCTACTACAGTAAGTTTCATTAGTAAAACACATTAGGTATCTATCTAATTTTCAAAATTCATATTTCCTAATAGAATTAAAAATATCCGTAGGTACGTAAGTGTAGGTTTATTTATAATTAAGGCTGTGAATTTAATAGTACGTATGTAAGCTACGTTTTATTAAACGTAGCTTTCTATAAGTACATCATTTTCATAGGAGTGCGCATATCACTTGCATTGGCTTAAAAATACAAAAAAAGCTAGGTGTCCTAGAATAATGGAGACGGGTGCAACCACTGTTATATGTAATTTAATATATACCCGTAAACAACAACAAACCATTTCTAACGAAAAAACGATTCCGAACGGTTGATCATTGACAAAGCATCATTATGCTTTGTTAACAATACATATGTCATATTATGGCAAATTATTTAAATAAGCATTATATATTTTCTTTAATAATATTTATTTAATATTGTACCGATTTTCCCATTTTTCCTACGTTTTTTCCGCTTTTTCTATGTTTTTTCCCGGTTTTTCACATCTGCTGGGAGAACTCTTGGAAAAATCGAAAAATGACCTTCTTTAATGTACCTTCCCAGTCAAATTTTCTTTCAAAAAAAGTACTATCGTTATAAATCGGAGCAAAATTACTGATAGAAAAGTCGTACACAGAAAAAAAAATCGTAATATTCGACTACTATATTTTAAACATTTTCCCTTATTTTCGTTAAAAAAAGTTTCCGTGGTATTTATATTTTATGTTTGAAACATCAAACGTATTGAATTCTAACAAATAAATAATAATATACTTTATAATTATTAAATAGACAATAAAAAAAGTGAGCCTCCCCCTGAAAAATTGTCTGGATTCAATACTGAAACGTATACCTAGGTATAAACGTATGTTAATCTGTGTTATAACCATTTTTTATAAAAAAAAATTCGAATTTTTCGATTTCACAAATAAAAACCGGTGCCTATCTATACCACGATCGAACAATAATTCGATGCACCCGGCAACGTTATGGCATAAAGTACACACTCAAAATAATAAAATAATGCAATATTCATATAAAACGAAAAATAGTAAACCGATATTATATTCAAGTATGTTGTGCGTATTGTGTTGCAACAGTAATGTACGGGTTGCAGCTCACGGACGTCGTCGTCGAGGGGAGTGAGGATACTTCGGTCGGCGTTATTTCCCCTTTGTGTCGTGCTCTATTGAATCGTTTCGTATTATTTACCGTATGCGTGTATTATAACAATATGGCTATTCGCATTTTGCTCTCTGTGTTTTATTTTTTCGTGCTCGTATACAAATAATAATAATAATAATAATAATGGCCGTCTTCGCAAACGTCGCAGTGCCGTAAGTCATTCACGTGATGCGTTTTAGCTGCGGCACAAGTGTGCGAGGCGACTTTTCCGAACAGATTTGCAATGAAATGCCTACATAGGAAAACGACAAACCGAACTCGTACAAACGAATCACCGAATCGCGACAGTGTCACGATTACACAATCTATACGACGGGAAATTAGAGAGATATTATATTTTCCCCCCTTGACTTTTTTCTTTCAGTCTTTATTGTGTCCATAAACTAAACTAACCATGTCCTTTTAATGCTGAATGATTGTTTAATGTCACAAAGAAATGCATCGAATTTATTATTTTTCTGAGAGTATCCGGGATAGTTCACTTTGCTATATCTAATGATTATTAAAAAACTACAGTGGTTTTATATTCAATAAAATTGTAAAATATTTCGTACAAATATTTATTTATTGTTATATGCCATATGTCTTGTTTATAAATTAAATATAATACAAGTAAAAATAAGATGGACATACTTTGCACGTGAGTGGGCCAATGTTATAGGTGAGAAGTTACGTACGTAATCTGTACGCAACCATTGCTAACGAAAAACGATTCTGACCGGAGTTGGGTTAATAGTATTGCTTAATAATTACATATGTATATATTTTCTTTAATAATAATATTTGTTTAATATTGTACCTATTTTCCCGTATTTTTCCTACGGTTTTTTCCGGGTTTTTCTCATTTATTATGAAAACAGCTGGGAAAATCAAAAAATAATCTCTTCTCTAATAAAACACTTCACCTTAACCTAGGAACATTAGCAATGAGAATACTGTGTATATTGAATATAATATTATGCCAATATCTAACTCCTAGCACTTACATTAAACCAATGTTTCGTGTATTTATGACTAATATAAATATTAAAAAGTCCATCTTCAAGTAGTAGTACAACAAAAATAAATAAAGAATACATAGAAAATGATACCATTTTTTAAATAGAGAGTAAATTGATTTTGAATTGAATAACATAGATTAAGGATTTTTTGTTTATTGGGTATTTTTTTTTTTTTATTACAAGAAACCGTATACATATACATATATACATATTTACAATCTGTAATTTGAATTACAATAAGCAACATTTTAACGACAGGTACGGGAATCGGGGATAAACACAAAATCGATGAAGCCGCCTCTGAAACAATAGCATTATCTTTATAGATATAGGTAACATAATATAATATAATATATTACAATATATTATGTATATTTTTTTTTTTTTCGAAAATTATGACGTCTTCTCTTCGTCCGATTTAATTAGCTTTCACCTCGTAGCATTGGTTCACGCCTATACTAGGTGGCGGTGTACAATAATATAATATTTATGAATTTCAAACTACGTTACCTACATGAAACGGCCCGCAGACTCATCACTGCCGCCGCCGCCGCCGCCGCCGCCGCCACAGTGTAATTATTACCTGTGCGGCGTTAATCTTTTTTTCCTCTCTCGTACAATGTCTGTCGAGGTGAAAATACATTATACGTTTTGTTATTAATACTTTGAAGGGTTTTTTTTTTTTTTTTTTTTTTTTTATGCTCGATAGTATTCTCTAAACGTCCGTTTAACGATCTTTGTTCTTTAATGCTCATCACATACGAGGCCTCGTAGCAAAAAGAAAAAAAAATAGATAGTTATTTTTTTTTTTTATCCGAGGATTTTTAAAATACGAGTTCGAATTAAATTTATGGATATAATATTATATGGTCAGATAGTTTTCGGAATCTTAAAATCCTTTCGAATTTTTATTTCAATTTGTAAAAAAGTATACGTGTAAATTACCTGCAAGCGTATCGAATGACACTGTACTAATTTAATAAAAGTTCATTTTGGATTACAACCAATCAATCTGGGAAAAATAAACAACACATATTGTTAAGGAATTATAAATCGATATTATTGGTTGTTAAGTGTTTTAAACAAGTACCTAAGAAACGGTTTATACATATACATGTTTAAAACGTAAACAAATTGATATAAAATAACTAATATGTTCAGAAGATATTTATATGAGCCAAGATACGTAATTATATAATTCATATCCATACTGAAAATATAAATGGAAATAAACAGTTGTTAGTTTCTATTACTTTTCGATAGTAACATTATTTAAATTATTTTTTTTTTCTAAAATAATTATAAAAAAAAAATAATATTTATAATTAACAATTATCAGAATATGGTATTTATTTATTTTAGATTCTGAGTGTATTATATTTCGTACATTTTCCCGTTTCTCCTCCGTTCTTTTTGGTTTTCCAAATTTAATGAGAAAACTCCAGGGAAAATCGAAAAACGACCTCTATAAAAGTACCTCCCCAGTAAAATGTCTTTTCAGGAACAATGCTATCATTAAAAGTTGGAGTAAAATTGCTGGTAGAAAAGTTACACTCAAATAAAAAATAAAAAATAAAATAAACATCTTTGTAAAATTATAAGCTTCTTCGTTCCACTCAGAATCTAAAATACGACAGTTAATATAAAACTAAACGGTCGACATCCCCGATTATGCTAAATACAAATAGAATTCAGATAATAAAGGTCAGTCCAAAATATAATATAAATGTTATCACGATGTTATAAAGACCTGATTGGACAGGCGACAAACGATTATTTTAAAAATACAAAATTCACTTATACAATAATTTGTACTACATAATGATGTTAAAAAAAATTGAAACAGTCACCGCCCCGTTTTGCAATCCAATACTCTCAATTAAGCTTTGAACTACCCATTGCTCTTCTAGATAGCTCTAGCGCACCCGAAGGGGTGTACCGCCCACTATGGGAAACACTGATATAAATAATAAGTAATAAGAACAGTTCATTTTCATTTACATTTTCAGTATAAATACGAACAATATAAAATATATCTTTGCTCTTCTTCTCCTCTTCTTAATTTATATTAATTTGTTGACGGTTTAAACATGTATTATCGTAACATGTAATATTTATATAAACGCAGGTACTTGTTTAAAACATTTCGCAACCAATAATACTTCGTTAGCAATATGTATTGTTTTTTTTTTTTTTTTTTTGCGGATTGATTGGTCCGTTGCTCTTTCTACTAGGGGATCTTTAACACCCCCAAACATAAAATTTGTATCCTCAAAAAAACCCAGTATGTCTTTTCGCAGTAATGACTTAAAATTTTATCCACGTGTTTCATAATTAACGAACAGAATAAAATACAGATTGTATCTACAGACAATGAATATAATGTGTATGAGAAATAATATTAAAATAGTTATAAAGCTGACAAAAAATCAAATATTTACAAAATCCATAACTCTTCTCACAAATGCATCAATATACGTTTAAAATCTCTCCGTTCGTACTGACTTAAAAATAAACACAGTAGAAAAAACTGCAAAAGTACTATACAGACTTTTCCGCTCTCGGCTAACAAACCATCCAAATCCCTTAATTTCAGCGCTAAATTCAAACTCCATTCCTGGCAATCTCCCTCGCAGATCAAAGAGAAAATGATGCCGGGACCTAATTATATAGGGGGGGGGGAAATACCCGATCAAAATTCAAAATTAAACTAGTCCCGATATAAAGTGTCGCTACCTTCTTTTCATGCGTCTCAGCCATAATTTATTTCCGCACGTTGTAATTACTGATGAATTTACGTATACAAAATTTTAAACGAAATGTCTAGTCGCTTATCGTAAGAGTCGTGTAGAGAGGCGTGACTCCCGCGGGTCTATGGCGTGTCCATAATTTTAGTGACCTCAAAGTCGGCGATCTTGTCGCGCCCATGGCTTCGAATATTCTTCTCGGATGTGGAGTAATCTCTCCACTACCGGTCGCTTTATCGCGACGACGGAGCCACGCGTCTGCACCGTGTTGTACGCGAACGAAATATAAGTTAAACACAAGGGGGTTTTCAATCGAACGTCGGACCGTACGTTTCACGCTTTACGGACACCCGAAGACGGAGTTGTTGACAGAGATCAGTTAACAGTAAAATATAACGTTGGCGAAACGGATTCGGGGGCTCGCGACTAATATTTTAAATAGTCCGGCGGGAGCTCCCGGGACGGTGCGGCGGAACGCGACCCGAGACGGATGTCCGCGACGCGTTTTACAACCGTTGTCCCGGAGTGCGATCGCGGGATGACGGCATTACAACGTTCGGCCGTCCGCCGTCCGCGGGTCGCCAACGGGATCGGCCACAGAGGCGACGCGAGCTCCGTCCCGTCGGGCGCCGTTCTCTGGTAATTATCCGCGTATCCCGTAAATCCGTTACCGTCCGTCCCGTCTGCCGCGCCGCTGCGTTCGCAGTACCGTCTCTCGTCGCAAACACCGACCGCTCGCCCGCGACTCGTCGGCCGACCGTCGTGCCGGACGCCGGGCGCGTTGTGTTCGGCGGGTGCGCCGTTATAAATACGGTCGGCATTTCGCGTTTCGCCCACTGCGGATAACGTTTTACGACAACGCGGCGGCGATATCGGGTTTTATTTTTTTTTTCGTTTTTTTTTTTTTTTTTTTTATAATCGGCGGAGAGGAGGCGGTTAAACGGTTAAGTGAAAATGACTCGTTCCGTCTCTCTCTCGTATACTGCCGTGTTAATAACGGCCCGGCGGCGTCGTTAACGGCGAAACGGCGGAACCGATAAACCTCCTCCTCCCCTCACCCCCCCCCCCCCCCCGGCCCCTCCGCGCGCGAGTTCGGGGTCGTTTCGCGCCGAGTTTTCTGGAACGCTACCGGGGATCCGCCGTGAAGAGAGAGAGAGAGAGAAAAGAGAAACGACCGAAAAACGCATAAAACCGTCGCGCTCGACGGCCGCGGACGGACGCGACAAACGCGGCCGCAGCCGCCGCAGAAAATAAAAAAAAAAAACGAAACCGCGCGAAACGACGCACGGCAATAAAAAATTATTAACAGTAATAACACGCGTATTGTTATTGTTGTAATGACATACCGCGCCGGTCGTATACGTCGACGAGCGCGTTACAACAATAACAACAACAACAACAACAATAATAATAATAAGTAATAACGGCGACGACGACGACGACGACGACGACGTGCCGGCGGCCGAACGTTTCCCAGAAACCTAACCGTGCGTTCGCGAATCGCACGCAAACGGGTCGTTGTTGCGGTGCGCGGTGGGTGCCCGGCCGCCCCGCACTGTGCCGCGGTTGTCGTTTGATATTTATTACCGTTCGCAACCGTATTATCGCGAAACCGAACGGGTCGGACACTAACGGCGAGAGAGAGAGAGAGAGAGAGAGAAAAAAACATAATAATAAAACAACGCGAGTGGTGTATACCACTGCTCGTGTTGTTTTTTCGGGTCCGCCGTAATATTATCGTCGGGCACGTCGCCCGTGGCCGGCCGAAGGTTGCGGTCGGGCGAGCGCGGTCGTCCGCGAGGGTTACGGGACGAGCCGCCCTGCTCGCCCGTCAGCCGCCGCGGACGGACGGGTTTTTATTTATTTATCTTTTTTTTTTTTTTTTTTTTTTTAACAGCGGCGACGGCATCGGCGGCCGCAGCGGCAACAGCGGCCCGCGTATTTATTCTGTTATTACGGTACGCGGTCCCGCGTCCGCATAATATGCCCGGATTTCGCACAGCGCGAGCAAAACCGCGGTTCCGAACGCGCGGTTTTTAATTATCTGTTCCGTGTTACACATTATAATGCGATTTCGACCGACGCGCCGCTTCGACCGGCCGCCGGTTAGAAGTAATAACGCGCTATCGTTTTTTTTTTTTTTTTTTTCCACTCCACCGTCGGCTTTTCGTATTATTTTCACGCACGTCCCGTAAATCATTTCGCTCTCTCGTTTTCTTTTCTTTTCGCTTTGTTTTTTTTTTTTTTTTTTTTTTGTTTTTTTTCTATCTTCTTGTAGCGAACGGCTTCATTTCGGCGGCGGGACGCGTGTGCAGCACCCCGGTAACGCTACGCTTTTCACAGGAGAACCGCGCGCGTTTCGCTCGAACCGAAATAAATTTGTGAACCTATGATTGCAAAATTGAAAAAAGTGTTCCCATCTTTTGGGAAAACTCTTGAGAAAATCAAAAAATACAACCACCCTGACGTACCGCTACGGTCAGATTTCCTTTTTAGAAAAATCGCCGTAATTGTAAATCGGAGCAAAATTGCTAGTTTGAAAAGTTGTCTAAAGAAAAAAAAATAAATAAACATGTTGTACAATCAACACATTTTTCGCTCCGCCCAGAATCTAAAACGTTTGTATTTAATTGTACATTTTCCTCCATTTTGAATTTTGAACATGATCAAAATATTGCTGTAACATGAATTTCGAATGGTCCTGTATACAGTACTCGGTTAACATAATAATAATAATAATACAATATTAGAAGAGTTTCGTTTCATAATGAAATATTTCTTTATTTCCACTAATTAATAATAAGATCGATTATTACCATCTATATTACCGTGAGATTAAATACAATTATTCATAAAATTCGTTTAACTTTTTAAAAAATTCGTCAAGAGCGAAACGAGGATAAGATAATGGAACGGGGGGAGGATTTTGATAATTCTTATGGTGTAAATGAAGCCAAGAGTATGTTTGGGACTTCGGGGGCGATCGCCCTCTCGCCCCGGGATTCACTTCAGTACAAAAAATACAACTCGATAAGTGATTACATTTTGTTGTAACCTCGGTTTTAAAACATTGTGCGTATTAGACATAGGTGCTTGGCGTTATAGATGTGGGAAAAGTTATCATTTTGATTAGAGATGTTGATTTGACCTACCCTATAATAGACTTCACTTGAGCCTAGTTGATTTTTTTTTTTCGTGTGAACAACTTTTCTACTAACAATTTTGCTCCGATTTACAACGATAGCGCTTTTTCTAAAAGGAAATCTGACTAGAGATCATTTAAAAAAGTCATTTTTTTTGATTTCTTGATAATTTTCTCAATAAACGGAAAATCCGGAAAAACCCCTGGGAAAACTATAGGAAAACGGGAAAATAGGTACAATATTGAACAAATATTTTTAAAGAAAATATGTATCGCCCATGTAATTATTTTACCATGAAATGACATATATTGTTGACAAAACAACTATACTATCAACTAAACTACGCTCAGAATCGTTTTTCCGTTAGCAACGGTCAATGGTTGCTAACAGACATATACATTAAACTACCTACAACACTGGCTGCACCCGCCCCCATTATCCTAGGTTGGCTTTTTGTATGATCGACATTGTCGGCCGTATCATTATTTGTGATTGTAAACTCGGTGTAGACATTGAGATTGCCGGCCGCCAAACGTCGGCCGATCAAAGAAATAGCTGTGGTTTCACACGGAAAATCACTGGTCCGAGGCCTGTAATATTATTATTAGAAGTAGTAATAGTAGTATACCGCACGCCCACACGCGCCGTAAGATAAATCAGACGGAGATTTACGCACGTACCGATATTATAAGCGAAATAAACAGGTGCCGGCCAGCTTAGATCTATTGCGGATCCGGGGCATATCACGTATTACCGTGCATGTTTTTTTTTTTTTTAACGTTATGACGCAAGTTTTAAAGACAAATCGAATTATTCGGGTCGACGGGAGGAGAAAAAAAAAATGTTAACGCAGCAACCGTCCTTGTGTTTCTTAATTCGTCGGTAATGGCACCGCTGGCATCAACGATGACTTTATCACTATTGCCTTGTTCACGAATCGGTCGATGAGCTGATGTCAGTGGTGCTACGGCTGATAAATTAGTAGTAGATGCATAAAGCATAAAGCTATTAGCTATAGCATTAGCATAAAGCCGCGATAGAATAAATGGGATGGTAAACAATTCCTATACTCTTTACACATTTTTGCTTTCGCAATACGACAGATTTGAACATAAAACGGATAAATGATTTTTTTTTTTCGAGATTGGTATTGTATTGCGTTTCAACGTGAACACAGGTTCACGTTGAACGATAACCGTTATCGTTTAATAGTTTTATTGAAATACTACTACTACTAATAACAATAACAATTAAATAATAAATTATTAAGTAATAAATTAATATAAAAAATAAATATTAATAATTTTGTTTTTACTTTATTATTTTATTATGAAATACTATTATCTTCGAACTTCGGTACTTTCATTCGACGGGTTGATGGGCTCTAATATCATCCGTAAAACTTAAGGAACCAAAAAAAAAAAACGATCAATATAAGATACTTCACTAATAGTAATAAATATTAATTATTAATACAAACGTCCGTATTAATTAATCAAACAAGGACAAGAAGATATTATATAATTAGTTACTTACCATCATCAAAAAAAACTAACGAAATATTAAAAATATTTAATAACGAAACAACTAAATTAATGGTATACTGAAACAGAAGGGTTCCTGTCACAGGTTAGTGATGAGATTAATGAAAATTCGTAATTTTACACCGGATCATAATCAAACAAAAACGCTAGTATAGTAAGAACAACATGTTTTATTGTGGTAAACGTAAAAAAAACAAATTAATTTAATAACATAGGTACTTTCGATTAAGTTCGTGAATCTGCATCTGCCCTCACCCCCCCCCCTCGTTCACACACACACACACACACTGTCCTACAAACTTAAAACCGATACCAAAATTTTGCAATTTTTTCGCAACGACCACTATGAAAATAATATATTTATTTTGTATTAAAAATATATAATATTATGATTATATGAGTAAAATAACTGTATTTAAATGCAATTCATATAAAATGGTCAAATACCGTGATTTAGACAGAATAATAAACAATATTTAAATAACTTTTAATTATTAATTTATTAATTTATTAATTAGGTTAGGTTAGTTTATTTTATATCAATTACATCGTTGACAACATCAGAGTGTGTAATGGGATAAAAATATTTTTTTCCACGTTTAAGTAGAGTTTTTAATGTAATATCACCTTTACAAGGTGCCATGTATCTATTTGAGTGTTTGTATAACATGGGATAACAAGAATGAAAATAATCTGATCATTTGTATTTCAATCATAATATTGTAGTTATATATAGAATATCAGTGTGTGTAAAAATTAGTGTTTCAAAATTTTCCTACCAGAAATTATACTCCAACGTATACAATGTAGACCCTTTTCTGAAAGGAAATTGCCTTGTGGTGATACTTTAAGAAGGTCATTTCAATTTTCAAGGAATTTCCAAACAAATGTAAAAGGACGAGAAAACACTCTGGAAAATTGAGAAAAACGTAGAAAAACTGGAAAATCGGTACAATATTAAACAAATATTAAAGAAAATATATAATGATGTATATATATGTTGTTGATAAAGCATCACTATCAATTGAACTTCGCTCAGAATCGATTTTTCTGTAGCAATGGTTTATCGATTCTTACAGATATACATTCAATTCCCTTCAGTATCTTACCTCCCCAACTTCCCACCTACAACAGTGGCTTCACCCATCCCCAAAAGCTGTCCTAGGATAATTGTGGTACTTTAAAAAGGTCATTTTTCGATTTTCTCAAAAGTTTTTTCATCAAATTTGAAAAACCGAAAAAAAAAACGGCAAATATAAGAAATGTAGGTATTAGTTAAAATATATTAGGGCCTTTTTTTTTTCTGTGAATAACTTTTCCACCAGCAATTTTGTTTTAACTTTTAATAATAGCAAAGTTTCTAAAAGGAAATTTCACTAGGAGGGTACTATAGAGAGATAATTTTTCGATTTTCTTACGAGTATTCCCAGCAAATTTAAAAAATCTTGACAAAATATGGGAAAACCGAGAAAAAAGTAGGAAAACTGGGAAAATTGGTACAACATTAAACAAATATTATTAAAGAAAATATATAAAGCCTATTTAATTATTTTTCTATGAAATTACATATATTTATTGTTGACGGAGCATCATTATCAACTAAACTCCGCTCAAAATCGTTTTTTCGTAAACAATGGTTTTATGTTGCTTACAGGTATACATTAAATTAACTATGACAGTGGCTGCACCCGTCTCTATTATCCTATGACGTCTTTTTTCTGTTGGTTCCGCGTGAACCGATATACTTATTAGTTCATCATTATTAGATTACGTTATTGTTACTTTTCTTCCAACATCTGTTTTTAACGTGGTAACCTCCACCTGACCGGTTTTTTTTCTTCTTCTCATTTACCTTTTGGCCATAAGATCTTTGGGTGGTCGGAATAGGCCTAGGTGATAAGACACAACGCACTGATATTCTTGCATACGGCATCCCTTTATATATTTTCTGTCTTAATTATATTTAAATACTCCAACTGCATTAAACTATATAAACGGTTATCGAAATTTTGAAACGTTTTTGTTCATAGTCAATGATGTAAATAAATAACTATGGTTTAGGTGAAAAGATTTAAAAAAATTAACTTCTGTACTAGTACTAGCGCCAAAATTGTCAACTATTGTCGATAATAATAGTTACATTTTACTATTTTAATATTTTACCTAATTCGTCGGAAATAATAATACGTAATGGTGCGTGGCGGTCAGATTTTGGCTTGTAAATATCACCTTTCTCTCTTTCTCTCTGTCTTTGTATGTGTGTCTATGTACATATGCAAGTGTATAAAAGACCCACTCGCTATAAAACACGTGCAGACGCTTATATGTGCATGCATTAGGTATAAAGATTTACACTGTACATACGCTGCGGGTATAGGTCAGTATAACATTAAAATATGTACATCATCGATCTCTTCGCTGGCAACTATTATAATATAATCCTAAACGATTCCGGCGGACGGTTCTGAAAAAAAAACTACTCGATCGCGATGACGGGGCGGGGACAGTGGTTGGGTGGGTTTAACTGCCCGGTAACATTGTGGTCCTTCCGCGGTGGCCTCCGTTCGGTAGAAACGAAATGTAAATTTATGTAAAACAAATTCGACACGATAATAAATTATACGAATGTCTTCTCGTCGTCGTCGCGGTCGTCTTCGTCTTCTCCTCACCGTCGTCGTATCTGATCCGCTGCCTGCACGGTCGGTAGTGGCGGCTGCGGTTGTCGTGCCGCAGGAGGAGCGAATCGGACAAATTGATGTCCGCCTGTAAATCGATCAATTTATATATATGTATATAATTTATTTTTTTTTATAGTTTGCGTGTGTGTTTGTAAAATACACACTTCTTCTCCCGGTCTTCCTCCGCACAGCGGCGGTCGTCTCGGCGGTAGCAGGTTGTCGTTCGTCGAACGCATGTCGTTATAATGTTTTATGTGGTTTTTTTTTTTCTCGAGATCGAATACCTAACGAGATAGAGAACCACTATGCGATATGATCTTTCCACCGCCGCTCCGGTCCGTTCGAAATACGAACGAAGGCTGCTATATTATTTTAATATTATAATAATACGACACTGCAGTTCCTGCGGTTTTTACACGACCATCGTTTATCATAATAATATTATAATAATAACGATTGCATTTTAACGAAAAATAAAATATTATTTCGTCTATAATACTTACGTCAACGTTAACCACGAAGTTTTTAAAATTTAATAACAAGATAAGTGGGTAGTAACAAAAAAAAAAAAAAAAAAACGTTCCAGGATAATTGGGACGGGTTCAGCCACTAATATAAGTAATTTAATGTATAGGTACTTGTAAGCAACGATAATCAATTGATTACAAAAAAACGATTCTGAGCGGAGTGATGCTTTGTTGATAATATATAATTTAATAATTAATAGGTAATAATAATACTAATAATAATAATAATAATAACGTACTAATTAATGTAATAATATACTATCTATAAAATAAAATAAAAAAGAGCTGTGTTTGACGCATATTAGACTCTCATTAAACCAGGGGCATATTTTAGGGTAGACGATGGGGGGCGGTCGTCCTACCCCTTGATCTGTATTTATACAAATATTTAGTACTTTAGTTTATCGATTTTAAATAGGTATGATATGATATGAAGATACAATTTAAAACTTCTTTTTTTTATTATATTATAATAACGAAAAAAAAAAAGAGAGTACTAATACTAGGGACGAGTGAAGCCATTATTTTAAGTGGGTAGTTGAGAAGATGGGCCACATACAGTTATTTAATCTATTACCCATGACCAACGATAAACTATTGCTAAAGAAAAACGATTCAGAGCTAAATTTTGTTATACATATGATGAAAGGCGGTAATATTTGAATTTCTCAAAATTTGATATTCAAATTCTTATAAAAGCAAATTACTACATCAAATTCGAATTCAACTTTTTTTTTACCACAAAGTACAATGAACCTTATTTTCAAGCGCGAATTGTTCATATATATATATATAAACATAATGATAACACTATTATAGCAATGTTTCAACACGATGTATTATTACACAAATTATTATATTATGTACAAATATGCAGGTTATAAAATACAATTGATCAATACTTTTGAGTCAAAACACAATCATTTTTATATTTCAGTAATCCTTTAGAAGGAAACTTATTTTTCATTCATAATTATTTTTCAAGCAATGGTTTATCGTTACTCACAGATATAAATGAAATAACCTTATGTATGGTACCTTCCCAACTTCTTACCTACAACAGTGGCCGCTCCCATCCCTAGTATCAGCTATTATGATAACTAAATTGAGTTAGTATGGTTCCCCTAATGTATATTTTTTTAAACTAAAAATAAAAAATAAAAAAACGTTTTCACAAAATCCAAAGTAGCCATTAAATAAATATAATTTTGAAAAAAAAATGTTTCGTGTTACAAGTATTTAGTAAATGTTAATTATCAATAACTTGTCGAAGTTAGTTAAATATTGTTTTCATTGTTAAATAATAATACCAATCGATTTTTCGGCGGACTTTGTAAAAATAAAAAAATAATAATAATAATAAAACGCATAATAGGTTTCGAACGGAACGCAAGTTCCGGCACTCGCCGGATTTCCGCGAAACGCCCTGTATACTTGTGTGTATAATACGTCGGCCGATCGATACGAATAAGATAATTCGACACGAGAGGGTTCCGACGGCCCAAAACGTTTGCGACGGAAGTTTATTCGTGACAGATTAACCTCGGATAATTGGCAATAAGTCAGCGGCGCTTTATTTGTATTCAACGATGATCGTATACGCCCGCTCGCGCGTTAAGGTTTCGTGGGGTTGCGGGGAGCGAGACTATACTGGGGTAAGTATACGCAATATGCGTGTATATAATATATACACACAAACAAACACACACACACACACACACACACACACACACACACACACACACCTATAACACACGCTGCGCAGCGGCCCTTCTCCCTTTTCGCGACGGCTCACTCGTCCGCAAATTGCAGTTTTATAAACGCGCTCGTCCCGTTTGTATCACAATATTATATACGTTTGTGTGTATACCCAAACGTATATACGGGGGGAGGGAGTACAAACTGGAAGTGAATACTCTCTACACACGTACACACGCGCACACACACACACACACACACACACACACACATACGTACAGATAATATGCTTGCTCGAGGGAATTACTTGGCCTCCGGTCGGAAATCCCTTTTCCGCCGCGGTATACGGCTAATTGAAGGGGCGTCGTCGTACATCCGCTCGTCTGCGCGCGATTGCGGGGGCACGAAGTTCGCCGCCGCCGCCGCCGCCACCGCTGCAGTCAGTGCAGGCTCAGTGCAACACCAGTTTTGCACACGCGACGCCGCTTACCATTCTTTCTCTGTCCGGTTGTACGACCGGACCTGCACACACTATGTACGACCGGAAATAATCATCCCCTATCCCCCCCCCTACAACCGTTGAACTTAGAGATTTTCCGTAATACGACGTGGTCGCATAATTTGTATAAACAATATTGTTGACGTTTTCCTTGCAGTATTATGATCATAACTTAATGAACAGGCGTGGTACCAGATAACACTGCGCACGAAATGTTCCCCAGACTTAGAATAAACGCTAAATTACACGGAAGAATGAAAACCCGGCGCATAGAAAAAAAAAATATATATATATATATATTTAAATAATATAACAGTATAATATAAATTCAATATATTATTAATAATAATTAATATTTTAACACGAACTGTTACATAGCACACGTAACTATAATATATAACTATGTTTATGATTGTGTATTACTTTTAGATTCTGAGTGGAGCGAAGAAGTTTATGGTTTTACCAAGATGTTTGTTTTTTTTTTTTCTACCAGAAGACTTGCTCCGATTTTTACGTGTAGCAACTTTTCTCGTGGGAAATCGGTGTGGGGAGGTACTTTACGAGAGTCATTTTTCAAATTTTCTCGGGAATTTTCCCAGAAAATTTAAAAACCGGGATAAAACATGAGAAACCCTCGAAAAACGTAGAAAAACTAAAAAAATTATTACATATATATACGTCTAAACTAGTTCAGATGTTTATCCAGTAATATCTAAACTTCTTCAAATATTCATAACACATCCAGTGTCTATTGCTACGGGAGAACGATCTTTTTCAATACTCCGTCGTTTGATAACACACTTGAAAAATTCTTCGGGACAAATACGTTTAAATTGTTTAGCCTCACTAAAATATATTCATCGCGATAATATCAATGATGTTAAAGATGAACTTGCTAAAACATCAAAACGAAAAATGAATACACATTCATAATTTTTAAAAAAAGATAAATATTTCAACTTTTATAAAATTAACGCTGTAAAATAGTAAAAAATATTTAATGTATGATTATAATACCCAATAAATTCAAAAAACTATAACATTTTTTTTATCCCCCTCTTTCCAAAAAAAAAAATTCTGATTAGGCCACTGATGATGTCTATTATATTATAATATTTTTATTTGTTATCAATGCTTTTATTGATAATGGCTTTTCTACCAATAATGTTGCTTCTATTTTCAAATGTAGTACTTTTTTGAGAAATTTTAAAGAAATTTTATCTGGGTGATACTACGAGGAATTCTTTTTTCGATTTTCTAAGAAGTTTTCTTAAAAATTGGAAAAAACCGGAGAAAACGTAGAAAAACTGGACAATTCACTTATTAATAAATACGTAAATTAATACGTAATTTATATAATTGAAATGTACAAAGAAACTTCGCTTCGAATCGTTTTTGTTATCTATATTCTATCCTCCCAACTTTTCACCTATAACAGTAGCCTACCCATCGTGGGAAGTATGTCCATATTTTTATATCGAAATTTACTATCCCATCTGTCCAGAAATTTGTTTGCAATTCAAGTTTGTAGGAAAAATAATAAAAAAAAAAAAACATGTTTTTATTATTTATTTTTTTTTTTCAGAAGCTATTTTGTGTTACAGGTATAATACTGTATACCCGCACTAAATCAATAGTAATTCAATAAATATAATATTACTTTTGTTCAACAATTACATAATTTTAAAACATATAATACCAATATTTTATAAATACGGGTTATTTTTCATCTCTATACGGTTCAATAATATCCATGTAACAGACCTTTGTAAATACACGTTATTTTTCGTCTCCGATGTATTTTAAATACAATACGAGGGATTAGTTTTATTTAAAATATACAGCGTTTGCAATACAAGACGTATAAAACTCTAAAATAATAAATTAACAATAATGCTAAAAATGAAAACACAAATTAAATCATTATTAATTACAATTATAAATCAGATCGCCTTGTAATAGTTTTTTAATAAAGTCTTTTTATTTTAAAGATAATAACATTATAGGTGTAGATTATATTTTCTACGTCGAAACCTTGCAGTTTATCTTCCGGTTTGTCCCAACGCATGCCCGTAGTCGCATAAACAGTATATATAATAATTGCAATATTAGATTTTTCCGAGTATAGACCCAACCGTTACTAACGACCGAGATCTAAGACATCTCAGAAATCGCCAAATTTGTAAAATATCTTAATATAAATAAATATTGTTACGATTAAAATTACGCCACGACCACGACGGGTCCGCGACGATACTAAACGATGCTCTTCGTTTACTTATCATCTCCATAGATAAAATAACAAACTAAAAACATATAATTTGTAATGTAGTTGGCAGTTAAATTACATTTTTTTTTTTTTTTTTTTTTGGAGGGGCGTGACACTTATCATTTTTATGTAAATTACCATATTATGTTGAACGATAAAATACACCGAAATAACCAATAAACAAAAAGTCCACAATTTCGAGATGCTACCTGTTTTATGGTATTTTGAAATTTACTTAATAAATCATATAGCCATAAAATCAACTTCTTAACAATTAGGTGGGTAGTCTAGTGGATAGGGCGTTAGGTTAGTATAGGCAGGGTCCCGGGTTCAGCACTTGACTTTGGCAAGGTACAAGATTTTGTTTTTTGGAAAATTTTTCTTGTGAAAAAAAAAAATGTTAGAAAAATATATTTTAAAATACTTATTAAATGAAAATCCCGTGGTCAACGGTTATTTTTTAAATATTTTCTAAATAATATTAAAATAAAAAATATGGAAAAACAAAACATTTTATCGACCATTTCATTGTAAAAATAATATTTTATAAATCTTAATCAAATATACATTTTTGCCATCTAGAATAGCTATAAATAGGTATGCAAAGCTATTTTAATTTATTAAATATATAGGTACAATGCGATATAATGCACAATTACTTTTTTAATTTATTCACTGAGCATACATCATTGAGCTTTAAGCGTTATAAATTATATAGATATGCAAATATAGCCAAAAAATACGGTGACAGAAAATCATTACAATTTTAATGAAAAAGAATGAAATTTCTTAACATATTTCTTTTTAACCTCATTATCCACAGCACATACATTAATTAATTATATTTATAATTAATATTTAATAATTTGTCGAGTAGGTATATTACGCGGACGGCGGACATACTAAAACGACTTGAGCACGCAAAAAGATAATTATTCCGTTAAATTAAAACTCACATCACGTGACCATAATATTACTAATAGTACACAATGTATAGTGACTGCGTGAACGGTATTTTAAATCGTGAGACTTGTCATCATAAATCTTGTTTGATTAATACGAAACAATTTACACGTTATCAATATTATTATGTATAAAATTCAATAATTGTACACATTATATTTCGATACGTGGACTGGTTTCAACCACAATCAGCAACACCTTTTTACTTCTATTTGAATATACTAATATAAATATTAAAATAAAAATGTTTTTTTTTTTTTCATATTGATATAAAAAAATATCACAAAAAACTTAAAAACAGCCATTTTTTTTTTTTTTATGGAAAATAAATTAAATAATTCAATTTTACGTGATTTGTTGCTGATCTCGTGCCACCGACAGATCAAATACAAAACAGATCGGTATCAATTTAATGGTTCCGGATCAAAATATCTCCGGTCATAATATCCCCGAAAAAATCTCTCCATTAAAAATATCATCGATAAAAAATATTTTTTTATGGAAATATCTCTTACAGACAAAATGTCTCCTGAAAAAAATCTCTAGGATTCATATGAACATTTTTTTTTTTTTTTTTTTTTTCATATTGATATAAAAAAATATCACAAAAAACTTAAAACAGCTTTTTTTTTTTTTTTTTTTACCTATTAATTTTAGATTGTGAGCAACCCCTCTTAGAGAAAAAGAAAATCAAATTTCCATTGAACAAAAATTAAATATATATTTTAAAAGATAATTAAATTTAAAGAGCATCATAATTAACTCTAGCTCAATTCGTATCACACGCCATACCTAAACCTAGCGTAGGACTTCGTAACCGTGAAAAATATTTCAGATAATACTATACAATATTCATATTGTAATTAGTTATTATTTTCTGTGCGATATTTCTATTATTAACTGGAGATATTTTGTCCAAGATATTGTAACGGAGATATTTTGACCGGTCACCCAATCTAATAGTGAATCAGCTAGCTGCGAAAATATCATGGTGTTATGATGTTATTATCGATTTAAATAATTTATACCTAATATAATATATTATTATATTATAAAATCAAATGTAACACTGCACAAAATTAGACTTGAATGTGGATAATTAAAAATTTATTGTTAGATGTGGTTTTTTTTTCTTGCAAAACCGTTTTTCGCAAACAGAAAATAGGAGGAGGGCTCAAGGGATGCTTCCTAAAAACTGTCAATAGTACCCCCCCCCCAAAAAAAAAAAAATAGTGCTGTTATTTCTTACGTTCGTTGAATTGTAAATGCACCTATATTGTTTGTACTTTTGATGGTACGGTAGGTTAGGTTGGATTTCTATTTTCTAGGCGCCTGCCTAAACGTCCTTCCCACCGCCCCGTATGATAACGTCGAGCACGGCACTGAGTCGGTGTTTATACCCACGTTATAACTTATAATAATAATGATAACAATGAGCGTATAATGACCAGAACCGGGTGGCAACGATTCGACCGTTCGATTTCCATAATATATCAATAATAACCATTAAACGTCGTCGTGGTCGTCGTCGTCGTATAATCTCATCGGTCGCGGTTTCCGAAACGTTTGCGCGCGAGCGGCGCGATAACAAAATATCATTGTAATTAATATTCCGGACGGTCACGGGCGGGCTAATGGAAAAAGGATAAATACAAAATAAAAAAAAACCACCCTCGCCCCCTCCCCCCGTGACATAAGTTCCGTATATACATACGCGCGCGCGTATGTACCGCGATATGATTTATGAAGAAAATCGCAGATAATCCTCGAGGATCACGACCGCATCTGATATCGTTTGTACACATACACATGCATATTATACACGCGCCTGTTATTGCTGCAGCCGCGTTATTGAGTATAAAAGAATATTACCATTGTATCCGCGGCGGGCGCGGGCGGTTTGTTTTGACGTGTCCCGGAGGGGGGACGGGACGAACAAAAAAATTAAAAAAAAAAAAGTAAATAAATAAATAAATGTTACATACAAAACACTTGCCGCGCGCTCTCCCCACATCGCCGGCAACGGCAACGGCAACGGCAACAGCGGCGTTCGTATCCTTAATCGGAGGGTACCGCCGTCCGAATCGACCCTCCCGCGTTTTTTCGAATGTTCTGTGGATGTACAGTGTGCGTCGTGTGTGCGCACACACGCCGCGGCGCACACATTATTGTTATTATACACACAATGTAAATTAGCTGGTCGACGTCGGTGGGTCCGCCCGTACAAATTATATTATTATTATTATTATTATATACGAGCTCGTCTGTTTACGTGTATAGTAATAATAACGCGATATAATATATTAATCGGCCTAACACGAGGACCCGGCAGCGGCGTTTAATGGTCCTGACCGCGCGATGGTGTACTCCCTCAGCACACTTCCCCGGCAATATCGAGTGCAGCCAGTGCAGACGGCGGAAAAGGGGGCGGAAAATGTCTGTATAATAAGCGGTTTATGTTAATTCTCTTTTAACAGCGGATACTTATGCGCGCCGATGTTTGATTTTTTTTTTTTTTTTGTTTTCCAACGATATCGATAGACGATAATCGCGGACGGGAAAAATCCCTATCGAGTATTTATAATTATATCAGTAATAAAAAAAAAAAAAAAAAAACTATTCAATTAAGGCCGAAACATAAGCACAACCTGATCTAGTTTTCAGAGGGTACTAACACTTTTTAATAACCCGCAGACTTTTTATTTAGGTATTTAAGTTTTCACTTTTCGTGTCGCGGTGAACGTCATTAGTTCGTATATATTAACAAAATGAGAATCCTACATCAGTCTAAAAATAACTTTAAATTACCAATATCCCTTTGCATACTATTTCTTTTGATACTATTTGATTGTATTTTCTACAAATCTAAAATACAAAATTTCAAAACATAAACGCTATTGAACAATATTAACGGAAAACACTATATTAAAATCTAATGTAAAAATTAAAAACAAATTTTTAGGAACGCTTATTAGAGACTGGAGGTGGTGCTTAAGTTTTTCCCCCTATTTGCACTGATACAGGGGCGGATTTATGGGAGGCCACGTGGTCGACCGCCTCCCACTTCAACTTTTTTTTTTTTTATTACAGATTTATTTAATATTTCTGTTATAGATGTACATTAAATAAAATTAGGTATAAGCGTCGTACTATTATTTTTATAAATAGCTTAAATTACGATCAAATCTTAATTTTACTTTACATATCACTCATAAGTATTCCTATTTGCCAAATTGGGCCAAGGGCCATGGTAATAGAGGTTTAATCGTCTATAGTCTACATTTTTTTTCTCTAACAGCGCGTAATATACCTATAGTAACAAAGGCATTATATAAAATACAAACTTAATAAGTTATTAATGGTGAAAATTAAGAGAAATCGAGTTAAATTAAAACACCTTTTATATTGTTAAAAAAAAAAAAAAAAAAAAAAAATGAAAATATTAAAAAATATATTTGGTCGTAACAAAGTAAGATTAAATGCGGTAAATGTTTTGAGTAAAGTATTTTTTAACTTTGCGTTTCCGACTGTTTATACGCATAAATTAATTTTACCATTGCATATATACAGTATGTACCACCGTGGTCAATAGATTTTTCTTGCGCTATTAATTTTACATTTTTTTTTTTTATTTTCAATCGGTTTGTTTTCGGAACATCGATTGGGAGAAAAATTTAATTTTTTTTTTTATCCTCTAATGTCAAAAAAAAAAAAAACAACTTTATTTATTCACTTTAGAAAATTTTCAAAATCGCACATTCATATCCGAATAATAGCCGTTTTAATTTCTAGAAAAATGTGCGTGAAAACAATTAATTTTCAACAGAAAATAAAGAATTACCGTGCTTATTGTAATTCCTTATCGTCCTTGTAGCATAACGTGCTATTTTATTGAATATTATTGGTTTCGCGCCTAATTAAAACGGCTATAACTAAGAAATTATTCATCGGATATGAATCTGTGTTACATTTAAATCGTTTGAATAATATTTTTTACAAAATAGCTATTTTGAAAATTGTCTAAAGTGATTAAATAAAAAGTTATTTTGTTTTTAGCGAACGAAAATAAAAATGTAATTTTTCTCCGAGTCGATGTCCCCTCGAAGACAAACCGGTTGAAAAAAAATCTCAAAAAATTGAATAATAACAGCGCAAGGAAAATCCGTCGGACACGGTGGGACACACTGTTTATTATTATTATATTATATATATATATACATACATTAGGGTGGTTCTTATTATTTTTTTTTTTAAAATTTGATCGGGCTACCCGTGGAATTTGTTCGAAACCATAAACAAATGAATCGCGTAAAGTTTCGTAGTAATCGTTCGGCTCTGGGGCGTGCCTTAAAGTTTTCGAATAAAAACCGATTTCAGTTTATCGCGGCCGTTCGGGGTTTGTGTGTTGCAAGGCGCGACAATCTTAACAGAACGTACAAACCGCCGCGGCCGGTATAACACGAGGTAATAGCGTGTTTTACGAGCGAGCGCGTTATCACTGACGAAAACCGCGTCAACGTTATCTGATCGGCGATCGTCTATCGCGCGGCCGAGTAAAACGTCAAACATTGTACGGCGGCTCGGGCGTCGTTCGGCGCGCAGCGAGAAAAAACGCAGTGCCGCCGACTTCGGTGTGAATTATTACGCACGATCGTCCGTACGGCCGCGTACCGTGTGCACGGAGTACGGAGTTTTATTTCGCATAAATTACCCAACAGCCGTTTCGCCGACGCCGACGGATTCAACGCTCTGGCCGTGGCGCGTGTGCGTCATCGGTGTGCGCGCGCGGAAAGGTTTAGGTTGAAGTGTAGGCGTTTTCGCGCGGCGGTGTTCGTGGGGCGGGCGCGTTACGGTAACGCGTCAAGAGCGTCCGACCGACCGACCGACCGACCGACCGAACGTTTTGTCCCGCATAAGTTCACACGGTGCACCCGGATAGAATGTGGTGTTGCACTAACGAGGCATTAGCCGTTATCGCCCGTTGAAATCTTCGACGGTCGTTTTCGTGGCGTGGCCATTGTGTTTTTATGACACCGCGCGCAGGCGGGCGCGTTTACCCGGTGCCGCGGAGAGCCCCGACGGACGGACGCGCGCTGTACAACGGGCGCATTAGGCGTTGTGTTTTTAATTTTTTTTTTTTTCTACACGATCCGATATCTATCATATTATTATCGTATTGGACGTTATTACTCCACGAGAGACACAACAACAATAATAATAATATCGAAATCCTTTTACCGTCTCGGACGAATGTCGGAATCGTGAATCTACTTAAACACGCGTCCGCGGACGTCTGGCGAGTCCGCCGAGCCCGTTGACGCGTGACGCGGTCGGGTTTTTGACGTAATGACGGGCGAACGCAGCGGCATTTACACGTAAATTCGGTTCGTTGATATCATTATTATTATAATTTATGACCAAATCGGTTTTTAATACGATAATATTATACTGATATGTGAACAATGAATAAATCGTAGAATCGTCTTCTGTACCTAACCCGACGGCAAGAATTTGAAAGCCGGGATCCGCGAAACAAAACTAATTTTTATTTAATAAATCAAACGTTTTCTAGTAATCGTACAACACAGTGTATCCTAGATGCTAACTGCATGGTACTTTGGAGCGGTGATTTTTTTTTTTTTTTTTTTGATTTTTCAATTGGTTTTCGTAATATCTGCGGAAAACCGGGATAAAATGTTCAAAAACCGGAAAATGTAGGTATTAGTGAAAAATATATTATGGTCTTTTTATCTGTATACAATTTGTCTACAAGCAATTTTGCTCCGATTAAAAATGATAGCACTTTATCTGAAAGTTAATCTGACTGGGAAGATACTTTAATGAGGTCATTTTTTCGGTTTTCTTAAGATTTTTCCCGGCAAATGTGACAAATTGGGAAAAAATGAGAAAACCGCAGGAAAAACGGGAAAATCGGTACAATATTAAAAAAATATTATTGAAGAAAAGATATAATGCCTATTTAATTATTTTACATAAATGAGTCATTTATATCAAATAATATGACTTATATATATATTTATATATTGTTGATAAAGCATCACTATCAACTGAACTCCGCTCAGAATCGTTTATTCATAAGCAATTATTAATCGTTGATGTATATACCTATACATCAAATTACTTGTAACAGTGGCTGCACCCGTCTCCATTATCCTAGGACGTGTTTTTTCCAAATCCAAAATCTCTATTTCATACCAAAATTCCTTATTTTGTTTAGCTTGTTGTGCTGGTTTTAATTTCGTTGAAGTTTCCTCGAACTTTTCTATGATTATTTTGTGGACCCTTGTTCATCAAGTACGTCTGAACAAATATAGTTATATAAAATACAAAATTGTGCACGTCTAATAGATCTAAATCTATGACGTTTAGAAAATTTAAAGCAAATAATAACGATGCATAAAAATCACACACGCATAATTATAACGGTAACTTTTAGATTAGCTAAATATAGGATATTATAAAATGTATTTATTTTCTTATTTGAACTATCGCCATCTTTAGATAGTTGATATTCTAAACCGGAATATACCAATACACTATGCTCACTGAAATCGGATTCACTCTCCATTATTTAATCCACAGAATATTAAGTATAGTATAATGAACGCACTATAATAAACGCAGTTTAATAAACACAGTATGATGGTACTATCGTTTCTACTGTCAATTCAAGTCAAACAGACAGATCGTGTTTATAAACAAAATCGTTTCAGACAAACTGGTCTACGTCTGACGTAGCCCACTGTACTTTTTAAATAAACAGTAGCTACCAGTCGGGCATAGTTAACTGCTGCCATCTACCGGCGCTATAGTTGAAGAACGACAGTTCACTTTACCAAAAGGTGAATTGGCCCGTAAAGAACCCATATATTTCCTTAACTCAATTTCGTAAAAAAAATGACTTGGACCACTTTGCCTTTTACCTGTCCACATATAGAATAATGTATCCATTATTCTATAATAAATGTCTTTTTTTTTTTTTTAATATCATTTTATTCAAATTATGTCATTGTCTCCCCACACGGCACCATCATGTCGCCAATGTTCACCGATATTTTTCTGAATACTTTGCTACACGTCAACTTTGAACCTTCTTCAGTGACACACGTTCGGTAGATTGTGGTTGATAATAGCTTTATATTAATTTCGTTTATTTGTCCAGTTAATTAATGTGAATCTACTTGAATAATAATAAATTAAAATAGTTAATAAATAATTTAAAGGCATAATTTTCAATTTTGGTGTGCTTAAAACATGATAATGTTTTAAATTGCTGTAAGTCCCCAACCTTAGATATAAACACTAGAATATTCACTAAAAACACCTGTATAATAAGCACAGGTACCAAAATTAAAAAGAAAGGTAAGATAATGGGGAAGGGTACTACTGGTGTAGGTGGGAAGTTGGGAAGGTAGGACATAGACGGGAATTTAATGTATATCTGTCAGCAACGATAAACCACTGTTTACAAAAAAATGATTCCGAGTGGAGTTCAGTTGATAGTGATACTTTGTCAACAATATATATACCATTTTGTAGTAAAATAAATAAATATATTTATATATATTTTCTTTAGTAAAATTTGTTTAATGTTGTACCAATTTTCCCGGTTTTCCCATGTTTTACACCGGTTTTTCACATTTTCTGAGAAAAGTCCTGAGAAAATCGATAAAGCTCTCAGTGAAATTTTCTTTTAGAAAAATTGCTATTTTTATGAGTTGGAGCAAAATTGCTGGTTGAAAAGTTGTGAATAGAAAAAAAAAAAGGCCGTAATATATTTTAACGAATAACTACATTTCTTATGTTTTCCCGTTATTTTTTCGGTTTTTAAAATTTGATAAAAAAAACTTCCGAAAAAATCGAAAAATGATTTCCTTAAAGTACCTCCCCATGCTAATTTCCTTTCAGAAAATGTGCTATACGTAGAAATCCGAGCAAGTCTTCTGGTAAGAAAGTTGCACACATTTTTGTAAAACCATAACAGTATTATTGTTTCCAATCTGTAACTTTCATCCTTCTAGGGGATTTTTTAATAAAAGCATTATATTAATAGCAATATTTCTTTTTCGATGTTTTCATATTCTAATTCGTCTGATTTTTTTTTTTATTGTTACTAATGTTGAACCATTCAACTTTTTTAATTTATTGTAGCTCGTGAGTTTATTTAAGTCTTTTTAGAACAGAAAATATACGTTCCGATGTAGCGGATGCTACAGGCAGAGTAACAAATAAATGAAGAACCTTCTTTATATTTGGAAAAAGCTCTGTGCAGTGTTGAGTTTCTTCTATAGTAATCTCTAGTAAATTTCTATTTAATTGCTATTGCTTTCTCTATATGAGAAAAAGCTCTGCTTTCAAACATAAATTCATACTTATTAAAAAGGTCATTTTCGTAAATAGAAGCAGCAGCTGAGATTGATTGGTAGTCATTTTTTGTCAAATTTGATGGTTCTTCTAGTGGTATAATCGTTTCTATTCTTTTATCAAATCTTGAATGTAACTGAGTAATTAGATTATCAAGAAATGGTATGAATATTACTATTTTATAATATTTTTTTGCATTTTAGTTATTTCAATTGTTTCGGGCAGTTTGTCTCGCACAGGTTCAAGACATGCGTATTTCAACGTCTATTTCAGAAGCTATTGCGGTAACATTTTTCATTTTTCCTTATAACATTTGTCAGCATCCGATCAAATGGCTTCTAAAGCTACTTTAACAATCATTGCATCATTTAAAGCTTTAAATAAGTCTTGCTGTTCGCTTTGTAGTACTTGACTTAATTTTTTGGTATACGAGAAGCCTTAACGTCACGGCTTATAGATAATAAATACAATTTCTATTGCTATGGATTTATCGATATAAAATTATAAAATCAATAAAAAAAAAAATTTTTAAAAATACGTTCGATGGGGGGGGGCATGCCTCCCCCTTTGAACGTACTTAGCTACGCCACTACTTTGGTTTTACCACAAGATTTGTTTTAATTTTAAAAAAAATTATAAAAATCAAAGCAGTCTAGTTACTATTTTCTAAAAATTACGACCGTGAAAACCGTCGTACGTCCGTGAAGTCAGACCCTTGACCGCATTCAAAGATTCAGAAGATTATGCACAGATTTGGCGAGTAGTTTGCGAGAATTTGCAAGTCCACTCCCGGAATTCGCAAGTCAGTTCCTAGTCCAGGGAAAGTTTTATACCCGGCCTCTCAACTTTGCCGCGGTACGCTGTAGCCTAGACATTCTAATACGGCCCTGAAATCGGGTGTCTTGATATTTTTCCTGTCGCACGAACCGTTCATTTTGACTTGCCCGTAACCGGGATGACGCGACGCCCGCGGGCAGTGTAAACTTTCATCCTACATTGTCCCGAGAAAAAAAAATAATCGTGCGTCGCGTCACGACTTCCCGTATTACTCGGTCAACGGAAATCGCGTTCGGTAAACGATTTTTTTTACCTACGTCCGATTTATACTGTAATAGTGAAACGAGCGCGGGTTACACGACGTGAAATATTACGTTCGTCCGGTGTTTGTAACCGTGTTGAGTTTATCGCTTAAACACCCGCGGGCACGGCGATGTTATACGATAATCTATAATGTTATGTAAATGTTGGACGCAAACATTAACCCCGTGTCGCTGACCCGGCTGACCGCCGCCGTCGTCCGAACCGCCGCACCATTAAGTTGTTAAATGGTACGGCCGTACGGCACGCTACCCGTACTCGCCGGTAACATTATTGTGTGCGCCATACCTGACCCTGCACCGTACATCGGGCGTATGACGTGCACGCACGCGGCGCGTCCATTTTATCGCGCGCGGTAACACCACGGTTACGGTCGCGTCGCGCGGTAACGTCGCGCCATCCGTCATCGTTTCTAATTCAGTCATTGATAGCCAGCCGCCGCCGCCGCGGGTCGTCTTGGCCACGACGGTTTCTCGGCGTCGGGCACTCCGGCCGCGTCCGCGTTCGGTCCGTCGGCCCGACGGGCCGGCGGCAGGTGGTGCGCGGTAGCTCATCGCCGTAATAACAACATTATGCGGCGGCCGGTAAAATATGACGTCCGACGGTCGATTATTAATCCGTCGGGTGAAATCGCCTTCGGGCATTGTTATCGTAACAGTAACGATGCGCATCGCGCGCGGTTCGCGGCGCGGCGCACGGGTGTAAATCTGTCGTACATTGTCGACGATGACGATAATTATTATTATTATCGTTATCACGGCGTGCACTGCCGCCGGTGGGTCGAACTTTGGGGGAGGGGGAGGGGGGCGGAGCTCCTGGAAAAAATTACTTCAAAGCCGTACATCCATCGCAATGATCTAGTTCGCGTGTTCCCGAAAATACGAAAGAAATGGTCGTTAAGGGAATGTTGTTAATATTTTGCTGCGGTTGGATTAGGAATCGTCTATGTTAACCTGTAATAACCGTGCTGTAATGTATTTCAATTGTTTTGTTTTCAGATAACTTCTGCGACACAAAATCTGATCTGCGTCTTTTTTTTGTTTTTAGAACGAAAATCGTTTCGCATTCCATTTGCGTGAGTAGACAAATACTGTCGAAGAGGTTTGGAGTGGGGAGGGGAGTGGGGCGAGACCCCCCGAGTCCGGCTGGATCCGCGACTGACCGCCGCCGGCAATGGAAACGCCGTCGCCAGCGCGATAACATCGTTGTACCGTATTCCGGCGACCTCTGCAGCGCGGCGCCGTCGCCGTTGCCGTCGTTATTGTGTTGTTAGCTTTTACCGCAGACACAGGCACCCACAATACAATACAGATATTGTAGTAGGCAGTACCCAGTCTGCGCCATCAATCATTCGTCCACCGCGTCTGTTGTGTCTGATCGTTTTAAGTGTCCGTGTACTGTTTCCCCGGGGTCCGGCCGCCCGGGAAGCACCGAACAGTACAAAAGAAAACGTTTATCGCACGCGTAGTACTGAAATCGGAAGGGGCGGTAACGATGGTGTCGGCCTACTGTTCGTTGCGCTAGTCTGACGAAAAGCGTCTTGGAAAAGGACGTGGGAACGTCGGGGACATTAGAAATGGCAGCGGCTGACCGCGGATTGCGTATGCGAACGAAACTGCGATCAGTAGCGAATTTTCAACGTTTTTTCTGGGAGGGGTCCTGAAAAATGGCGTGTATTTAAAAGGTATCGTCTCTATAATATAGATGGATTTTTTTCGGACGATATTTTATCGAAATTATTTCGGTGTCTTATTATGTTGTAACAACGTTGGATTAAAAAACTAAAAAAAGTAGACAGTTATTCAAAATAGCTATAAGCAGTGCAAGCTAAATAATCGTAAATATTTTTTAAAAATTTTACCACGCCTAGAATATATAAGTATTTAGTGAAAATGATGTCAGGTCTGCGATTATTTTCGGTCAACAATAAATTACCATAGATGAAATCGAAACGACAGAAACGGCTGTTCAGCAAACATTCCCGATTCTCTTTGCGCCATTTTCACGATAGCGGAGCAATATTTCCGGTCGAAAAGTCGATGGCGGGCACAAAAAATATAAACGAATACCGGTACATCACTAAACTTCCGGTACATACGGCCAAACCTTTTCGCGCGGTTGCGTTAGATATGAGAAAAAAAAAAGGCCTTAAATTTGCCGTTCCAAATACATAGTCGTCCGGGACAACGTCGACCCCGCGAATCGAATGATAATAATAATGACGCGATATTTTTCGGAAATATCATAATCTACCCATACGATGTTGTTATCGCGTGGTCCGCTCCGCTGCGGCCGTCACTCGGACAATTTATTTCCCATTGTCGCGATAACGTTCACCGCGCAAGTGTTACGGGCGCCGACCGGTCCGGCCGCTAATCGTTTAAACGCCGCGGCGCGGCGTTCTTTTAAACCGCGTTGTTATTATTATTATTATTATTATTATTGTTATTAATGATGGCCGCGCGCCCTCTGACGGGAAAGTGTGCGGTGTAACGCCGTCGGAAATGGGCAGGTACCGTGTAATGTTTGTTTACCCATTCGGTACCTACCGGTCACGGGCGCGTAAAATCGTTTGCCGAAGACCGCGCGATCGGGCGGCCCGCTAGTATCGATGAACGGCGCGCGTAAAGGCGACTCCGCCAATAATTACGTTTTACAGGCGCAAACGCATAAATCACCGGATCCCTTTCGGCCGTCGCTAACGATCGGAAAACCCGCGTGTGTGGTCGCGCGTCCGTTCCGTGAACATTACCGTACGATCCGTAGCCGCACGCGTGTGCGCGGCACAATTGTACCATTACGGTGTCCGGACACCATTAGACCGTTGTCCGTGTCGTTCGACCGGCGATTGAGTGTGCGCCGCGCGCCACGCCAGATACACAGCGGACGTTTATTTATTTATTAATTTCTCTTTTCCGATCGTATACAACAAAAACGTCCGCGGACGATAATAACACGGCCGCGTGTATCGTTGCGCTGTAGCACCCTCCGCCCGCCCGCCCGCCGTTTGCTGACGGGTGGGCACCGACGCTGCGGCCAGAAGTGCCGGTGCCCATATTATGCTATTATTATTATTGTTATTATTACCGTCGTCGTCGTCGTCGTCGTTGCCGTTGTTGTACGCGAACGCGACGCACGGCGATAAATACGTATTTTATCGAACGCTATTGGACGGGGCGTATTATAATGTGTGTATTGTACGACGACGGTGATAATAATAACTCGAGACGCGCCAAGTCGGGTGGCGGTCGGCCACCTACTGCGGCGGTCTTCGGACAACGGCGGCGGCCAAGCATACACACACAGGTGTAGCAATAACAATAATGATGACGATAATGTACGACCGGCGGAATTTTTATCGTTCTCGTGGGTTAAAGTTTTTTTTTTTTTTTTTTTTTTTTTTTCGGGGTGGGCGCGGCGGAACGGAAGGGACGAATCTGACCGTGATTAAAAGGCGTCCCTGTTTAACGTAACGGTCATAATGGTGCCGTCACGCATCGGCTCTAGGCGTACGGCGGACCTTTTTGGTTGAACCGAGAAAAAAGACTCCTTCGGATTCTGAACCCCGTTTTCGCCCGTTGTAATATCTCCGGAGACGATCGAATTCTGATTTTTTTTTTTTTTTCTCTATATCACCCTATATCAAATTTAAAGATAACCAATTTAATTGAGTTTATTCTTTTGAAAATGTTGACGTATCTACTTTTTATTTTCATTAAAATTAATGACTTTTAATAATTTTATAAAGTTCAGAGAAAAAAAGCGTACGGTCGTGATGAGTCGTAGTAATAATAATCATTTAGTGAAAGCGATTACAACCTGCTGCGTAGGTACTCTTCACTGAACTTTAAAAAATGATTGAAAATCGCGAAATTAATGAAAATGAAAAAACGGTGCATCAAAATTTTCCGAAAAATAAACACTTCAAAAAGTTATATTTTTTTAAGTTTTTTTATCAAAGCATAAAAAATTAAATACAATATTACAACAGTGGGTACTTCGTGCCGCCGGTGCTAAAAGAAACAATAGACATTATGAGTACACCGATACTTCAGGTGGAATTTAAGAAGGTAATCAACGAGTGAAATTCAGTAAAGTATTCCTTTTTATGTGAATGCTTGAAAATTTAACAGGAGGTTCATTTTAGGTTGTATACTTGGTGGTCAAAAAAAAAAAAAAAAGAGTGTATAAAACAAAATCGTAAATATTACAACATTTCAAACCATACATATAAGGAAACTTTCCTCAGAATCGTACTTCGTTAGCAATGGTTTATCGTTGCTTACAGATATAAATTAAATACATTTTTTTTTTTTTTTTTAACAAGTTTAAAGGCAAAATATCAGTTTAGTGTTCTACAATTCAATCGTTCGTATATTTATTAGATAATACATATTATTATGACCGGCATAATACGACCTTGTAATAATATGTGACTAAAAGGTCGATATGAATATTTTATTTAGGTATCCATCAATTACGACATTTGACTTTATTATTCAGTTGACTATTTTTTTTTATAGAAGTGTGTAAATACTAAATATACAGAATTACGGTTTAACATAAATTTATACAATACAGAGGGAAATATTTTGTCGTTAGTAACAAGTTATAAATAATTTATAAATATTATTTATTAACGTTGACAGTCGAATTATTATAGCGTACATACATTATTATTATTTCTCATTATATTATTTATTATGCATATGTTAAAACGATTTCAAAAATGCAATTTCAAAGTTAAGATGATTTAGTTTAGTAAATATTAGAAGCGTAGAAAAAAATATTGCGTTGAAGATTTTTTTTCGTCTAATAAATAACTTAGGTCATAAATGTTTTTAAATAAAAATGACGCTTCTGTATGTTCAAGAGTAAAATTACTGATGAATTTTCTCAACCATCAAATTTAAAACATAAAAAGACGTCTTAGGATAATGGAGACGGGTGCAGCTATGTTATAGACAATTTAATGTATAAGGAACAATAAACCATTGCTTACGAAAAAACGATTCTGAGCGGAGTGATGCTTTGTCGATAATATATATGTCATATATTATTGTAAAATAATTAAATAGGCTTGTTTATATTTTCTTTAATAATATTGGTTCAATGTTGTACCGATTTCCCCAGTTATCCTACGTTTTTTCCGGTTTTCCCATGTCTTATCGGTTTTTCACATTTGTTGGGAAAACTTTTTGAGAAAATCGAAAAATGATCTCTCTAAAGTACCTCGCTAGTGAAAATTCCATTAAGAAACATTGCCATCAATATATGAGTAAAATTGCTGGTAGAAAAGTTGTGCACTGATAAAAAATATAGTAATATTTCAGTAATATCTAGCAGTGTTATCTATCCGACATGCCTGTTTATTTAGTTATGATCATAATATTACAAAGAAAATGTCAACAATATTGTTTTCAGTACAAGCATTTAACTTTATGCAAAATGTTTAAACTCGATTATCTCAAAACTAAGTTTATTGAGTTTTTTATCGGTACTCGTAACGTACGCCAGTGACGCGGTTTGTCTGCTATCACCATTAGAACTTAGTTACATCAAAATTCTATGTGTAGTGTAATCTTATCTAAAAGAACGTAAAAAAATACACGAAAAGATTTTGACGGTGTAACCGTGTAGGTTATATTTGATAGCTACACGGATTGTTTAATTTAATTTTTATTGCGTATTTGTTGTAGGAAAAAATGTACATACAAGTAGTACCATTTTCAAGTTTATTTTTCAAGTTTGGCCACGGAGTTCACAGCCGGGACTCTTATTCCGGCCTTGAGAATAAGTATATATTACAAAACATTCCGTCCAACACAATATATTAAAAAAAAAAAAATAAAATAAATGATGGGCATATTTGTATATTAATACTTGTAAGAGTGTAGGTCTATTAATATCAGTGATATTTATCCGATTGTGCACATTTGATTTTCATAATAATGAAAAATGCCTTTTCGAGGCGTATCGTTCATCATCGCCACGTGAATGTGTATAGAGGTGTATTAAAAATAATAAACGTGTACAACACACAGTGTATGGTTATCGATAATTTATAATAATTCTACGCGGTTTTATTTTTTTACGTCCATTTATTGTAACTGCACTCCGTAATATTAATTGCCCGTTATATGGCACGTCGATGCACTACTGCATTATGTGTTTTATAAACCGTTATCGTAATTTTTTTTTTATTTATTTATTTTTTTTTTTTTTTTTTATAAAGTTCTATTGGACATATTTTATTCCGCTATTGTTACAGCGTCACGATGTCTAGACACCATAATAATAATAATAATATTATGTTGCAGTTCGATAGTGTATTGATATAAAATACACACTCTGCAGCGCCATTGTTTACGACACAAAAAGTACCTACGATTTTAATAATACTATAAAAGAAACTGTCACTGTCGTCGACAATGATTAATATTATTATTTATTATTATTAATTTTTTTTTTCCGTGTAGTCGTAGAAACAAGTTTGATTTTTGTACACTCAAAACAAACATACCTGAATATTCGTCTACACAATAAAATATTTGATAACTTTTTATAACGTCTACCGCGGACAAACACAAACGTCAAATCGTTTTCTCCCCTTGACGTGTGCGGTATACCTTACGTGTACACACCACACACTGTGTTATAGCTATTATAGCGGATATAAATCATTTTATCATTTTTTTTACTAGATGACGTCATAAACTCCGTATCAGCGTTACGCGTATGCAATTTTTTCCTATAACAATTATTGAACAATATGATTAATCGGTTTTTCATTTGATACAGCTAAATAATTATCCCTTCAAGTACGGACGTGACAAATCGATTGGTTCTCTAATAGAATTATAATTTTGTCATACACAAATAATTTTAACGTAATCGCACGACGACGTATAAAATAACTATATGGGTTGTGTTTTAAAAAGAATTGAAAATATCTCTTAGCAACAACCGGAAACGGAACGACGACGGAAATACTGCAATTTATGTCAAAACGCTAGAGAAAAACTAATGAAAAAAATATTATTCGTGTCCAGTTATAATAATAATAATAACGTCGTTAACGAGCAGCGGATAAAACGCAGTCGAAACAACAATTTAAAATTCATTATTTTATGGATTTAATTAAAATTGATAGTTATAAATAACGAGTCTTGATAGTGTGGGAGTGTTGTTGGGAAACGGCGGGGTACGTTACGCGTATTATAGTTTGATCCGGTAGTCCTTCCCGCGGCCATTAATTTATATTTATATGCGTTGATAAAAAACCATTGCGATAATAGAAAATGTATAAAAAAAATTATTATAATAATATACAATGTCGTTTCGGGAATAAAAATTTAAAAAATAAAAGACTATGCACCCCAACGTGCGTTTGTCGGTCACGGAGATGATACAGGATCATAACAAAATAATATTATACAATCTATTTTTTTTTTTTTATTATTATTATTATTATTTATTGCTATGATTATTTTTTATTGGTGAATTTTTAAATAGGCGTTCATCGAAATCTCCGATTTAAATTAGTGTGAGAATATATAATACTATAATATACAATCAAGCACAATGGGTTCGTTTGATTTTTTTCCACCGCGGAATAGATAAGCCTATCCGGTAAAACGATCTTTGCGCAACCCTTCGTCCGTGTCCAATGCATTGAAAACTGAAACGGCGACGGTGCTGTAGGGCTCGCCGAATCAGTTTTATGCGACGGGCGGAGTGTGTCCAGCACAATAAAACCGAGCGAATTCCTTGCCAGCGGTCACGATTATGATAATAAATTATAATTTGTAATTGTCAAAAATATAAATAGGGTTATGATTTGGTACCGGTATGGAAAACGCTATGAAACGGACATAAACGGCATAAGCGTCTGTGTCTGTATGTTCGATTTTCACGGCCAGGGTTGCGGATAAGTGTTCAAAAGTTTGAAACACGTATTGGTTTTTTTGTCTGCGAACAACTTTTCTATCGGAAAACTTGCTCCGATCTTGAAAGTGTAGCGCATTTTCTGAAAGGCTGTTATTTTTATTTTCCTAATATTTTTCATAATAATTGGGAAAAAAACCGAAACCAGAGGAAAGCCCGCATAACAAAATTACATTTTCAAAATATCTTTTAGAAAACGTAAAATATTTTCATACGATTTTCTAGTCAGCTTTGTACGTTTAAAAAATATTTTTAAACAATTTTTTGTCGCAAAAAAAATCATCAAAACGTTTTTCAATCATTTCAAAAATATTTTCTGTTATATTTATACACCATGAAAACGATAAGAATTTTCATGGAAATAATTCAACTATCCGGTACTTTATGATTCCAATAAAAGGTTAATTTAATATTAATAACATAAGATTTGGTTTGGAGTTTTCGTTTTTGATTCCAATAAACAGTTGATTCTGTAAACCAGTGGTCACATTAAGCGGAATTCACAGTAGTATATTAAAACTGGTTCACGGCTGCAGTTTTAGAATTGGCCATTGGACTCTTGGCACTTTGTGTGTTTCTGGTTCAAACGTACTGCGTTCTTTAATGCGTATATGAACTGTATTTTTCTCGACATCGTAATCTTGTAATCTTCTCGTGAAGTGTCCAGGAACAGATTGTCAGGTCGTGTTATCTATACCATATAGAAATACCTTTTTTTTTTTTTTTTTTTATATGAATTTTATTAAATTCATATTCTACACACTCTACACAATAATGAATGATTTCGGAATTGGAGAAGACACCCAGTCTCACGTTTATGGAGTTACCCCGCTGGGAGGTCATATGTCTGACATTATTTTCCATACACATAAATAAAGTGGAAATTTAACGGTGTTGGAAACTTTTCAATGTTCATTGCATTTTTTTCTGTTTTAAATTTTTTATAGATTTTCCTAAAAATGTTGCCATAATATTATCTGAGACACCATATTATTTTGATCGTTGTCATTATCTGACGATATTATTCGTCGTGAAACATGCAATATTAATGTAATAATAATAATATATGTGTCTCATCTGTGTGTGTGTGTGTGTGTACACACACACACACACACACACACACACATACATGCATACATAACTTGCTCAGGTGTTTGAATAAATACTCATCGCGGGGTGCAAACGGCTGTGCGTGTGGTTTTTTTGTCCATCGAAATAGTCTGGGTCGGCAGAAGTCTCGACGGACCGCCCGCAGAGCAACTATATAGATAACAGATAGATGTACGTTTGTATTATTATTATTATAAATTATAATATCCGTCCGGGTTTAAAATTAATATACTGCCCCGTGTCCACATTGTTGTTGATATTATTTGTATTATTATCGTTATATTATCGATTACGGAAGAATTTGTGGGCTAGTGTCACGTACTACTACTGCACAACGATAGTCACAGAGTATTACAAAAATAACGACCAAAAATGTTTTACTTTATCATGCCAAAACCGTGTTTTAGGTCCATATGACTGCGCCCAGACTAAAGAAAACGTAGGCAATTTTCACATTGCTGGCAACAAATGTGTGACATTTTTCTTCAAAAGTTATCGAATTTTGCGTTTTCAACAAAGTACGCAATAAAACTTTGTTTCCACATTAGAGACATAACGATCAAAAGAAGTTATAATTTCTTCCCCACTCCTCTCCCTGATTTGGTTCAAAATACTTATAACTACAGTGCAATCTGCTGTAGTAATTATAATAATCCGCATATTGTTAAACATTTTACTGAACACGAAAATGTAACCAATAATGTTTCTTTGGTTTGGGCTTAGAATTTTTTTCTGCACATAATTGAATAAATTTACCGACAAATATTATCTACAATGTTTCCAAGTAGTAAACAAATATTTTTTAAATATATATAAATACTCAAATGGCCAGTTTCCCAATTAAATTAAAATGTTAAATCAATATTTTAAAATTATGAAAAAAACATCTTCAAAATATTATGAAATGTTTTTATAATTAAATAATTAGAAAATAAGTCACAATAATATTTACATATCCTTTATGTTCGGCCTTTATTAATTATAGTATCAAAATATATATAAATAAATTAAATCTGTTTCTGCTATGAATACAAGATAAAAATACAAATTAACTAACAGTTAGCGATGCGTGCCCAAGATCTTCAATTTTGTTACGATGATGGTGATCTTTTGTGTTGATCTCTAGAGTTTTCCTGTTTTTTTTTTTTTTTTTTGCTTTTACTTCAATTTTTTAAAAAATATATATATATAAGTATATTAATTACAATATATTGAAATGATATCTTTTCAAATTATTCAAGTTATGATATAAGTTTGCATTTCGTAGCTGTAAAAAAAAAAAAAAACAACTTATTTAACCAATTTTGGATTCAGTGTTATTAAACCTGATGGAAAATGCAACAATGTTCCAAAATTGTTTGTAAAGATCTTTATCTCACTTTGTATGTTTACATAAATTCAAAGAGATTGTAATAAATTATCAATCCAAGTTATTTAACCAATTAATTTATTATCATATTATGGTAATCGATAGAGTAAACACATTAAATATTTGAGATTTGAACCCATTTTCACAACATTATACATTTTGTGGTTGAAATAATAATTCAGATATTTATTTAGTTTTGTTGAAAATATATACAGAATTATAGAAATATAAAAAAATTTGACAATACAAAATTAAAATAATTTTTAACACAATTTTTAATAGTAGCGAATCTAATTTTCTTAAATTATTATTCACATTCAGATTGTGTTACCAATTACTATGCTCATAAGCTTCTTCAGTCAATAGTTGTAGAGTGACATGCCATCATAGTGTTAGGAATCAATTATTGGTAATTAGGTGAGGGATACACGCGTGTAAAAAAAGTGTAATCCAGTAAAACTTCCTTTTAACTTGGAACCAACTAACTTTTCCTTGTGTATAGTTTTATGTATGGAGATGTACAGACATTTTCTATTATAAGAAGGTTTCCGTCTTAAAAAGTATCCTTTGAAGAAGGTTTTACTGAATATAATAATAATAATAATAACAAACAATAATAATTATATATATGTACATATTGATTTTTCGGCGGATACTTTACTTTTATGTAACACAATATAATACGTATTGTTAAATATATTTTTTATCGTAGTTTCAGTAATTTGTATTATTTGTTCACAGATTAACAAAATAAATAATAATATTTTTTTTGAAACAGAGTAATTCATAAGTACAATGTACATATTATTTCATACTTATAGCTACACCGCGTGTGTACATGATATGAGGTAGGTACCGCTTAATATTTCAGCTAGATGATTTTCACACTTTCGGTACTCGCAGACAGAGTACAACGTACTTTTTTAGATTCTAAGTAGAGCATAAGCTTATAACGATAACAATTTTTCTAAAAAGAAATTTCACTGGGGAGGTTCTAAAGTACTAGAGATGTCGTTTTTCAATTTTCTCCGGAGTTTTCTCAGCAAATGTGAAAAACTGAGGAAAGACATACGAAAACCGGGAAAAACTTAGGGAAACCGGGGAAATCGATACAACATTAAACAAATATTATTAAAGAAAATATATAGAGCCTGCTTAATTAATATAATATAATATATATAACAATAGTTGACAAAACATCACTATCAACTAAACTCCGTTCAGAATCGTTTTTTTCGTAAGCAATGGTTTATCGTTGCTTACAGGTATACATTAAATGACACCATTAAATATACACCTATAACAGTGGCTGCACCCGTTCCTATTATCCTAGGACGTCTTTTTTAATTGGTAGCTCTGATTTATTTCTACAGATTAGGACAATTATTTTTTTTTTAACAATTATTGTATAAAAGTGATTAAATTTAATCCGTGACAATTATTAAACTAATAATACCGAAAATAATAACCGGATTATAAAATTATTATTGCTTAAATTTAGTTACAAATAGATTATTCGTAAATATTAAATTTGAACATTGCAGTTGAATTAAATTTTTCCCAAAAAAATGTATTAAAAAAATACCTCTACCCGAATGTGTAGAAAAAATACTCGTGAACGCTTTTATAAAATAAAAAAAAAATAATAATAATAAAATATTCCATTTTCGGTTTCTCTTTAACAATAACTTTTATTTTTTTGAACGAATATAAAAACTAAATATAGCTCTACTGAAAAAAAAGTGTCTCTGACATAAAACATTTGGCATCTTAAGCATCGATGTCCGAAAATCAAATTATTGGTGTTTTTGGTTGGCGAATGTTTTAATGTGAAATCTTAAAACTATTATGTATTAGCTATGTTGTATTTAGAGACAAAAATAAAAAAAATTTAAATTTGACAACACAATATTATTATATTATAATAATATCATTTAACGTGATTTCTATAACTAGAGTTTCACTTATTTTCGATCAATTATCCTACACTAATAATATTACCTAATAGGATATTGAGTATTTTCTAATGCAAACGTGTTACAGTCGAATGCACTATATACTCATTAATCAAGTCATGGCTTACGATGTTTTGAAATGTATATTCTAGTGAAAGTATTTTTTTGAATAGTTACAGAGTTAAATTCAAAGTGAATTTACAGTGAGTATGTTAAAAAGTTAATATAAAAAAAAATAAATATTTTAATAATGTAATATTATTGTTTAGGTAATTGAAGGTATTCAATGTGACTATAATCGATGCAATGTTAAATTTTTATCATTTTTCACAACCCGGTAAATCAAGTCATGCAAAAATTTGAATGTGTTTACAATACAATTTTTATAATGATAAAGTATACATTTTGGGGATTCATTTGCATTTATATTAAATCATTTGGTAATTTAAAATTTAAAAATATATAATTTTTTTATAACATCAATATTCAATGTCATATTCAACGTTTTAACAGTTTTTCAAAAAAAAAAAAACCATCGAATTTTGATATGTTACGGTCCCAATATCATAATTTTTTTGGGATGGTTTAAAAAAAAAAAAAAATACATTATTGTTTTTGTAAACGAATTACAGAACATGCGTTACCATAGAATAATATTATTAATTCAATATCAACCTGCAACCGTGTTTCATTTAATTTCGTATATTATTATTATTAATAATAATAGGTAGGCTATGATGTTGTCCGATTTAAAGAAATACTTCGGGCCTGCGCAGTACTTTTAAATTTAAAAGAGGCCCAACTCTTTTAAGTTTGAAAAAAAAAAATGTTTAATTAAAAACAATCTAAAATTAAAAAGGAAAGACGACGGATGGGTCACAGTTGTAGGTGTAAAGTTGAAAACGTTCCACATAGAGGAGAATTTAATTTACATAAAACCTGTACGCAACGATAAACCTAATCTAAGTTTTAGTTAATATTGTTGTATAACGATAATAAATTAAATTTGTATTGTGTTTAAGGAAATTTCAGTGCACACAATAAATTATACATAATATAATTAAATAACAAAAAAAAAAAAAAAAAAAAAAATACGGAAATACTTAATAAGTCGAAGACTGCGAAGACTTTTTGCTTGGTGGGCCACTATTAAACGAAAAACGATTCTGAGTGGAGTTCAAAGCGAACTACGAAGTGCATGCATTTCGTGAATTTTCCCGTTTTTCCATTTGTTATGAAAACAGCTGGGGAAATCAAAAAATGACTTTCCTAATGTACCACCCCAGTCAGATTTCATTGCAGAAAAATTGCTAGACTTGAAAATCGGAGCGAAATTGCTGTAAAACAATACGTTCCTCGCTCCGCGAATATAAAATGTAAATATGCATTCTGTCGCTTGTTAACCGAAAATATTTCAAAAAAATACAATTTTTATTTATTTTTTTTTTTTTCGACAATATCCGAGGGCCTTGTGAACCTTGTATACAGGCACTGTCTGTCTGTAAGTTATATAATAGCGAAAACCGTCGTGGTGATGCAAGCGGGCCACCCTGAAGTTTAACGTCCGTTATTGATATAACATTGTATTTTGACACGACGCATATTATTACAATATTATCTCGTCCGAGTCGACAACGCGTTTAACCCTTGGATTATTCACACATCACGTCACACCTACAAACGCGTTATTCCCGTCGGCACGAGTGCACGCCCCGAATTAAGAAATACGACGAGCAGTTGACAGCCCGTGTAAAATTTACGCATAATTTGTTGTTGCACGATAACATTATTTCTATTATTATATAATATTTTAAAATATAGCCGGAAACGCGATGGACACGGCGGGAATTCATCGCGGTCGGAAAGGTGCGGTGTGCGTGTGTGTTCTCCATTCGCGTTCGCCGTGCAATACATTTTAGGTTGTATCCGAAAACCACACACCCTTCCTTCAGTACCGGACAAAACCGCGCAGTTTTTAATATAGGTTAAAACCACGAAATCGTAGTAATAATTTTTACTACATAATATTATGAATGATTTACAAGAATGTCTTACATTATTTTGGTCTACACTTTACTCTACATCGATTTTTTCGCGATGAAAAATTATGTTTTAGTTTCATATTTTGTAAAAAAAAAAAAAACGTTTTTCTAGATTCCCAAAAGATTTATCGGAAAATTTAAAAACGATAACAACAAACGATATCGAGTTTTTTTTTTTTTTTTTATTATCTGCACGATAGATTTATTATACTACAAATGGTAATATTTATAGTAAAATAATTATCTTTGTTCCAATTATAATAATGTTATAAACTTATATATTTATATTCAAAAGTCGTAATACTAAATAAGCACATGAAAAGTAGAGCTCCGGTCATTGACTTGGGTCGACAAGGCGACAAAGTCCCGAATAAGTTTGCCGGCTGTCTCATCTGTAAAAGTTCCTGGAATCTTCTTACAGTCAACGCAATAGAAAGGATGGTCGGTTGGAAAGATTGACGTGTCCATTCGTTTGAACAAATTTTGATTTTGTTTCATCTCTTTGTAAAAATCAAGGTTCTTTAAACCGTATATAAGTGAATCTGCAATAATTACATAGTTTTTAGTATTACTACAGTATGAGATTAATTTTTTTTTTATCCATATATATCCGTATCCATATATATCAGTTCAATATTTTTGTTAAATTGTTGTCTTATAGAACCGTAGTGGAAATCATACATCAGTGTTTTAGATACATCCAAAATTGAAAATCCAATATATATCGGTTTATTAAACTTTAACTCGACTGTATGAAGATGCATTGCAACTAGATTGTCGTGATACCTAGTAATACTTTTGAAATTGATTTTATTTATTACCTTAACACACTGTTTTTCATCTGATATCAGCTTCATTTGCATACGGTTTCTCACATTTTTCATAGTTTTACCTATAAAATAACATCTAATTAAAAAAAAAATTAAATTACAAAAATTAATAATATACCGAAAACAGCATTATTTATTTTTTTTTTCAAAATCTTTTTTCGCATTTCTTTTTATGGTGGTATTTAACTCAATATACTTTGCAAGCACCTATTAAAAAAAATGTTTTATTAAATACAATAATATGATATATTGGAAATTTGTTTTATTTATTATACTTTTTTTAACACCAATCCTGCACTCAGGGCCTGCTTTAAAGCCCTATAGTGTACTACTTATTTTGTTTTTTCGTTTAAATTCGCAACAAGTTTATTTATTTTGGAACCCGGTGGTACCATTCTCTCAGGAAGCCATGGCAAATCATTATGATCATCGTGTAGTGATGTTGGATATGTTATGTCTACATCCAAAATCAACCCTACCGGAGAAGTATCGTCCATTCCATCTAGCAATCTTAAAATAATTTCTATACTCAAGTCCTTGTCATACCATTCAAATCCATTCTTTGATGAATACTGCACTATAGCCCAACCGTACCTAGAATAATTAAATTAAATGAAATGAATAATAATAATAATATGATCGATAATAAATACAGATTCGTTGCGTCCAAATAAGCAACCGTTGATTCCGGTTTCGAAGGATCATAGCCAGGAACATTACTGTTGTTGGTTTTGTATACCGTTTCACAGCTTGTGTTAGTCCACTACGGGTGCCCGCTTCCATCATTATAACTTCGTTGTAATCAGGTAACAGTTCGAGTTCCACCTTCGTAATTTTTAGCGCACAGTCGAACGCCATGCCAGGTGCCGTATAATAGTAATTTAGATCTACGCCATACGTGTCCATAGATAAATTCCTGAAATTCTCAAACACATCGCACAGTAGCATCACGTCAACTTTCATATACCGATCGCTATATTCTCCTAAAGTTTTGAACCCGAAATGTTCCCATACACGTTCTGCATATTTGTAGTTCTCGTCTTTAATATGCGCCTCTAACAACCTATTATAAAATCCTTCTTTGGGTGGTAGTGACGGCTCATCCAATTTTTCCAAACTATCTGTGTACTCAAAGGGATAAAACCCTTTTTGAGTCACATATTCCATGTCATTAGATGCGAATATTTTTGCCGTCTCTCTAAATTTAGATTTGTCACTTCGAGTTAAATTACTGGCAAGTATTTTCAAACTTTAATGCATGAAGCGGCATGGATCAAGAAATCTTTTTTGAAATTTAGGTGAAATGTACTTTGTAAATGATATTAAATTTTCTTCTGTATTAGGAATTATTGAGATCGATTTCGTGTCGTTTCCTAATTGCCTAACAATAAAATACGAATCATAACCCATAAGATTATGAAAAAAGCACGGAACAAATTGGGGTTGATCCATTAAAAGATTGCATTTAATATAAACAGTATCTCGGTAGGTCTCGTTTAAATGATTGTGATCGCGAACCGGTAGATTTTCACGGTTGAATTTTTTTTCGCACAAAGATCACACTCCGCGGTCGGCTATCGCCCTGTGGTTCTTATTGTTTTCCTCGGTCATTATGAGTGGTGCGTCGGTTTTTAATACACTTTCAATTATTTGGGCGACTTTAACAATTTCGTCCATAAATTTGCAACTATTTCACCTTTGTCCATACTCGAATTTCCCCTAAATACAACCGGACCATTCTCTATGTTATGTTGCTCCAATAATTCGCTCGAGACGTCATCTGACGTTTTTATATAATAACAAAAGTTCATTACTTCATGGTGGTGGATTATTTTTGTATTATTATTTTGCTGTGCGTCTAGTTCTTTTTCCAATAAATACTCAAAATCCACGTAAATAACAAATGTATGTTTATTAGTGGCCCCCCAATTTTCAAATTTCACAAATGTCTTTGGTGCCGGTAAAATTGGTGCTAACGGTTTATTCTTATTGCAATAAATTGTATGTTCCCTAAGCCGATGCTCTGCGGTAAATGGACTTTTGCTTTTTGAATAACACTTGAAGCAACGTTTGCACAATACAACACTATGTCCATGACGACTCATTCGGGCTCCTACAAATTTGCCTAAATTCGTAATCCTACAATAGTACGTCTTGCTCTTTCTGTCACCAGAAAGTAAAAGATCGTGGTGGTCGTATTTTCCTTCGTCGCAAACTTTTAATGGATTTACTAAATATTGATTTTGATTTATTTAAAATTTCTTATTTGTTTTATTTTTTTCTTGAATATTATATTTGTATGCGGACTTTCCTTGATTCAAACTATACACGTTTATTGAAACTCCCGGATTTTCTTTTTCAAACTTGTGTACGTCTTCAAAAGAAACAGGGTATGCCATCATAGAAAAATTATACCTATCTTTTACACAAGCATAATTTTGTTCGACTTTTGTGTCATTTGTTCGGTTTACGTATTTGGCAAGCAAGCTATATTTGAAGCATTTTTCGTCATCGTTTTTTACATTTATAGTAGCTTTTTTATTTTCGACGTATGTCGGAAGCGGAATGAATGATGATCCCTTTAAGGGTGTATAATTATTTATATTCATTAATATTCCATCTATACGGTTCAACCAATAGCCGATACCTTTTGACATTTCTTCAATTTCTCCTAATATTTTTACCAAATCTAGTTCTAGTAATGAGTTCATATCATCAGCTAAAAACAAATTTCGTGTTTCAATTTTAAATGACCTATCCTGAGTTATTTCTGTATTCGGTATTTTTTATGTCGCTTCTATTTTCAAATTGTACTTCAACGGACATTTTTGCACAGCATTTGAAAGAATCTCATACATTTCGGGCTTAAACAAGTCTAAAAATTCTTTATACTCGCGCACATTTTCAATATTTTTTTTGAAATGAAATTGAGACGTACCATTGAATGCCGACAGCGGTGAATTGAATCCTGTTTTCGTTATTGCTGTCATACGAATGCTTTTATTAGGTTTCGGCTTAGCAGTATTCTCATTATTAAAATGTTCCTTTTCTTTTTCTAATAAATCATCGACTTATAATTGACTAAAATCTCCCCACACGTCTTCAATTTGCCTGTTGGCAGTGGGCACTGACTGTGTAGGAGAAATATCTATAAAAAATTGAATTAAATAAATTATCTATATACCTAATGATAATACACGTGTGTGTAAATTACTTTTAGTAGACGGGCCGGCTTGAATATTATCTAAATTTATTCCCGGTGCAATCTCTATTAGGTCATTACCATAACTATCGACTGCAAAAAAAAAAAAAATCATAATAAGGTATTCATAAATATTAATCGTATTAAATAAATACTTTTGGTAGAGGACGGTGTTGGGATAACATCTCCATTTATGTCTGGTTCAATTTGAAATTTTTGCTAATGTCAACTAAAAATATGATTAATTTATTTTTATTCTTTTCGCAGTCCTTTAAAAAATTGAATACATACCTTGGATGTCCTTATTAATGCACGACACAGTTCTACCTTGGCGATGTACTCCTTCCATATGATAAGCGAGAGTGTCTTTTCGCATAAACAATTTATTGCACAAATTTCAGGCAAACTTCACACCCTCGTGGGTCTTTACTTGGCGCATCATGCTGCGCCGAGCGGAAAAAGTTTTGCTATACCTGGCAAAATTACACTTATGTATTTTTATAAATATTTTAATCACGTAAAAAGAAAAAAATTATAACGGACCATAACTCAAATATAACGTGTTTAAGAACGTAGATAATATACACGCGCAGATACTTGTTACACAGACACGAAGAAACAATACTACTGACGTCTTGGTGTTTTATTTAAATCGATATACCTACTAACAACAAATTTTTCATAGTCAACATAAAAAGTGAGTAGATGAAAAAAATAATTTTGAGAATTGAAAAAAAAAACTGCAAATAATTTGAAATACATATCATGTTTGCTTATTTAAATACCTAGTAATATCCGAGTCATATTTAAACGTCAACGAATATCAAGGGCAATTAAATCGAACACCATCGACGGAGAAAAATGTGTTTAGTTAACACAAAACATATAGTTTGTTGGTTTTTTTTTTTTTTTTAAATATAGCGAATAATATCAGAAGAAATCACTTTTTTCATATCATAATATAAATTAATCGCTTATACCAACAGCAAAAGTACGTACATTTAATCCAGTTAATATTATTAATCGTATTATCGATATTATTATATTTAGATTACAAACTCAAGTTCGCAAGGAGGCTTTTCGGGGCATATCAACTATGTGAACTATCTGATTGCAGAGGAAAAAAAACGTACAGTTACATTATATAAAATTATATTATGATTTAATTTGAAAAAAATTTGAGTTACTAAAAATAAAATCGTAGGAATACGATGGCAGGGATTATACTTATCTCGAATTTGATGGTTTGGTATGTTTTTAATTCTTATTAATTTACTTAAGTTGGAAAATGCTATTGCTAGATATTACTGGGATAGTAAGATTTTATAAACGAAAATTTAATACGAATTAATTATATAGCTAGAACATTCTCCCAATAGCTCACAGTCTAGTGAAGTAGAGGAAAATGACCAACCGTACGGAGATATGATATGTATACATTTGAACAAATATATGTGTATACGATTAATACCAATTTTTATTCAGACTCGGCAGAATGAAGAATCTAACGCTGTTAGCGAAAGTGGGCAGCCAGTTGATTCTTTCAACCCATTCATGAAGTGGGGGGAAGACACTTCCTCTGAAATTAACATACATTGCGATGGGATAGAAGATTTGGATAAGAATGTCTTTGCGAAGTTATTTTTCAATAAATAATATATATTTTTTTCATACCTACTGATATTAGTTTTTATTTACATTAACTCATCAAATATATCCATAAATCCTCTGTAAGCGCGTGTGTATGGATACAATATGTAGTAGTATTCATACAAAAAGGTGTGTGTGTTTGTGTGTGTGTATGTGTGTGTGTGTGGAGAGAGGCACGTCGCAGGCTGTAGCTGCGGTGACGGTGGGATAGGAGGATTACGTCTCTATATTATTATCGCTGTCCTGTTATAAACATATTTATAATAGTAGTAGTAGTATTCTTTGTTTAACTGATAATGACTATGGTTATATGAACATATTAATATATATCAGCAAAGATGCAGTCGTGACTGATCTAACAGTTGGATTAAATCCCTACACACACTAAAATAAGATGGTTAATTAAATATATAATACTAAATCGTAACGTAAATTGATAATATCTGTGATAAAAATGTAGGCAGTAGTGTGTATAATTGATAATATCCATCAATAAAAACCAGTGCGTTATCGTCTGTAATAATGAGCGTGATAACATTGTAAACTAATGGTAACATATATTGATAAGAGTTGATAATATCTATGGTAATAATATTAGTCTGGCTGATATGTAGATCTGTTTGTGTGTGTGTGTGTGTGTGTGTGTGTGTGTTCGTGGGTTGCGCTGCGAGACAGAGTATGAAATAGCGAGCGGCGCAGGCTGCGGTAAGTGACGGGGATGGAGTAGCGAGCGATGCGTGCTATGGTGAGTGGCGGTGGTGGAGTACCGAGCAGCTGCAGTTAGTGGCGGGGATGACACCAGCACCAGCACCAACACTAGAACCAGGATCGGCATTTTTATTCTACTAAATGGGCTTTTTAGAATTTCAACATAGTGTTTAAAATGTAAAACAAACAAAAGTAAATTTATTAAAACTCCCGTAGAAAAAAAAAAAATTAAAATAAAATTAAAAAAAAAAAAAGAAGGGTAAACTAAATATTGCAAAAGAACTTCATAAACCAGTAAGATCTCGATTTCCAAAAAGGAAAATAAAAACACATGGTATTGATGATATATGGGCTGCACCTTAAGTTATAATGAGAAATTTTGGTGATGAAAATTCGGGTTATCAGTATATGTTTAATGTTATAGATACTTTTTCAAAATTTGCTCGAGCTGAATCTCTTCAAAAAGAATATTTTGAAGAAATAATAAAAAGAGCTAAACTACAGAAACACAATTCACCAACATTACTTCACACTGATAAAGGAACAGAATTTGTAAATAAACAATTTAAGGAAATGTTAGCAAAATATAATATCAAATTATATCATACACAAGACTAAGAGAAATCTGCAATTATTGAACGTTTCAATAGAACTTTAAACGGTAAAACGAGAATACAGTTTGAAGTTCAAAAAAATAAAAGATGGGTTGATATTTTACAAGATTTATTGAACGAATACAATTTCAAGAATATTCATTGAAAAATTGGAATGATGCCGTTTGAAGTAAACGTATCTAATGAAGGAAAAGTTTTAATTAAATTATTCCCTAATGAAATATCTAAATCAAAAATTAAATACAAGATTAATGATAGGGTTCGAATAAAGAAGTTGAAACACTAATTGGACACAAGAAATTTTTATTGTTACAGAAGTATTGAATACAAATCCAATTACTTACAAAATTAAAGACTCGAATAATGAAATAATTAAAGGAAGTTTCTATAATGAAGAATTACAGAAAACAAAATTTTAATCGAGCGACTATTTTTACAGAAAACTTAGTAACTGTACATATTAAAAATAATATGGTTAATTTAAAACAACCAATTTATTTAGGAATGTGTATTTTAGATTTATCTAAAGCAAGTATGCATGATTTTTAGTAAAATGTATTGAAAAAAAATACAGGGAAAAAACATTAGACTATTATACACAGACACAGATTCTTTAATAGTTGAAATTACAAACTGATGATTTTTATATAGATGTAAAAAACAATAAACAACTTATAAATGAATTTGATTTTTCAGATTATCTTGAGAATAATAAATATATAAATATGGAATACCCCGAATAAATAAAAAATGTTCCAGGCGAGTTTAAAGGCGAGCTTAATGGTCAAATAATAACTGAATTTGTTGGGTTAAAATCTAAATTATACACATTTAAAGTATTTAAAAATGTAGTAATACAAAAAATAAGAAATTTAAAATAATAAGGTTAGTTGGGAACTATGACACTATATGTAGTAATGGGAGACAAAAAGAATTAAAATAATAGGATATTATATAGAAGTACGTACAAAGAATAAAATATAGAGGAGTAGATATAAAAATGTACCTATATAATTTAAAGTAATTAATCTAGTTTTTGGTACTACAAAGAATGATTTATTTTTGAACATAATAAAAGTTCAGTCTACTAATTATATTACTACCTTGCTTCTGATGTTTGAAGGAGATACGGAGTCGTGAATCCGAGAATGGTGACAAGATCAATAAATAAATATAAATAAAATTAATTTACCTGCCCACGGTGTTGGAACGCTAGGGTGTATACCTATAGATATCCTCACGTGATCCTGGAGTCGTTGGACGGCAGTCAAAATTCAATAAAAATAAACTAATTTAATTAATTAACACTTTGCACCTGTGTGCGCTCAGATAAAAAACGATAATCTTTAAATTAAGAAAACAGAAGTTTGAATTATAAAATAAATTAATAAATAAATCAAACACGAGTGATTATAGTTGGAGTTAGCTATTCTGGAGAGATTTTCGAAAGAAGTTGATGGAGCGTAATTGTAACTGTGCGCAGGGTTCTCGACAGAATGTTCGTCTTGGGATTTTTCGAGCGGTCAAGACGCTCGATTTTCAATTGAAAAAAGAATCGTTAGATTTTACGTGTTTAAATAAACAAAAAATAAAAAAGGGTCATCCATAAAAGAAAAATAGTGTTACATGTTGATTTTAAATTTGTATAGAAATACTTATAAGGGTATCTAGTGCCGGAGAACGAGGACGGCACGGCGGTGTCATCAAAGGGCCGGTTAATGTTGATTGCCTATCGCTTACTTTTATTTGATTCATATGGAAATGTTTCTAAAGAAAATAATAAATCGGATATGGGTTCTTTTAGAATGATACAAGAAAAACCGTTAGAATTTATGGGCTTATAAAAACGGACCGTATGGCCTTCGCGTCGATGTCGACATTAAATAACTAATAATCTAATTATAAGAACGAGATTTACAATAGTATAACTGAGACGGCAGTGGCCTCAAAGGGCCACAACAGATGGCATGGAGTTCTACTGTATTTGACACATTTTAAATTACTTTGCTTGTAGATAAACTTGTATGTATCCCTCTCGAATAGCCGACGATCCGTTATGCATATTAAATTGTTTACATTTTGTAAAATACCAAGTACCCGGCCTTATTTGAATTTTTTAGTTACATTTTTGTAATAATATAAATGATAAATAATTATACATGCATAATCTTATGTTGTGTGAGCATGATATTACAAAAATAAAAATGAAATTAAAAAAGCAAAAGGTGTGAAAAAACCCATAGCTAAAAATTAATTATGTTTTAATGATTTTTATAAATTGTTTAAATAATAAAAATTCAAATTATGTAAAATGGAACACTTTTAGAACAGATAAACATAATATTCATACCGTCGAACAAAACAAAAAAGCTCTTAGTGCATACGATGATAAAAGATATATTCTAGAATACGGTATTGATACTGTAGCTTAGGGACAACCGCTCTGCATTATCTCAGGTAATTTTTCACGGTTTAGCGTCAATTCGGTGTTGTATGAAAAATTGCGGGGGAATGATTGCGTTACGTCCAACTATTTATGTGTAAAAATTACGACTGATTTTTTTTTTTTTTGAGGTTTTATAAAATTTCCGTTTGGTATGTCTATGATTTATAACGGTTTTTAATATAATCAGCATCTGTTTCCGGTAAACAGAATATTATAATATTATAGATAAAATTGTTGACCTATTTATTTTTTACGGTAATTTAAAAAAGTTTTTTTCAAAACTAATTATGAGTAGTTGTTATTCGGTAATATACATTTATTTCGAAAAACTATTTTTCAAGTATAAGGTTGCGGTATCAAAATAACATATAATTTTTTTTTACTAATTATGTTTTTTCGAGTATTAAGCTTACCAACATTTTCAATACCGGGTTCTCAACATTGAACGTCTCATTATCAAATTTAGTTTTCAACATCTCAATTCCAAATCAATTTTTCATCGTCGAAATATCAAATCAGTTTTCAGTATCAATTGGGGGGATCATGGGCTAAATTATTATTTTTATTTTATATATTTTTTTTTAAACCGTTTGGTTAACTGTTTTTGGTACAGTTTTATATTTAAAAGATCGAGAAAAAATATTGTTAAATATGTGATAAATAGCCAGAACATACATTATTATATTACTCGTATGCGTACAACCTACTAAATCCATACGATTTTTATACTCGGGTATACGCACTAAAAAATAACAATCAATCGATCTGATTGTCTCTGGGTAAAGCATCATTTATTTTCCGGGGGACTGTCGTCTGAAAAATAATATTATAGCAATAACAACGTGCGCGATATTTTGCGACACACAACATAAATTTTAAATCATTCGGGAGGAGTAAATATCCCCCGTTGATTCGTATTTAGAATAATATAAAAAAGATCAAATGTGATTGGTTTTTTTTTTTTTTTTATTGCAATATCCGCCTCCCCTTGCCCCCGAATTTTTTCTTGCGTCGGCCTTTGCGGCGACGGTCGAGCGGCATTATCATAGCAACTATATCGATCATGTGTATATTATATTATGTACAGGTTAAGTTAGGAACGGGAAAACAATCGTGTTAAAATAAATGTCGGGCTATTAGCATCCGGTAATGACGGACGACCGGTACGCGTCGGGTCTGCGAGTACCATTTGTCAAACAACTTGTTAGATCGGGACCAGTTGTTATATTAGGTAGTACGAAGTGTGTGTGCGCGTGCGTGCGCGGCGCACACAGTGGTCACCGCACATAACCTCTTTCTCTCTCTCACTCGCTCCCTCTGCAAACGCATTCCATTCATAAATATATTATATACGTATATTTTTAATATTTTATTACAGCATTTTTTTTTTTTTTTTATGTATATATATATAATATATACGTATTCGTAAGACTTGAATATTTTATAAACGGACATTCCTACCTGATTAGTGCGCGCGCTGTGGCCACGGTCTTCTATAATATTATGCCGCGTTTACTGCACGCGTGTGCGCGCCGCGTGTCAGCTACAAAGCACACATAAATTCCCTTTATAAACGGATGGTCACGTTGAATGGATAATATTTTATGGGTAGGTTAATATAATATTATATTAAAATTTCGGATTGCGTGCATTATCGGGGCCATTGTTACATTGTATCAGTTGTACAGATATCGTATGGTTATGTTGAATAATGGTCTCCGACAATATCTTGTCTAGCACCTTGTTAGCTAGTTAAATTATAGTTTATGAAGTGGGTCCGCAATCGAATCACAAGGCCGGTCACGTACAAGTTTGAAAGTTAATTTTAACTTAACTAAAAAGCTAAGTTAATTTTAACTTAGTTTTTAACCATTTAATTTTGTGATTTTTTTTTTTCTGCGTAATTAGAACCGAACCCGCCCAAATGAAGCCCATGTGCAACATGCATGTAGCATTTATTTTGTTTTATTAAAAATGTTGATATCAACAACACAGTTGGATAGTATTTTGTATGTAATATTCTTAGTACAGTATTTATGGAATTTATGGAACCGTTAACTAATAATTATTTAGAATCGATAAAATTGGTTCGCCGTGTATAAAATAATTTTAGTTATCAAATTTAACTTCCACACCTACCTAAATATTTTAACCCAACATCTAAATGCCAACAATTAAGCATAGAAAATCTTCTTATACAATTTCTACAAGAAAAAAAAAACGCTTAAAACGCCGTGGTATGCCGTAGACATTTCTCGTTATTCCTATAATTTTGTTTCCAGATTTTCTGAATTTTATTGTTTTGAAAACTCATTTGTTCGCCTAAAGACCGAACACCGGTGTGAAGTTTGTAGGCAACTCAAATTACACGTCGTCGGTTTGATATGTAACCCGACAAAACTGAACGCCGCGCCGTAGTCGGCAACATAATAAGCCGGATTACTTCGCGGACAACTTGTGGTCAACTAATCTTTTCTTATACATTGTATAACAATTGAAGAACAAAAACGACACAATTACGAACGACGGGCACCGACCGTGGATGGCAAATGCTGAAGAAATGGAAGAAGTTGATTTTCGGGAGAGGGGGGATATGATTCAGTAGACGTAGGATTAGAACTTAATAATAACTTAAATAGACTCTAGTCTAGAATACGATTCGGTGGTGTCTAGCACTATTCCGGGTTTCGGGCGGACCTGTGGGACACAACTTGGATGACACATCGAACGAACGCAGTGCCGACGAGTTAGACATGAAGGAATTAAAAAAAAAAACATTTATTAATTTAATTAAATAATACCACACTGTTTTAGGTGATTTATTTATTTGTAAACGCCAGTCGGCAAAATTAAGAAAACTTTTTGAGTATGGTTTACAAGTAGAGAAAAAAAATACAAATTATATGGTGATAAATATATCATCACCAGCTTACTAAAAAAAAAAAGTTAATAAATAAAAATTAAATGAATGATTTTACATTACAACTAGTCACACTTAGTACACACTTAATTTAATACAACTAGTAATCTGTAATTTAATGTATGCAACATTATTAACGAAAAACGATCCTGAGCAGTTTTATTATACAATATATTGTATTAAAAGACTACGAACATTTACGATTTTCGTCAAAATTTGATAAGTAAAATTTTTTTTGTTTTTTTTACCGTTAAGTACGGCTTAAAAATTAAATTGTTAAATTTACAAGCATTTCTGTTTGTTCTAATGGTTTTATCGACCTCTATTAAATAAAAATTACGTAAAAACTCTCAAATATAAAATGCCACTAAATAGTTTAAAAAAAATGGGTCAAAGATTTTGAAAATTTTACCACGCCTGTCAAAATTTCAAGTCCCTAAGAATTTTTACTGAATTATAATCAAAAAAGCAAAACTTAAAATAATTAATTATTATAATAATTATAATTAATATATATTAATATATATATTAATAATTATAATCATAATTTATTATGAAAACCTCTTGGAAAATTAAAAATGTATCACCCAAATAAAATTTATTTTTAAAAAGTGTTACCCATGTAAATCAAAGCGATATTTCTGACAGTAAAGTAAATCATTGTAAAACAAAGACATTCTTTACTTCACTCGGAATCCAAAATTATATTACGGAAAAAAAAATGTCAACTTCAAAATAGTGGGAGTCAAACTCTTAAGAGTTAAATTATTCTTTTATGATTTTTTTTTTAAATTTCTTTTATTATTTTATGTTTTAAAGGTCAAATTGAAATTAATAGGACTTAAACCTCGAAGTATGCGAAAATATGAAAAATAAAATTTTTTAAGTATAGAGCTTTGTGATTTCCCGAATCAAATTAATTTAGTTCATACTAAAATAGTTCACATAAGATCATTAAAAAAAATGTTCAATATACGACGATATCTACGTTTAATCTTGGCCATCTTTTTCTGGTATCGTTTAGAAATGATAACAAGTACAACAATTGCATTTGCAAAACATGCCACCCAGACGTAAGATTGGGTAGCTAGCGCAACTAGGAAAATTATAGATACATCGCAGACCCATAGAGGCAATGGGTACAGTGCCTACAATCCACTTTCCACGATATTTATACCTAGGCAACTGCACATTTTATTTAAAATTGTTTATATGATAACGTATTAATATTTTTAACTAATAACTTGTATTTTGTATTTTGTTCTGCTTGAAAATACATGGATAAAATTTACTTATTGGGTATTTTTGGGGGTGCTAAAAATCGCGTTTATATGTGCCAAAATTTACATACAGATATAATTGAAAAAAAAAAAAAAGAAAGAAAAATGTAAAACAGTACATTTACACACGAATAAAAACCAAACTATGTCTACATTATGTTCTTTGGATTCGGCTGGAAAACCAGGGCAGAGCGGGCATTAGTAATACAAGCGGACGATCAAGTGGGCCGTGACGTCGGTGAGTAATTCGGCGGCGTTCCGGACTTCCGGGTCGTGGTTCGAGAGTAAAATATGCGTCTTGTGCGCTATGGCCAACAAGAAGTCCAAAAACCGACTCCGTTGACGGCGGGCAGCTACAGTTTCCAGTGAAGACATGAAATCGGCCACAATCGGCCCAGTCAACAGTTCGAAGACATGCCGCATCATTTCCAGAAGAACGTTCCCGGTGTCCGGCATGGCTCTCATAGAACCGTCGTTGGCGCCGCTCACGGACGCGGGGCTCTGATTGCGCGGTTTCGGTTTCATGATAACGGCAGTGGCGACGTTTTATCGACGCTTTTGTAAACGCTAACCGTTTATAATGTTTGTATACTATCACCGGCGTTTGTCAGTTGCAACCTGTATCGGCTCAATAAATAATATAATATTTCAGATTATTTTTGTCTATTATAACATGACAACGAAACTTGTCCACCATAAACGATGTTGTTGTTGTTATTATTATTATTATTATTACTATTATTATTGTTATTAACAATACACGGTTTCCAAAAACGACGACGACGACGGAACAGCCTACAGTTGTTTGGGATAGCTATCAAACGGTTTCGAAAAATCACCTTATTTTTTTTTTTATTTTTTTTTTTTCCTAATACGATTTCTCCCAATAACCAATACGAATGCGCAAACGTTAAATCTATTTTTGTATTTACCTACAAAATATAAAATAAATTAATATGTGTAATATTGATTATTTGAAATGCATAAATATTATTTGTTAGTATAGGTATCAAGCAAAGTTAGAAAAGTTAGTATTTTTTTTTTTTTTTTTTTTTTTGGAAAAAATGTTAGAAATTGATGATAATTAATCAATTAATCGAATGTTTGAAATATAAACATTGATTTGTTATTCTGAATATGAAATAATTTTGAATCAATAGGAAAATCACTAATGATATAGGCACATACAATGTGTTAGTAATTAACAAAATAATAATAATATATATATATATATATTTATAGAATAGAATATACTTAAATTTGTCATATTATTTTTGGATTTAGTGTAAGAGGTTACTACCTCTTAAGGTAGTACATAAGGTAGCAAATAATGTTTGTAAAAATAACTACTTAAAAAATACAGACATATTTCGCACGTGGGTGAGCCAATGTTGTAGGTGAGAAGGTAGTGGAGGGAAAATTGAATGTATATAATGTACGAAACAAAAAAACGATTCTGAGCGGAGTTCGATTATAATAATAATGTTGCTTTGTCAACCATATATACATGTCATATAACAGTAAAATAATTACACATACATTCAACATTTTCTCTAATAATATTCAAACTTATTTTCCCTTTGCCCGGTTTCCTATGTTTTTTCCCCATTTATTGGGAAAACTCTTAGGAAAATAAAAATCTGACTTCACTAGTCAGATTTTCTTTTAGAAAAAGTGCTATCATTGTAAATTGGAGCAAAATATTGCTGGTAGAAAAGTTGTCTAAAGTAAAAAAAAAATAAAAGTCATTTTTTAACTATACATTTCTCACTCCCTTCAAAATTTAATACTGAATATTTTGTATTGTTAATTGTGGGACTGTTTTCTACAATTTGTTTACGTTTTCTTTCTCTTTTTTAAGTGACTCGCGCACCACCTATTGTGAAGCCTGGAGATTGAGGGTAAAATTACTTAGGTTACTTAAATTCACATGGGGTTATAATTTTTGTTTTTGTTATTCTTGATAAAGTTACCAACTATTTACATACATAAACAAAATTACGAATATTTCTACTTTTAAAAAATGATACTTATCTCCCAGATTTTATACCTATTCATTGTATTATCCATAGAGAACACCTAAGTGGTAAATATTTTAAATATGATCATATAATGAATTTTGTTTTAAAAATTGTAAATTACATACGTTCAATTGCAAAAACACATAGTCAGTTAAAAACTTTCTAGATGACATAGAAGACGATGTCCCATGGTATTGTCTTGTTAGATAGTTAATAACATTTCAACCGAATTTTTTTAATTACTAGAATCGATCAAAGCATTTTTAATAGAAAAAAATAAAAGTTTTAACTTTCAAATTCTAATTGGTTAAGAGAAATAAATAAATTTACTAATTTATGACCTAGGAGAAATAGTATTTAATATTCAAAATAAACTAAAACTTTTTAAAGAGATTTAAAATCAAATATTTTTACTCACTATTCACGTTTACAAAAAATAGAACAGTGTTTCATAGAATTAGAAATAAACAGATAAGTTCCATAGAGGCACATCGTACAAAACGAAAATTAAAAAAGACATCCTAGGATAATGGAGACGGGTGCAGCCACTGTTAAAGATAATTTAATATACATTAAATATACCTGTATGCAAAGATTAACCATTGCTAACGAAAAACGATTCTGAGCGGAGTTCAGTTAATAGTGTTGCTTCGTCAACAATATATACATATCATATTATAGTTAAATAATTAAATAGGCATTATATATTTTCCTTAATAATATTTGATTAATATTGTACCGATTTTCCTATGTTTATTTTCTGACTTTTCTCATTTATTGGGGAAACACTTGGGAAAATAAAAAAATTACCTTCATAAAGTACCTTCAGTCAGATTCCTGTTCAGAGAAAGTACTATAATTTTAAAACGGAGCAAAACTGCTGGTAGAAAAGTTGTACACAAAAAAAAAAAAAAAAACCATAAAATATTTTTTTTACTAATACCTACATTTGGTACATTATCAGTTTTTCCGATATTTTATACCAGTTTTTTTCAAAATACTATGAAAACTTCTTAAAAAATAAAAAAACGACTTCTCTAAATTACAATTAAAATTTCGTTTCAGAAAATAAGCTACACTTGATACATTAGAGCAAAATTTGTGATAGAAAAGTTTACACAACAAATCAAGGGGTATTTCGCGATTAAAATAGTCCAAGGGAGCGATGACTTGGGTCTCTAAGTACATCCAAAATGCATTTGTTTTTTCCTTGTTCAAGTAAAAGGGAAAAAAAATGCCAAATATTTTTTTTTCGTCACACTGGTTTGAACTCGAAACTCTTAGAATGATAATAGGAACAAACGATAAAGACCACAACAAATATACTTTAAAGACAATATAGTTGTATAACATAACATTTATATGTTATAATATCCGCATAATATCAGAACTTCAAAAAGCTATAATTTCGAAACTTAGTCAGTCTGCTTAATTCTGACTTCATCGTTAGTAAATTGACAATATATGTGTTCAAAAACAAAAAAATCTCTTAATGAACCTCATGTTAAATTTTGTAGCATTTTTGTTCAAGTCTTACAATTTTACCACAGAGTACCTATCGAATAAATAATATGAAAAAAAACTCACAAAATTAAAACATCTATAAAAAGATCAAAATTAGCTTAAATTTTTTGAAAATGTTACCACGTCTACAAAATGTTAATATGAGGTTTTTGTCTAAATTTCAAGTCTTTACAAATATTTTGAACCGAATCGCTACAAAAAACAAAATTAAAAAATTATAAAAGCATTATTTTCATAAATTTCCCTTTTTTCTTAAGTTTTATCCTGGTTTTTCTCAAATATTATAAAAACCGCTTAGAAAATCAAAAAATTATCTCCCAATCGGTATTCTAGAAATGTTGTCACATTCCTTTTCACAAATTGTACCACGCGTGTATACACATGAGCAAGAAAAAAAAAATAGAAAATATAATTACATCTTAGTGAAACTAATACATTCTTCGATATACTCAAAATCTAAAAAAAAATTGCATTACATTATATTTGTTTTTTTTTGACCACTAATTTTGACTTATAATAAACTTCTTATTAAATTATCAAGCATTTCTGTTTGATCTCACAATTGTATCCACTCAGTACCTACTGAATAAAAATTACTTAAAAAGCCTCAACAAACATGTTGAACTGAAGAATTAAGACCAAAAAAACCAAATGGAAAATAACAAAAGCATTATTTTTATAAATTGTTCTGTTCTATCTACGTTTTTTCTGATTTTCCTAATTATTAAAATAAAAAAATTACTTTTTTAATTATCAACTAGATTAAAGATATCCTGGAATATTTTAGGGGGAGCCTATAAAGATAGGGGGAGCTTATAAATATAGGGTGATCTGAAAAAATGTTGTGGATCTTGGCAGGCGAATGGGGGGCTCTTCCCCTAATCCCTTCATAAATCTTCTACTGCCCCCTCCTTTAAGTTTAGTCGAAACTGCCTCTGTATTCCGGTGGCCTAATCCAACCCTACAGGAATAATTCAGTCTTAAAAATCGTTTCTTACACGGAGAGAAAAAATGATTTGGGTACACAAAGTTGTACAACTAATTAATTTATTAAGGTGCTAACTCATCTCGAATACCTAAAATTTTAAAAACTATTCGACGGGATTTTAGGGGTATAGTTTTCCATTAGATGTCAGTTTTAGAATCGGAATTTGGGGGAACGATGATCTGCTGTTTCTTCTCCTGGTTGACGATTTGTTGTACTAAAATGGGTGGCAACAAGTGCTTCTCATCGTTCGTAACACGCACAAAGTCCAAGCTGGTCAGCCGGGGCAACAGTATCAGGACCATGGCCCTGTACGCGTGCGCAGTTGCCAGCGGGTTGTGCTGCAGCGTCAGGGTTCGCAATTCGGTCAATCGGTCCAGGCTCGCAACTGTACCGACGGTCGTCAACCGGTTGCGGTGCAGGTACAACGTACGGAGGTTCGGAAAATCGGAGAGCTCGTCGATGGACACGTCGTTCAGACGGTTGTCGGACACGTCCAGCCAGCAGAGTGCCGACGGCAAGTACAGCATACGGACGGCCAGCGTCCGGAAGTCTTCCAGGCTCGTCAACCGGTTGCCGTTCAACAGCAACGACGCCGTCTTGTAGCGCCCGCTGAATTTTCGGGGCACGCCGAGCATCCGGTGCGAATTAATGAGATCTGTCCGGAAAACCTGAAATTCGCTGGCATCTAGCGATTCCGCGTTTTCAAATGACATATCCAAAGGCTTGGCCTGTATGTACGTAAACGGCACTCTTTTTTTGGTCATTGTTATCGTAATTTTGTATTAATACTGACTGTGTTTAAATTTAAGATATGTTTCTATGTACTACGAAATTCGCTCCCCCTCTACGTGTAACGAAGGTGATTGAAAATACAAAAAAAAAATATTATTTTAATAAATACAATAACTTTCAATACAATTCGTATTTCGTTATATTGATATCAATGATTTATTGATACAGGCTTACGATATAAATAACTATTATTAAACTAGTTTAAATAAAAATCCTATTTAACAATAAATAAATAATTATCTTCTAAGTTCCCATCTATAACAGTAAGACAGTGTCCAAATTTCAAGTTCATAAAATCCACAGGAATATTTTTAACTTAATTTTAATAAAAAATTGAATCAAAATTTTTTTAAAAAGCTCAAAATTGACTCAAATGTTTTGAAAATGTCGTCATGTCTAGAAAAGCAAATAAAAAGTTGCTACTGATATTTTTTACTGAATTATAACAAAAATCAAATTTAAAAATAACAAAAGCATTATTTTCGTAAATTCACTTCCATCTCCCCCCCCCCGGAGGCTGTTTTATCACGGGTTTCCCAAATATTATGAAAAACCCGCCAGGAAAATAAAGTACCATATAGACAAATTAATATAGCATTGTGTTTTTGTTTTAATAAAATAATTTGGGTCATTTTTGATCAGTAATTTTAACTGTTTGTTTCATACCATATATTCTACCTTTGCTATAATTCATAGTTTTAACATTACTGAACTTTGACTAGGTGCCTACCTAATATTGATAATGTGAAGGTATTGATTATCATTGCGATCTGTTCATAGTTGTATCATATTATTATAATAATAATATATATCTAATATCTAAACCATGTGAATTTGTTGTAACCATAGACCTCATTATTAAAAAGAATACTAGTAGTAATCAACCAAATAGTTCATTGCCAAACAATCCCATATGAATCAGTCAACTATATAAAATTAAGAATAGTTTATTTGAATTATTCACTCAATGAACTTTTCACAAAAATAAACTAAACTTTCCATCACTATTAGGTAAGACTACAGATATAACCAATGTAACAAATAATACTAATAATAATAATACAACTTAAAAAAAACATAAAAAATTATGAATTTGTTTAAAAAAAAATTCAAAACTAAAAATAATTAAGGAGTAATAATCTATTTACGTTATCAGATATTTTTTTTAATTGTTTAATTTAATATTTTTGACAAGAGAATTTCAATGACACTTAAAGGTAGATAGACAAAATAGAACAAAAATGAGATTAGCAGAGAGGAAAGTGCTTAGGTAGATGAGTGAAATAACAGAAGATAGGATAACATATGAGTAAATAAAAGGTAGTTTAGGAATGTCTTCAATAATAGACAACATTTGAGAAAATAGACCGAGATGGTTTAGGCAGGTCATGAGGAGAGAAGAATCTAAAGCAGTAATAATTACAATGGAAATATATGATGTAGGAGGAAAAAGGGGCTGAGAAATACTGAAAAAGAGGTGGTTGAATATGATTGAGAATAATCTGAAGACACTCAAACACAGCAAGTATATGCAAGGTGGGAGACCAGGTAAAGTAGGAGTTTAAGCAGAGAGCTGCTAACCCCAAATAGCTGAAAATGAAGGAGAAGAAGAAAAAGAACAAGTTTGCAATCTGGATATAAAATCATAAATTTATTCAATTATCATGTTTAGAAAAATTTGTTTATTTATAATAAATACATACCTTAATAGTTTTTCTATATTTTGCTTTTTTAACAGTCTTTAATCTAAAATAAAAATGTATAACAAAAAGCTATCATATTTTTGACAAATTAGTACTTAAAAAATAAGACACCAATAGCGAATTCAAGAATAATGTTTAAATTTATTAAATTATTTGTTTTAAATACTTACAATTCTATATTATTAATATTAATTGTAGTTGAAACTTCTAAGAAAAAAAAAAACAAGTGTAAATAAATACAAATTAAATAAATGATTCTAACCAGCAGGTGTAGAACAATTTATAAAATTTAAAACAAATATGTTTAAAATACAATGTGTCCAATCTTATATGCATCATTAAATATCTCACATTGAGATAATTTTTAAATTTTTAATTCTTTCAGTGGGTGCATGTGCAATTAAAATTACTTTTCTGGAACACCAACCCTAGTGACAAAGATAAGGATCTTTGTCACTAGATATGAATAGATCATTTTTTTAAAAATCTTTTTAAACATCTTTTCAATCTATTGACCATAGATATCTATTTAAAATTGACAGAGCTAAAGCTTTTTGAATTTTGAAAATAATTTTATTTTTCATAGAAAATAATGAAGGAAATGTTTAACATTTTATAAGATGAGAAATTAAACATAAATGAAAACATTATGTTACAAAGCAATAATAATTTTATTTCATAATACAAATTTTCAAATTTCAAAAACCTATAACTAGGTCAATTTTAGTTTTAGAACCATGATCAATAGATAAAAGTAATGTAGAAAGAAAATGATCTATCCATATCTGGTGATAAAAATAATGATTTGCAATTCAAGAAAAGTAATTTAGTGGTACATATAAGGCAGGACACACTATATACATAAGCAATAAACAAATATTAGTGTTGAATTTGTATGGACATTGCCATTTGAGAAAAGTAGTTGGCTAGCAGCCACTCTTGTCATAATATTTAAATTTTGGTTTTATTACTATTTGTTTAATTTGTTTTAAATTGTTTCAGTTTCATTTGCTTTAATGTGCAACCAGATATGGAAGTATGTTTACCGAATTTAGATGCTTTGCAAGAAGATAATGGGTTAATCTATGAAGTCTTCATTGAAGATATAGAAAATATGAAGACTGTCAATGTTCCCAAGTCTAAGTGCAAAATAAAATTTAACACACTTGAGTTTTTTAATGCAACCCATAACTAAATTTAGTAGGCTTTGGATTTTTATAAAACATTAATTTGTTTTTCAGGCTATGTTTAGCCTAGGGATTAGAGTTTAGTAAAACACGTTTTTGTTTAATATATTTGACCAAAGTGTTTATCTAAATTCAAACCTAAGTATTCAGGGAAAGTGTCACACAGATAATTCCAAATTCCAAGGTTAAGAAATACAGATAGAGAAACAGCACTCAAAGATGAGAGTTAGCTGTGATATGCCAGTACATATTTAATGGATAGAATATACTAGGTATTGAAGTCAATAGGTTTAAGCAGCTTGGCTCCTATAACCTATACTATGAGCTGGAGGTCAGGATAGTGCTCAACAAACAGCTAGTTGAGCTTTGGAGAAGCTAGTGGTGCTGAAGCAAGACCAAAAATGGAAGCTATGTTAGTTAGCGATAAGCAGGGAAACCATGGACCAGCTTAGAAAGGAGAGTTATACTATTGACCAAGATTGCCTGGAATATATCACCAAGATCAAGTGGCCTCGGGCTAGGTTTAGACTCTCAATAGGACTCAAGTACTCAATAAATAAATTTAAACATAAATATAATAATCAAAATTTTTTTTTTTTTTTTTTAAGTTAGTTATGAGTCATAAACACTGATAATTATAAACAAATCTTTAATCAAAGAGGATGAAAGTATTTCATAAAGATGTTAATATAACTAATAAAAAAAAAAAAACTATTGAAAAGTATAATTTATACTTAAAAATACAAACCTTTTTTGACACTATGAGCCTTAATAAATAATAAATAAAGCAGGCATCCCACATATCACCTCTTAGTAAAAACTAAAATAAGAATTCTAAATGTGTTGAACAAGAAAACATGACAAGTTATATCCAACATTCTTTCTCTTATTATAATAAAGGAAATCATAATAGCAATTAGTATAGAAGTAAATTGTATGCTAGTAAATACAAATCTTCACTCTTATGAGCCTTCTTTAATGTTTGTAACAAGGAATAAATAAATTCATATGATATTTTACATACATCACACTTGTAGATTTTACTAATGATACTTTTTTCTTTAATTACTGTAGCAATATCATTTTCAAATTGTTCACTATGGTCTGTATCCCACACCTTTTGTAGTTCCTTTTTTTTTCATACTTTTGGAAAACAATTTAACTATCTGAACTTCCCTAAATCATGGTCAAAAAACACTAATTTTAAAACAATATCAATTAAATGTTTCATAATAATCTAAACTAAGAAAACATTTTAATATATGCCTGTGAATGTTAATGTAAAAATAAACTATATTCAGCAATCTAATTTTTTAGAATATAACAGACATGAAACAAGAAACACAAAGAATAATTATTTTGAATTGTTCACTTCACAATAATTGACCATTGGTAAAATAACTTAAATATTCTATTCTATGGAATGTTTATAAACTAAGGGTATACTTCCTAATAATGAAGGTAGGTAGAAATGTAAAATGAAATTATTTACAATATAGGATATTAATAACCAATGGAATCTAATGGCAGATTAAAACAAGTTCATATTACTTGTTTATAATAATTAATAACTATAAACAAAATCATATGTTTGACCAATTTTTATATATACAACTATTCTATTTATTTATTATCTACTCATAATAAATACATACCCTTGTAGATCTCTTCTTTTTTTTTCAGTTTTAAATCTAAAAGAAAACAGTTTATAAATCAAATATGTCATGGTATTTATTTTTGAGAAATTAATACCTACTTAAAAAAACATTACACCAATACACAATATACAATATAATTAATTTCAAAAAATATTAATTTAATAATAATACTAATGTATTATGTCTTAAAATTAAATTAATTTTTTCAAAATATTCTAACAAATTAAATCAGACCAGAATAATGTTTACATTTATTATGAATACTTACAATGGCTCACAGTCTATATTATCATTGCATATTTCTGTAGTATTAATTGTAGTTGACACATCTACAAATACAAAATCTGGATATCTTGATAGCTGTTTTTCTTCTTCACCTTTTTAACAATTTTATTTAAAAGTTAATTAAAAACATATTAATAATCTTGTTGCAATATATTTTAACAAATTGAAAATTATGCACCTCAGTATATCAAAATATCTATAAATAGCTCAAAATGACTCATAATGTTTTGAAAGTTTTACTAAGACTAGAAAAAGCAAATATAGGTTTTCTATTAGAATTTCAAGTCTTTATAAATATTTAAAACTAGGGCTGTGGATTTATGCACTAAAATACCTTAGAAATATATATATTCACAATTTCAAAATAAAATAGAATTCCAAAAAATACAATAAATATGCACTAAATTGTCAAAAATTGTAGTATAAAATGACAAAAAAGACAAAATTTACCTAAGAAATTAAAACAGTTATAACAGTTAGCAAAAAAGTATATTTATCAATTTTCATGGTTTGTCTTTTTCCCAATTATTAGGAAAACTCTTTAGAAAATCAAACACTAACTAGATACAAATTTCCTTTCAAGAATGTTGCTACACTTAGTACATCAAAGCAAGAATTCTAATAGAAATGTAACACACAGGTACAAAAAATTAAATCACAAAACATATTAATACAGTAAATGTAAATGACATTATTAAATTTGTTGATTCTATTTCCTTTAGGTTAAGTAAAGCCTATATGGTCTGTTTCACGTAAGTTTTGGTAATATTTATATCAAAACATTATTAAACAAATCAAATATAATAAAGTTAATAATCAACAATAATGTTTCAAAGTTAGAGGAACAATTGACTAAAGAATATTTTAAATACACTACTTTTATGAATTGAGAGACTTTAATTTGTATTTATTCAAAGAAGAAATTAATTCATATGACTTTATACAAACATCACAATTAAAGATTTTATCAATGCAAATCTAGTTCAAATTTTCTGTAGCAAGGCAAATATTCAATGTTTCATTATGAGAAATATCTTTAAAAAACAATAATAAATAAAGTTGTTCAACATTAAATCAACATGTTATTTTCAACAACTATATATAACTTCCATAAATTAATTATTTAAATGTATTGATATTCTAAATAACCAAACTTAAAATTGTATTAAAAGATTCTAAACAGCTATCAACATTAAATAATGTGTTTATGAAATCATAGTAAAATTGCAAATACGTAAACAAAAATATATAAAGTGCATAAAGTTTTGCAAAATATCAGTCAAATAGTATTCTAATGTTTTTTTTTTTTTAAAAAAAATAACTAAAATAAAAAAAAATCAAGTCTTAACAAAAATCAAACAATTTAAATACTTTATTAACATGTTTCAATAAGAAACAAACTTTCAAAGAATATGTTACACAAACTAACTTCAGAAACAGTTATGAACAAAAAGTAAGTATTATACATTTAAAGTTGATAAAATAATATCTCTTTAAGAGAACGTTAAACTGAAATCAACTGTCTCATCTTACAATTTTTATTTTTAATTTTTAAATTTGGATATTTAATACACTTATACCTCATTTGAAATTACAAATATTAAAAAGATTATCAATGCTAGAGCACATACAGGCATATATATAGACGATTGTCTTACCATTAATTTTGGTAATAGGACAATTAAATTTAATATTAAAACTAATGGCACAATGTGTCAAATTGTGTCCTACTGAATGCAAATTTGCTATGTCTTGCCTTTGTAAGACAGACAGTAGATATCGGTGTGGTGTCCTCTTGAATCATGTAAATTATAATCTGAGATATATGTATAAAATGAAATACGATGAAATATTTAATTTGCACAGTGCACAGATACTAATTCACATATGTAATAACAATATAATAAATATAACAATAACAAACAATATGGTATTTACCCTAGATATACCTCTTAATAATATAAAACAAAGTAACTAGAAAGTAGTTGACTTTACAGTTAGTTCTTATATAGTTTACATTATAAATTAGACAATTTCTTACTGAATGCTTATTTACAGTATACCACAAGGCTATACTCATTGCAACATCTCCTGAATTAATAAAGATAATCAAATGTAAAATCAAATCATATACTCTGTATATGATACAAACATAATATATTTAAGATAACAAAAAAGTTTATCTAATTGAAATTTGAAAATGTAATATTAATAAACAGGGGGAGATTAAACATTTCGAGTAACTCGGAAGGGGGTGGAATATAAGTCATAATGATAAAAAGTTATTCTAGGATAATGGCGAGGATAATCGGCATGAGTACAGCCACTATTGTAGGTCGGAAGCTGGGAAGCTAGGCTATAGACAGAAATTTAATGGGTATCTAAGCAATGATTATGTAAGTAATGATTAACTATTNTTAAAGCGTTCTCTGACTATGAAATTATTGAAATTGTATAATAAACAGATTAACATCAAATATTAATTATAATGTTAAACTCCAAACAATCAAAATAATTACTGCACTACTGCGTACTGTGCAAACACACACACACACACACACACACACAGACACGAGTTGTTAAACATGGCGAAATAAATTTTTATCATTATTTATTAGCAAAATATAATCTGGTAAAAACCATAGATAATAAACTATGGTTCACAATCTATTTTACAATAGTGATATCCACATATGGTCAAACGATCACGTCTTGTTTCTTGTTATCAGTAACAGTTTTGGACGTACATGGCTAATCCCATTTTATTATATAATTATTAATTAAATTTGTTTGTATATTGTAAAATTATAAAAGCTGTAGATATTTATTCAGACAACCTAGCTATTATACAATATTTTGTAAACAAATTTATAACTCGAGAAATGTTTAGTAGTAAAATAAAAATTAAAACAGGTTCGTATATATTTTGTTCCATCGTGACAAACAGACAAATAGTTAGTAATAAAACAAAATATTATATCAGTTGTAGTGATATTTTATAAATATAAAGGAAAACCATTGAACTATAGTCATTTAGTTCACTACTAAGTGTAATACAATAATATAAGTAAAAGTATTATCTCCAAGTGTATTTTTAGTATAATAATATAGTGCACTTGTATGGTTCAATGAGAAAAAATAATTTAGATGTTTTTTTAATGGAATGGAGTTTTAACGTGTTAATTTTTGACACTACAAAATGTCTACTACTATTTTCAATAAAATTTTGATTAAAATACAAACCTTGATATTAATTGTGAGCATTCATTGTACCTACCTATTTTTTATGTAAACAAATTAAATTTTAAAGCGTTCTCTGACTATGAAATTATTGAAATTGTATAATGAACAGATTAACATCAAATATTAATTATAATGATAAACTCCAAACAAACAAAATAATTACTGCACTACTGCGTACTGTGCAAACACACACACACACACACACACACGAGTTGTTAAACATGGCGAAATAAATTTTTATCATTATTTATTAGGAAAATATAATCTGGTAAAAACCATAGATAATAAACTATGGTTCACAATCTATTTTACAATAGTGATATCCACATATGGTCAACCGATCACGTCTTGTTTCTTGTTATCAGTATCAGTTTTGGACGTACATTGCTAATCCTATTTTGTTATATAATTATTAATTAAATTTGTTTGTATATTGTAAAATTATAAAAGCTGTAGATATTTATTCAGACAACCTAGCTATTATACAATATTTTGTAAACAAATTTATAACTCGAGAAATGTTTAGTAGTAAAATAAAAATTAAAACAGGTTCGGTATTATACCAATAGTATGTGGTATTTATTTTAATTAAATAATCTAACCTACCATTTTTTTAAATTTAATTTTATATAAGATAGTCTTATGTTAAATTTAGTAGTCATTTTTTTGTCAATTAACGTGTTAAGACATAATATTTTTTGTAACATACCTACAATATTTGTTTTTAATTTGTTATTTTGAAAACATTCAAACAATAAATTGATTAAATTTAAGTACCTCAAAAATGTAAGACACCCTGATCAGCAGAGCTTCACTAGAATCAAATAATCTCTCAGCCTACCTGTAGCCATTAAAATATTTAATTTAATTTTAATAATTGATCTTAATAGTTATGGTTATCACAGTTTTATTATGTTTTAGTCTGGTAAGTAATTAAAACTTTGGTTAAATAAACTATGAAACTATACTACTGTTTATTAATAAATATTTATTAAAACACAAATTTCATGGTTCTATGCATTATAAATCACTAACATTTAAATAGAGGGTGTCCCATGTATATAATATACCCATTGCAATATCTCCTGTGGTAATAAAGGTTATCAATTTTTTTTTTTTTTTTATCTAATATATAGGGATAGGGACTAAAAATATATTACACTTAATTATATTTATTGTGGTGAAAAAGTTTAATAAATGTTTTTATTATTTTTGAAAAATTTGAAAATGGCTCTTTTATAGTTTATTTTCTGAAAATGTTGATGTGTCAACTTTTTATTTTCATTAAATTTGTGATTTTTAATAACTTTTTTAAGTTCATAGAAAAGTACTTATAATTATGCAGCTACAGGCTGTAACCTCATTCACTAATTGATTATTATTATTATTATTATTATTATTATTACGACTTATTAATTATACAATTATTTTTTCTAAACTTTTAAAAATTATTAACAACCATAAATTTAATGAATATAAAAAGTTGATACATCAACATTTTCAAAAGAATAAACTATATAATGGCCATCTCCAATTTTTTCAAAAATAGTACAATTTAAAGTTGTTTTTATAAAAATATAAACAATTTAATGCATTATAAATAATATTAGTTGTTATCGAGGAGAAAATATATATAAAAAAAACAAAATTTGATTATCTTTATATTCTCCAGAGGTCATTTTTTGATTTTTCTACAAGTTTCTCAACAAATGGGAAAAACTGGGAAAAAAGGTACAATATTAAACAAATTTTATTAAAGAAAATATTTGATTTTTATGAAATTATTTTACCATAATATGACATAAATATTAGCCTAGCAACGCTATTAACTGAACCCGCTCAGACTTGTCCAAATTCATGTCTATATCCTACCTACCAAAATTCCCACTCACAATAGTGGCTGCACCTGTCCCTATTTTTCTTGGACAGCTTTCTCTTTTATATTTTAATAGTATAAGAAACTAAACATTGATCCCAAATATTAGTTCAAGATTTGAATAATGCTCAATTATAAAGCTGTTACAATAATATAATTTTTAAATTTATGCTACTTTTATATACATTTTAGACATTAGATTATAATACATTATATTTAGAATTCCTCAGAAAGTCATGAACAAAACTTCTTAATTTTGTTATTAGAAAAAATATTAGCTTAGATATTTTGCTGAACATTATACACTTAAATCAACTTTCCTAATACTTTGTTATTTTACTATGATTTCATATAAACATTTTTTAATGCACATGACAGTTTACAATTTGTTTAATATATTTTTTAAGCAAATTTTAATAAATAATAAGATCTATAATTGTAATTTTTGTGAAAAGTCTTATGAATTGATATAGTCTTTTTATGAACATAGAAAGAAAGGTGGACTTTCTTCAGAAAATAGTATGCATTTATTAAATTAATATTTTATTTATGTCATTCACATATCTTTAAAATTGTATATTTTGTGCACTTGTTGTCTAAAAATGTTTTTCAGAAGATTTTAAATTAATTAATTAATTTTTTTTTAAATTCTCAGTTTAGTGAAGAATGCACTGATTTTATGTGTTACATATAATAGCTTCAGAAACAGTTATGAACAAAAAATAAATAATATATCTATAATTGATAAAATAATATCTGTTTATCTCTTTATCTTAAATCATAGACAATTTAATCTGGGATATATATGTGCACAGTGCGCAGATAATTCACATATGTATTACAAGTAATAACAAATAAGATCAGAAATAATAAAGCATTACCCTAGATATACCTGTGAATAATATAAAACAAAGTCGCTAGAAAATAGTAGACTTTACAACTACTTTATGTTTAGTTCTTCTAAAAAACAACAGATTTTGATATTGTTTTCATTACGAATTAAAAAATTACTTACTGAATGTTTATATCAGATTATATACAAAAAAAATATTTCAGTAATGGTATAAGGTCGTACTCTCATAACAAAAATGTTTACATACTTTCAACTGCTGGATTATTTATTTTTTATTGAAAATATCAATATTTATAACATTCATTTTAGATTCTGAGTGGAGTGAGGAATATATTGGTTTTACAACGATGTTAATTAATTTTTTTTTTTTCGACAACTATTCTACCAGTAATTTCGCTCCGATTTATAATGATAACACTTTCTGGAAGGAAATCTGACTGGGGTTGTACTTAAAGGAAATCATTTTTTGATTTTCCCAATAAATGGGAAAAATAAAAAATAGGTACAATATTAAACAAATATTATTAAGGAAAATATATAATACATATTATGTAATTATTTCACACTAATATGACACTAATATATATTTTGTTGACAAAGCAATACTATCAACTGAACTCCGCTCAGAATCGTTTTTTCATTAGCAACAGTTAATTATAACTGCTTACAGATATACATACAATTGCCTATAACAGTGGCTGCAATTATCCCCATTATCCTAAGGCAGTTTTTTAGCTTTTTAGGTACTTATAACTACATTTTATATTTAATATTTTAGGAAATACAGCCTAAATGATAACGTTATTCATATTATTGAATGACAATAACAATATTATATACCTACTATCTAGTAATAAAATTAAAATTAAATCAAAATTGTATTTATCTTCCTCGTTGATAGGAACTAATTATAGCTAATTAACTGTACACTTTATTTTGTCTGATTTATTATCTAATCTATTTATTTGATTATCTTTATTATCTTCCGAAAATAATAGGTATTTCTTCTTGGGATACTCTGAATATAGCACAACTCTACAAGCATAATATATTTAAGATAAAGAAAAGTTCACCTAATTGAATTCTTAATAAGCAGTGGAAAATTAAACATTTTAAGTAACTAGGGGGGGGGTTGTTGTAAGTCATAATGGTTAAAAAAATTCAATCTGCAAAACATAAAAATGAAAATAATAGACCAAATGAACATGAATGGCAAAATTTAATAGAATATTTTTTGCTAGTGCGATAATTAGATAAGTAGAAAAAAAACCAAAATATTATAATAATAATAGTTATACTCTGTACATAGAAAAAAAAGCCATTGAACTATAATAATATTTTAAAGTTCATTACTAAGTGTATTACAATAATATAAGTAATAGTATGATCTGTAAGTGTATTGTACTATAATAAAATAGCGTAGATACTTGTATAATTCAATGAGACAAAAAACTAATTTCGATGACTTTTTAATGGAATGGGTTTTTAATGTGTTAATTATAGAGACTATATTACATATCTACTCCTATGTTAAATAAAATTTTGATTAAAGTACAAACCTCTGTGTTAGTTGTGAGCTTCTATTGCATGTTTTTAATTTATTTTGTTGTCAAATTGAATTTAAACGCACACTTCCAAACTAAGCAAATATATAATGTCCAGATTAAATTGTAAATTATAATTTAAATAATATGATAAACTCCAAATGATTAATAAATTTTAATACTCACATATGTTAAGAGTTTATGGCATCGAGAAGAAACGAGGAGAATAATTTATAAACATATTAATGTATGTTCCAGTTGCAATTAATGATAACAGAGCCCAGTGGTACCCAAAAATGAAAAATTGCTATAGAGTCATTAGATAAGCATTGAATATAAATGTACGATAAGAAGCCGACTAAAAGACGGCCAGAGCTTAGGATAGGTAAAAACGTCGTATTTTGGAAGTTATTTTGAAATACTTGAATTTATTTTGCCAAGTTCTAACATGAAAGAAAATGTCAGTGAAGATAAACAGATTCAGAATTTGTGCTCCTATTGCGGTTAGTCGGCTCGCGAAAACAGCAGGTGCTTAGGGTAGACGTAAAAGGGCGGCAGCTATTTGAACGTAAAACGTGATATTTAATAAATTTTGTTATGATCTTATTATAAAGTCAAGTTAAATGCATTACAAACATCTTAAAATTATGAAAAAAAAACATATTCATTTAAATTCAACAGTTTACAATAACTTTAAGGGAAGAAGCAAACTTAAATAAACGGATATACTTCGCATGTGCAATAGGTACAGTCACTGTTATGGGTGGAATGTTAGGAAGGTAGGATACAGAAGGGAATTTAATGTAATATTTTGATCGAAATAACACTGACACTTCTTATTTATAAATTTCAATAAATATTCTCTCAAGAGTGAGATAGAATTATGGAAAATTAAGTGGGAACAATCGGTTTACACAGATATAATAAAATATTGTATTTTTAGAATCAAAATTGGAAATTTAATTTAATTTAAATTGTTTATTCTGAGTATAGCAAAGAATGTACCTACTGAAATTACAATGATGTTATTTTTTTAATACTGTGAAAAATTGTTTACCAGAAATCTTGCTTCAATGTATAATTTAAACATCTTTGAAAGAAAACATTGTCATATTAACTAGATGGTAATTTAAGAAGATTTTCCAAGCAGTATTTTTATCAGGAAAACCAAGGATAACACGTAAGAAAAACAGGAGCATTTACGTAAATAATGATTTTATTATTTTCAATTTTACTTTTTATTGTTATTCAGTTTAAAATATTCGTAGAGACTTGAAATTTGGACAGAAAACTTATATTTGCCTTTTCTTGATAAATTTTTAAGTAATTTATAGACTCTGAGAAATACTATTAACCGAGCCCCACTCAGAATCATTTTTGTTGGCAATGCTTAAATTTGCTTAGTTACAGATACAATAAATGTACAATAAATTAGCCTCAATATCCTATTTTCCCAACTTCTCATCTATAACAGTGGTCCATCCATTGTTTGAAGTAAGTCCGTCTTTTTTTCTTGTCAATCATTAATATTAAATTTAATTATTTCGCCCCCCCCCCTCAAAGTCATAGTCCGGAGTCCTCCCCCTAATAGCAGTTTTTACAAAAGAAAATCTGCCTGGGGATGTACTTTAAAGAGATAAATTTTTCGATTTTCCAATGAGTTTTCCCAGCAAATGTAAAAACCGGGAAAACGTAGGAAAAACGGGTTCAATATTAAAAAAATATTATTAAAGATAATTAAAGATTATTAAAAATGTTTAATTTTTTAAGATTTTAATTATCAAAGATTTTTTTTTTTATCCGTGTTTCTACATGTAACACTTTTTCTGAAAGGAAACCGGCATGTAAAGGTACATTAAGCAAGGAATTTTTCGACTTTCTCAAGAGTTTTCTCATTTGACACTTTATTATTATGAAACAATAAAATCTTACGTTTTCATTGTGTTCACCATTTTATTTTCCTAAAAAACGTTATCATATCGAATTTCTTCAATATGTATTCAGTTAGAGATTTATACTACAAAATAACATATTTATCTTCGAGTAACATGTAACTGTCCCCTATAATTTGATAAAAATAAGTATGGTTTTGTTTTAAACAACTCTTTTATTAACTAAACTACAATATGGAAACTAAAAATATAATATGTTATCATTAGTTAAAAAAAAAATTTAATCTTAATTTAATCTTAATACATTAGTAGATAATTAATCTTACGAGCTTTTTTTTCTACAGCGTCAACTGTACTAACAATATTTCGTGCACATTCCTACAACCGCATTGCATCTCATTAAATCATCTAAAAATTATTTTAATTAAATATCAAATCGATTAGATAATATTACGATATATTAAGTTATACCCAGACTAGCAGCCATGTATGGAATTTTCTGATCTACTCATAGACCTCCTGAATTGGTTCACCAATAATTTACTGAGCTTGTCACACGACCATGTTATAAAACTTTTAATTGGATTTATGATCCATAAATAATATACAGTGGACAACGCTTATAAGACTCATGGATATAGGGTTCAGTCGCTTATTAGACTCAAAATCACTTGGAACGGTCCGGACAAATCCAAATACAATCTATCCTTTCTCCACTTCGCCTATAAAGTTCATTCGGTTATAACACTCACTTCGCATTAGTCTCAAAGTTAGTTTTATAGGTGGCATCTACTATATTATAAACAGTGTTCTTGAAACTTGTTGAATTACGCATTTTGCGAACTTGACCAAATTGAGAAGCAGTAAGGCACAATCTAAATACTTTGTACCATACATCACTATTGGATTGTTCAAAAATATTAAATTAAATTTCATTAATATTAGACTTGTTTAATGTAGCTACTCGAATACAATTTTTTTTTTCTTCCAAAATTGCATAGGATAATTAATCGCCTAAAGGCTCAGCCAAGCCTTAAGACCTCGTCTGGTCCTTTTTCTGTCCGAGATTTTTTAAATTTACGGGTGTCTTTAGATAATACTTGTCTTCGTTTAGTGTTATTAACTATGCTACTACGATTTCAATTTCTGACTTCAGTAGTATATCATTCACTTCTTGAAGAAATGGGTTACTAGTTTTAATTTTCAGTATCATATTAGTGCTATTAATATTCTGAGACCATTTAGTTAAGTTTTATGTAATAAAAATGTCATTGTTTGGATTGTCTGGTTTTTCTGGCCATAAAATCTTCGTTTTATATCTCCAATTATGCTATCTAATAGTGGGAATAAAAATTGTGATTCCATAAAAATCTTCACAGTTATTAAATGTTACTTGACTTTGGTCTATTTTTTGATTAATGTTAGTCCAGGTAATTTTATTTCTACATTTAATTGGTCATTAAATTTGCATTAACTATAAATATTTTTAAATACAATATAACGAACAAAACAGTTTCTTTTCATTATTATCACTATATCTTCTACTACATTACTTGCCGATAATATATTCTGACTCTTCCCTTTTAAAATTTTACTTACATGATAAGTAACAGAGTGTAGATACACTATAGTAGGTTACTAATGATAAACAAAATGTTAATATTATAAATTCAAATTGCACAAATGACAATATTAAAGTCTTTGCTTTAGATGCAGGGACTATGTTTTCCCAATTTGACACCTCAGTTAATGCTTAAATAATTTCTGTTAATGAACTTTTAAATTGTATTACACTATCATATATTTTCAAAACAAAATTATTATTCATGAAGTTTGAAGTTAATGTTATGACTTATGAATTTAATTTTCATTATATCAATAGCACTTTAGTTCAAGTAACAAAAAAAAGCCCTGTACTGATTATAATATTGCCTTATATTGGTACATGCCTATAATCATTATTATATAGTTCTGAAACTAATTTAAAATGGTGTGGAAAAACAAAGACATGCCTATTAATTTGTACGTGTTTAGATATTGTGTATCGCAAATATTATATATATTTATATTATTTTGCTCTTTGATCTATCAAATATGTAAAATATTTTATGTTATAATTAATCATCATCAGAATCTATTATATTTTTTAAATATTATAAAAATGATAGAAAAAAGATTAAATAATAAATATTATTTTCATATTTATATAAACTTTTATGAAAAATCTTATAAAAAAAACATTTTTTAAAAAAACATTAGTTTTAAAATGTTTTAGAAGTTGAAGTCTGAAATTGTTTCTACGTTGACGCTGAGCTCTACGTATGGTTTCTCTATTTACAGCAATGGCAATTAAACCTTGCCAAACCGATTCAGCAATAGCTACTTATACAAATGTTACATTTCTGTTACTGATATCCGCTGTCCAACGCGGAAGTTGGGGTGGAATTTACTAAATTGTTTGTTCTTTTCTTTGGACAAAGAATTTATTATCTACTAAAAATTCAATATCGTCTACGTCACTTGGCACGTTACTAGAAGAAGAACTTATTAATTATACTTGAGATAATAATTAAAATGTTCCAAGACTATCCTTACGTTTTCTTTATTCATTATTTCATTTTTTCTTTACGTTTTTTTTTTTTCAATTTTATCAATATGTATATCTGTCGAATTTATGTAACTTTAAATTTTTTAGAAACGCTCGGTATTTTTTTTCAGTTAGTATTTTGGCCTTGATCCAAAATTTAATGACTTCCAGTCATTTATTGCAGTTCAAATGGAGCTTTGTTGAATATAATAATTATTATACAAATGTAAATTAAAATATTTACTTATTACAGTCGGTTTGATGGCAGTTTATATCCAGTTGTAGTTTCTAATGTTAATCCAACTAACCAAATATCTACCTTGATTTTTAAATAATAGCTAATATTATAAATTGAGTGATACGGTACAACGATTTTGTGAAAAAAAGATCAAATTTTTTTATGTTTTCTCAACTTATTCTTTTGTGTATTAAGGTTAAGGTAATATTATTAAGGTTACCGGGAAAATATTACCACAATAGTTCAAATTATTATAACATATTTTGCATTTGATGACATTTATTTTATTAATTTGAAAGAGAAGCAGCTTAAGACTGAAGTTGATCTGCGGAAGTCAAAGTGGATCAGAGTAAAAGATCAAGATAAAATTTTAACATAATTTTTGTTTTCTATAATTGAACATTTTTTTTGAGTTTTTCAAAAAAATTAATTGCTTTTATTGTTTAAGATGGAGAAGTCGACATGGATAACACCACTTCTGTTGAATTTTGTAACGATATATTATACCCAACCATAGAGAAACTTCTTTACATAATATCTTGCTTGCCAGAAAGTGTTGCTTCTGTAGAAAGAAAATTGTCTACTCTTAGGAGGTAATGTTTAATTTTTAATTGATTTTAATCATACAAATCATAATTTTAAATTTTAATCGTACTAATATTTTAATTAAATATTGCTTTTTTAATGTATGTTGTATAATTATAATTATTTAATATAAGTATAAAACTTAAAGTAAGTTTGTGTCTAAGTCTTTAAGCATTTAATATTTTCAGGGATTTTCAAAAAACTAGTTATGGTATGATAATATGTATATTATTACCTATATTAGGTAAAATATATTTTATTTCAACTCCCTGGGCACATTTAAGATTTTTTGGGGGGAGGGGTTTGCTCGAAGACTATAGCCTCTTTATCCTCCTGGAGTGGGCATAACTGTAATACTATGAAAATACATTATTATGTGTTTCCATAAAATGGTTATTTTATATCTTGAACGAAGCCAGAAATATATTGGTTTTATTACGTATGCTTATTTTGGAATATGAATCATTTTGCTACCAGAAATCTTACTCTAATTATTCATTAACATCAAGAAGAGTATTTTCTGGTAAAAAATTGAGTCTAGGAAATAAATCGCAATGACAGTAATATATTTATTTTACACAAAAACAGGTTTTGAAAATGTCAATCTTTTTTAGATTCTGAGTTTAATGAAGAATGTATTGGCTTTAAAAAGATTTTTTTTTTTTTTATGTGAACACTTTCTACCAGAATGATTACTTCGATGTTTACGATGTAGATGCTTTTCTGAAAGGAAATTTTCTTGGGATCGTACTTTAAATTTTTCGATTTGTTTTAGAAGTTTTCTCATGAAATGTGAAAAACCAAAAAAAAAACTGAGACAAATGGCAAAATGTACGAAATATATCAGTAAAATATTATGATTTTTTTTTTGTGTGAACAACATTTTTACAAGCAATTTCCTTCGATTTACAATGATAGCACATTTTCTGAAAAAACATCTAACTGAGAAGATACATCATAACGGAGGTAATTTTTCGATTATTCCATGACTTTTCCCAGCAAATGTGAAAATCTGCGAAAAAACATGAGAAAACCGGAAAAAACGTAAGAAAATCGGGAAAATTAGTACTATATTGAACAATTATTATAAACAAAATGTATAATGCTTATTTAATTATTTTACCATAATATGACATATATATTGTTGACAAAGCATCACTATTAACAGAACTCAGGTCAGAATCGTTTTTAGTAATCAATGATTTATCGTGGCTTACAGGTACTCATTAATTTCCCCTCTATATCATATCTTCCAAAATTTTTACCAACAACAGTGACTGCATCTATCCCCATTATCCTAGTACAGTTTTTTTTTTGTACTAATTTGTAATAAGTATCATAATTTCATATGTGTTAATTTCTTTAAAATAAAACCGGTTGTATGGTACCTATGGTGTCTATTTTTTTGTAAGCATTTCTGCGGCACCCAATTTATATATGCATTTCTATAATATTCTGAAAACGTTATCCAATAAGTCAGTATGTAGTATTATAGATATAAAATAAATAAATCAAATTGACAGTTGTTTTACACGAGGTTTTAATTTATTAAAGCTAATATATGCGTGAGAGAGACAAACATATTTTCATGATAGATAAAGTATTTGTATACATTTTGTTTACGACGATAATTAAAATATTAAAAATCACAGATCCAAGTACCACCCCAGTCGTATTTTCTTTTAGGACCATTGCTATCAATATAAATTGAAGCAAAATTACTGGTAGAAAATTTGTGCACAGAAAAAAAGAAGGCCGTAATAATTTTAATTTTAACTAATACCTACATTTCTTACATTTTCCCGGTTTTTTCGGTTTTTCAAATTTAATGAGAAAACTTCTGAGAAAATTGAAAAATGATCTGATAGATATACCTTCTCAAATCTATTTCCTTTCAGAAAAGGTGCTACACTTAAAAATCGGAGCAAGATTTATGGTAGAAAAGTTGCGCATAGTTAAAAAAAAAATATAAAACATATCTTTGTAAAACCATAAGCTTCTTCACTCCACTCAGAACATAAAACAGCGTTCCAACTGAACATTTATTTAACACTGACCCATAACGCTAATTAAAATCAAAAGCTAGTTTAGGATCTGAGTTCCCATACAGTTCCCTCTCAGTTCGAGCACTGTTCAAAGACAATATTAAACTCGTTCTAGGTACTTACATTAAACTACTACTAGACACTAACAATACGTTAATACTATAGTAGTTGGTTAAGTGCGTTGTTCGTATTATGGCATCATGGGTTTTTGATCCATTAATCTTATATATATAGGTATATATAACGGTACCTACCGGTAACATACATTTTTAGATTGTATCGATTTGGAACCGAAGTGTTCCGTTCGTCACAGACTATCTCCGCCGCTTTTGTTATTTGCATTCCGACGTGATAACTTTGGACGAGATCGTTTCCGGTTGACCATCGACTTATCCTTTTGCACGGGTATCACCTGGAATGTGCATTTTACGTGCTTGTCCACACACATGATGGCGCCAGGCAAACCGTATCCCTTGTAGTTGGGTGCACTGAACACGGTCACTAACTTGCGGCTGGCGAAAAACTGGTAACCCCCGTTCACGCACTGAACAAACGCATTACGAATACGATAATAATAATTTTAACCATAAATTATGAATAATAGGACATAGCGTTGTGATAATAACATAATATTATTATAGGTGGCGTATCCAGACTAAGGGGGAGCTTCAGCCTCTCAGCCTCTCCCGGTAGCTGTGTTAAAATGTAAACAAATAATACGAGTACAAACTCGTATAAACTATTTAGCATATTTAGCAGTGAAAATAATTTGAAAAATAATTCATTTCAAATATTATATTAATCATTATACATTTGCACTAATTGAAGACTTGGGGCAACAATGAGACATGTCCAATTTTTATGCAAAATCACTTTTTTATTGAATCGGATAGAAACCATATACCGCATCGACCGGTGCAACAATCAGACACGTCCGACGATTATTTACGGAATTATAACACAAATGGACTTATCTTGTGGTCTTTTTTGATAGAACAACAAAATATGTCCCGACAAGTCTGGTTGTTGCTCCAAATACTGGTAACACCGTAAAGCAATTACGGTGCAACAACAAGATATGTCCAATCCTTATTTTATTATTGCTTTCTTAACGTATTATGAACAATTTAAAAAAATGGACTTATCTCGTTTTTGCTCTCAGGTCTTCAATTACTCACGCAGGTAAGTACAAACGACTTTATCTAGAAAAGTACTACATAAGTCTATTTTGAAAAATAATTTCGAGAAAAAGACTTTTTATAATAATATTATTACATTAGAAATTGTTTTGCGTACGCTATTATATGTACCGTTATAGCATATTATACATTTAATTCGATTTGTTTAGCCGTTGCCATTGAAAAATCCTGGGTACACCAACGCCACTGATTATTATATAATCACATATAGGTACGCTGAATTAATGGGCGGGTAGAAAATCATATACATCGCAATTAATATAAATAACGGTGTATATGTATGCATAATATGTATAAATACATAAAGTATAATGATACTTGATGAGCCCTGACTACTAGCTTGAAACGGAACCGATTGAGGAACTCAATCACCCTGTCAGCCCCGAACTCGTACGATAAGTTCCGACGGACGTTCTTTCGCCAACCCCGGCATGAACCGCGGGCCGGATCGGCCCACAACAAGTCACACATAATGCCGTACTTGGGCACCGGTGTAGGACGCGGGATGCGATCGATCTGATCCATGTGGCGCAGGTGAGGGCTAAGGCCACCGTGCGTGCAGAATATAAGGCCGCCAATTACAGCGGCCACCGGCATGCAATCGAATGTCTTATTGAAAGCCCGCCACAGTTGGAGGCCCGGCAGAGGTCCGTACCGGGACCTGCACTCGCCGTAAAACCCGTACCGGACATTAACGGAACGGGACTCGTGGTTGCCTCGCAACAGGTATACGTTCTCCGGATACCGAGTCTTGAGCACCAACAGCAGAGTGATCACCTTCAAAATTACGGATAGGTATAAAAATTATGAGTACGAGATTTATGAAAAATTATTAGAGCAAAAAGCATGTGGTAAATTAAATTTAAAAAGGCAAAATTAACAAATATGGAAAAAATGGCCCGTTACATTAATATTCCCAATTGAGAATTTCATTAAAAAAAATTGCTCCCACAATTGTTATTTTATTTTTACAAATTTTTAATCGAAAATCCCGATTTGTACACTATTCAAAACCCGTGAAAATCGATGTTTACTGTGGTGGTGATAATATAACGTTACACCAATAATCCCACTTTTTGTACAATACACCTAACAACTCAATCTATCTAACCTAATCTAACCAACAATATTTTTATTCTATTTTCACACATTTTTAATCGCAAATTATGAATTTATATCAAATTCAAATATTCAAATTCTGGATTTCTTATTGGACTTATAAGGTTTTCCACTAATTATACAACTAATTCCTAAATATCCTTAATAAATCTTGGTTCAACAACCAGGGACTGGAACCTTTTGATTTTAGCGTTTTCATTTCAGTTCCGGTTCTTCAGAAAAAATTTAACTAGTTCTTTTACGATTACAGTTCTGTTAAGAAATATACATCGGGTCAGTTTTGGTTCTTTAAAAAAAATATCGGTTCTGGTTCTTTCACAAAAAATGTAAGCACGAATAGCATTGCTGGGGGTTAAACTTCTTATATTATATAATGCCAATCCTAAAAACTAATGACTTACATCATTGATTAAATTTAATCAATGTCTCATAAGCATCCAAGGTACACACATATTATATATACTTACATATTTATTCAAATATGTAATTCGACCATGTTCGACGGATTTTTTTAGCGCTGTTTGTATTAAATTTTTTTCGATTTTTTTTCAATCAGTTTGTCTTTAAAGAGGCCATCGATTTACAGCAAAATTACATTTTTATTTTCATCCCCTCAACATTAAAAAAAAAAAATAATAACTTTTTATATATTCACTTTGGAAAATTTTAAAAACAACCTTTTTGTAAAAAATATTATAAAATTATTTTTGTACCATTGTTATATTTGCAAATAATTATTTAAATTTAGGTTCCGGTACTTACATTTTTTTATTTTTAAAGGTTCTGGTTCTCAATGTTTAAAACATAAAAATTCCGGTTCGGTTCCGGTTTTTCACTTTTTGTGAATAGAGTTTCCAGTTCCAAATATTTTAAAGATTCCAGTTCCAGAACCGGTTCTTTTCATTTCGATTCCAGTCCCTGTCAACAACTTTAAATTACCCAGATCCAGTATTGTACGTTTCAATCGTTTACGTAAGAGTCACACATTATTGCCTGCTCACGTCATTAATTTAGGGCATAACGATTAACCATTATGTACTCTGCATCTCACATATAGTTCTTACGATCTCTCAACTCCTCAATATTCGTCTTTCGGATTTTAATTTCAATATAATTTAATTGTCATATTGAAGACATAAAATTAGAAAACCACGGTTATCTAAACCACATATGATAACCGTAATAGATCACGGTGTTGATAACCAATTGTTAGTGTACAAAATTTATCGGTGGGACTTTATAAGGACTTGGCGTACTTCGATAGACTGCGGGCCACGGTCTACAAAGTCACCCAAGAACAGGAAATCGGCATCAGGTGGCCGGCCGGCTGCGTTGAACAATCGGAGCAAGTCGCCGAACTGACCGTGTAAGTCACCGACCACTTTTATGGGCGCACGAAGCCGCAATAGCATTGGTTGCTGTAAAAACGCACGCCGTGCGTCGGCGCACAGGGCGCGTATGCGCCCACCGTCACTGCACAGGCCAGTGGCGCCCAACAGACCACTCGCTATGTCACCATGCTGCTGTAACATAATATGGTAATCACTGTCGTGGTACAATATGCCAAGAAGTAGAATTTATTTACCGTCATGTGGTCGTTGTAACTAAATAAAATTATTGTATTGTTTATTAATGAACAATCGCAATAGAGAAGACGCGGTCACTATGGTAAAATAAAATAAAAATATAATAAGTTAGGAAAGCCTCTGCGAGCGTGTTATGTAACTTATTTCTAAACGTAGTTTGAACAATTTACTATAATTCCATTTACAATTTTTATGAAAAAATTAGTCATTACTAATAACTAAAATGTGTTTTGCAATTTTTGTGAAACGAAAGTGAGCGTGGATAATAGGTTTATTGTCGCCCGAAATCTTATAACGGAAAATCATAAGGCGGGCAGCTAAGCGAATTGAAAATCACCCAAGTACAAGTAAAATATGTACTTACACAACAGTTTATAATGGACGCACAGTGGCGTATTTAAGAAAAATCCTGACCAAAACCCAATGAAATAAAAATAACTCTATACAATTAATATTTAAGATAAATTAAAGATTATAAAACAGAGTACAAAGTTCAGTTAGATAAACATTAAATAAAAATATTAGTAGGTCTGTGTTGTCTTATTAACCACGCATGGCCCTTTATAGTTTTTATGCCCTAACGTAATTTTATTTTGAACATTATCGTTGTTATATTATTTTGTCATCATTTTATGATATTAAAAATAAAGGTTTATTGTAAATATGGATTTTATCCCTGGAGCATAGGCATAGAATAATGGGGGCTAGACTTTAGTCTCCTGAGTAAAAATGTACTATTTTATACATCCATGTATGAGAACTGAAAAATATTCTATTATTTATTTTTTAATAATAGGTAAAATATTCATAGAATAATTTATTTAATAATTCAAATTTGTAGATATTCATGTATACAATATATGTGTATAGTAATAATTATAAAATTATTATTACATAACATCAGATTGATATCAACAATAATAATATTTTCAATTTTGTTATATACGTATATATATTGTCATATATAATCTATCTATAGTCTATAATATTATCATCGTCCGCCGATGGACTTCCTGGGAAAAAACCATATGTTTTTCAGGGAGTGGCAACTCACGAGAAGGTATATTACAGGCACGTCCCTAAGGAGAGGCAAAGTAGACTATTGCCCCCGCCCCCCATAAGTCTTGTGATTTTTTTTTTTTGTTACACAAAATATCTATAATTCTTAAGTACAAAGACGTACAAATGAACCTGGTTCCAAATAAAATAAAAATGATTTCCGGATCTTGGAAATACTTTGATTGAAATAACACTGACATTTCTCATTTATAAATTTCAATATATATTCTCTCAAGGGTGAGATAGAACTATGGAAAATTAAGTGGGGACAATCAATTATCAAAGATATAATAAAATAATATATTTTTAGAATCAAAATGGAAAATGGTTAATCTAATTTAAATATTAGATTCTGATTGGATTACAATGGTTTTTTTTATACTATGACAAAAATTTCTACCTGAAATCTTGTTTCATATTGTAAGTGTAGCACCTTTATTGAAAGAAAATATTGTCATATTGAACTAAATGGTAATTTAGGAAAGTCTTTTTCTGATTTTACAAGTAGTTTTCATAATACCAGGAAAACCCAGGATAAAACGTAAGTAAAACGGGAAAATTTACGAAAATAATGCTTTTTATAATTTTAAATTTTGTTTTTTGACATAATTTAGTTAAAAATTTTCGTAGAAAATTGAAATTTGAACATAAAACTTATGTTTTCCTTTTCTTGACAAATTTTTGAGCAATTTATAGATATTTTAATTTTGTGAGTTTAATACGTAATTTTTAGGTACTCTGTGGATAAAATTGTTAGACCAAGCAGAAATAATTGAGAATTTTAAATGAGGTTCATTAAAAGTCGTACTTTGTGATAAAAAAAATTGAACAGAGACTAACTGGCTTATAACTTTTAAATATTCATCGAAATGAAAACATTAATATAGAAAGTAATGGCGATTATTATTTATTTAATGTAAAAAAATAGATTTAAGTTTTAAATTGTACTGTTTTACTGCATTTATACAATATATCTGCAGTCTTCCAAGCTAATATAAGTTGAAATGACATCAGGCATAAAGGTTAAAAGCATTCGTTGATCAACATGGTGGTATTTAAGAGTAAACATTTCCCCCCCATGGAATTAACCAGAAGACGCTTCTGAGAAATACCATTAACCGAGCTTCGTTCTGAATCGTTTTTATTGGCAAAGCTTAAATTTGTTAAGGTACAGGTATACATTAAGTTTCATTCAATATATCCTACCTTCCCAACTTTTCATCTATAACAGTAGTCCACCCATTTTTAATCAATCAATTTAATTAAATTATTACATCCCCCTCCCTCATAGTTACAGTCTGGAGACGTTCCTGGTATATTACCTATGTAAACAATTTTTTTAGGGTTATAGCCCTCTCCCTCTCAGAAAACCATCACACTATGCCTATGTTCTAAAGGTAACTACCATTTTATAAATATTAATGCTATCATATAGATTAAAATTTAAAATATATGTAAATATCATATAAAATGTAAAGTTAAATATATTTTACATTCTGGATGAAGCACGATCAACTTAAAATTTGTATATAATTTAATAGTCGTACTTATAACAAGTACATTAAAGCTAAAAATATATGCTAATATCTCCGATATTATTTAAAACTAATTAAATGGTAATAAAAACCTATACATCTACGAAAAATTATACTATATTTATTTAAAATTAAATTTATTAGTACTTATGCAAATTTTTTAATTTTTTTTCATATTATGTGTTTTTAGTTGATAATTTAAAAAAAATTATAAAAAAAAAGGTCGATTTAAGTTTATTTGGAAATAGTGCGATAATAATTTGAAATAAACTTGAAAGAAAAAATAGATTTTTTAAATAATTGTAATTTTCAAAACTTTTTTTTTCAACTATTGTGTTTATTACATACTACACGTATATATTACAAATAAACACATATTTTTTGGTTATCTGGACCTTATTAAATCATAAATAAATAATACTGTTTAAACATATTTTATAAAGGATCTCGATGCAATTATATTGAACTTAGTAGAAGAGATTTGTATAAAGTTTTAAAAGAATTTTCAAAAGAATCAAAACAAATGGAAATTATGAACTTTTATTCAATTATATACAAGAAATTACTAAATATCCGAACAAATAACCAAAACATATCAAAAAACTATTATCTTATTCTATTTCGTAGTTAAATATTAAATGGCATGCATTATCTCGGAACATAGATTACTTTTAAATAAAAAATGATAATTGGTTAAAAACTAAGGTATGTATTCCTACCGTATTTGAATGATTTGAAAGTTAAGGGTGGAATGCCAAAAATTAAGTTCTCTGGAAGTGGTGAACGAAAATGGTTATTTTGATTTTTTTTATAAAAATCATAACACAATTTTAAATTGTTTGTTTTAACTCCCCCCCCCTAAAAAAAAATGTCTAGATATAAACTGTAGCGCAGAGGCATCATAATTATTTAAAAAACAATTTATCAAAAATATTAAATAGAATAAAAGTTATTTCGAGTGACAAGCAAATTATCGTGAGACACCTTGTATATATATATATACTTGTTCTAAAATAAAATAAAATTTCTTACATAAGCAATTTTTAATAAATATTTGTGATGTTTAATCACCACGAAATGTTATTCAGGTTTTTGCCATGATTTTTCTTTAATACTCCACTGTAGGACGTTACAAAAAAAATCTAAATTCAGTCACGATCAATGTAAGGTTTTATTGTCAGCTAATAACATATATCCAATCCATATTTAAAAGAATTTCTAACGATGTGCAATGGTAAAGATATTCCTTTTGAATCAACGTTACGAAAAGGTTATGTTAACAATATTTATGAAAATACAATTCAACAAATTAGGGATTATGGTCAAAATAAATGTATTGGGTATCAATAAACAAAAGTACCGATGTTACAGGCACATATGTAGCGAACGTTGTTAATGGCATTTTAAATGAAACTGAGTATAGTATGATTTTTCTTTTGAATTCTGAGGAGCAAGAAAAATGTAATCATTTCACAATTTATAAAGTATTTGATAAATAAATGAACTCACTTTTACCCAATGGTATTTAGCACGATAAAGTATTATTGTTTCTCAATGACACTGCCTCTTACATGGTTAAAGCTAGATAAACCATTCAATTATTTTACACAAAAACTATACATACTTCTTGTTTAGCCCATGCATTTCATAGAATTGCTGAAACTCTACGAATAGAATATCCAAAAGTTGACAAACTTATCACAAATAGGAAAACAATTTTTTATAAATCATACTATCGTATTCAATATTTTAAATCTATTGATCTATCTCTATCTCCATCAATACCACCAGAACCAATTTTGACAAGATGGAGTATTTGGATAAAGGCAGCCAATTACTACAGTGAAATTTTATTTACACTTTTATTATGTATATTATTATTACTTTTTTAAATTACATTTAAAATAAAAAAACAAATTTAATTACATTTTTGGGTGCATGTAACTTTTTGTGTACATATTTTCAGCATTTTTGATGATATTTTAATGCATTTTTGCATGCATATTTTCATTATTGGCAATGCGATAAGTCCCGAATTAGGTTACCTAATGACTAGGTGATGCTCATATTAAGCAAGAAAAAAAAATAAATAAAATATCCCAATTTGTAAATAGTAAACAGAACGATAAATTTTAAAATTATTAAAGTACTTATACTTTGGAACTTTTGTTTTTATATTGGCTTGTAAGAATTTATACAAAGTAATACTACCGTAATATTTAAATTAAAAAAAATCAGACAGACTAGGATTTGGTCACTCAACTCTCTAGTGTCCTCTAGTCTATACCTAATGATTTTTAAACGTTTTTAAACACAGCACACTGTGCTCTTCAAAAAATGTTCGCGTTACATATTTCAACTACAAAGAAATTATTAAGATCTTTTTTTTAGGTCATTATTTAATTTTTATGCCAAATTAGATAAACACAATTGTTATGCTATATAATAGAAAAATAGATAAACAGAACACACTTGTAAACACAACTATTTTCTTATATAACAATTCATTGCGATCGCCTATCGGCCACTTATAAACAAATACAAAATTTAAAAGAGCATGAAATACTTAAAGAATGATCTAGTGTGACGTAGAACCCAGATCAAAATCCATTGTTCTAGATTTTCATTATTTACCTACTAAAATATCGATTTTAGATTCTGAATGGAGCGAAGAAACTTATGGTTTTACAAAGATGTTTATTTTATTATTTCTTTTTTGTCTGTGAGCAACTTTTCTACCAGAAATCTTGCTCAAATTTTTAAGTGTAGCACCCTTATTGAAAGAAAATCGTTGTGGGGAGATACTTTATAAAGGTCATATTTTGATTTTCTCAAGTTTTCTCATCAAATGTGAAAAACCGAAAAAAAACTGAGAAAAAACCGGAAAACGTTTGAAAAACAAGAAAATTAAAAAAATATTATTAAAGAAAATATATAATGCCTATTTAATTATTTTACCATAATATGATATACTGTAAAATCGGGTTACTTGGGACATATGGCTAACTTGAATACATGATTTTTTTATATAAAACAATAGTTGTCCCAAGTTAGCAAACACCAAGTCTAACTTGGGACAAGCATATTTGTTTTAAAAAAAAAATGGAAAAGGGAGAATCAAAAAAAAAAAAAACATATGGGTCTTATAATCTAAGCCAAGACCAGTTTTTGATTCTTACCATTATTATCGTATTTTGAAAACTTATTGATCAGCGTTCATTTGAAATTTAAGTGTCCTGAGTAAACCCATTTTACGGTATATATTGTTGACAACATTGCAATAAACTTAATTATGCACTCAGATTCGTTTTTCATTAGCAATGGCTTATCATTGCTCACAGATATTCATTAAATTATCTATAACAGTAGCTGCATCCGTCTCCATTATCCTAGGACGTCTTTTTTTTTTTATACACACTATCCCATCCATGTATTTATGTATATATACACCTACCTCATAGATCTGTGGTCCTTAAATAATAATTTGATTATCAATAAATATTAAATAATGAAAAGTTCAAGTAAAAATGGTATTTGGACTTTATATTTTAACTTACCGATATGTTAAAATATATAATTAATTGTCTAAAAGTAACTTTTACACCTGTAGCCAAACTAAAAGCATCTTCAGTTCTACATGTAGAAATACTAGATTATCAGGAGCTGATACAATAAATGATTTTATTGGGTAAAATACCAAAGTACAAAACGTCTAAATTAAAATAATACTATTTATTAAAAAAAAAAAAAATTATAATAATGTATAAATAATATTAGGTTAAAGAAATAGTGACTAGTCTATAATACTAGTCTATACATTACATTTTTTTGAAGTTTTCCTTAAAATATAATCACTTATTTGTTAAATAATACAAATAAGGGACAGTAACTGTGTGTTTTAAGTTTTGATTGCAAAGAACCTAAAATTGTCTATTATGTATTCTTCGTACATGTTTTAATCGATCACTTTGAACTCGAAAGGACTTTTCACACATACCACAATCAAACGGCTTCTCTCCAGTATGTATTTTATAGTGGTAATTCAAGGAAGATTTTTTAGAAAACTTTACACTACAGATGTCACAAGTATAAGGTTTTTCTCCAGTATGTATTCTATAGTGAAGAACCAAATAATATTTCATAGCAAATTTCTTTCCACAAATGTTACAAGAGTACGGTTTTTCCCCTGTGTGGATTTTATAGTGATTGTTCAAAATGAATTTTAAAGAAAATTTCCTTCCACAAATGTTACAAGGGTAAGGTTTTTCTCCAGTATGGGTTCTATAGTGACGAACTAAAGAGTTATTTTGAGTAAACACTGCTCCACAAATGTCACAAGAGTATGGTTTTTCTCTGGTATGTCTTTCTCTAATATGTTGATTTAACTTTGAATTATAAATAAATGATTTAGAACAAATATTACATATGTGCGTTTTTTTTTCAGGTTGAAGACATTTGTGACCAGACAAATTTCTGGCAAACTTAAATGTTTTATTACAAATTCCACATGAATACAAACTATCATGATTGACGGCATGAATTTGATTGTGTTCATTTAAAGTAGAAAGACATTTGGACGATATTTTACAAATGTGACAACCATAGACTTTACTATTAGAAGTTTTATCTGAATTAATTTCAACGTTGTTAGTATATAAATATCGATTACAAGGTCCAACAAACATTATTCGTTTTATATTCTCATTTAGTGGTATTGGTTTTACTTGAGATTTCGCCTAGAAACAAAATAAAAATAAAACTATTATAATATATCTATATAGAACATTCATACTTATAAAATTAAACAGTGAAACAATTTTTTAATATAATACACAACTATTCAAATTATAAGTTAAATGATTAGTAAATTCAGAACATGTTTTCGTTTTCGCCATCAAATATTCTGAAAATCACAAAAAAAATATTAATAAATTGTCTATAGAAGTCCTTATAATCGTTTTAAAAATAATAACAAAATTATTATTTTTAAAAAAAATATATTTATTTTTGGTTACCTAAACCCCAGTGCTCAATTTTTTGCTATTTTTTTAGTCTTATAATATTCCCTCTTCATATATTATTACAAATAAAGCACTGCTTTACCCCATTTGAAAAAAAAAATCATTTCTGTAACATAACTAGTCCCGAAGCAGATATGTTATTTTAGTTTTTCAAAAGGGATGACGTAAACATTTGAATCAGACTAATCTTTCCTTCCACCAGGTAATTTATAAGTTTATATGATGTTTATTTTTCAGAACTGAAAAAATGTTTAACTTCCTTTGCTCGTGAATTAAGATAATCTCGGGGTTTTCCAAGTATACAAGTACTCAAAAATACCAAAACCTACAAGAAATTACTCTTCATATGACATGTAACTCCATTTTTGGATTCCACTTAGCTATGTGAGTGAACGAGTATAAAATACTTGAAGAATAAATATCGGTCAAGAATGACAAATACAAATATGAATTCAAGTTGACGAGCAGGTTTTAATTATATTCCAGAAGTCTTAAAACTTGCAGAAAAGCAATGCCAGATATCAGATTAAAACCCTTTTTTCTCTTGTACTTGCATAAAAAAAAAGTTTACTGATTTCACATATTAAAAGTAATTTTACAAAAATGTAGGTGTATATAATATTATATACATCTACTCTATATTAACAGTATTTAAAAATATAAATAAAATTCCAAAAATCTAAATAAATAGGTTTTCATTACCAAACTAAAAATGTTGAGTGTTGCTCACTTGTTGGAAAAGATTGGCGACCCTGGTTTAGACTACGGTGAAAACAAATGTGAAGTAAATTCACTAGCTGTTCAACCGTATCTTTTACACTATTCGTTCAAGTGGCGTAATTTCATTTATTAAGAACCGCGAATGCAATTTTTTTGGAAGCCCTACTATAATCAATAACCTAACTTATTAAACAATGGGTTTTTAATTTATGAACAATGCAAATAATAATAATAATAAAAATAACTTTTACTGGGAACGGGTACAGCCACTCGTACGGGTGGAAAAGTAGTAAGGTAAGATCCATAAAGTTATATAATTTATATCTATACTCAACGATAAATCATTGCTAACAAAAAACGATTCAGAGCAGCTATCAATAAGAAATATTTTGAAATGCCGTTATTTTTATAATTTTCGAAAAAATATTATGATCATAAAATACTTATGAAAACAAAAACTTAATAAACTTAATTATTAAAAAAAACCTATAATGTACTTTGTGTTAATTTTGTTAAACTAATCGTTAGTTATATTAAGTGACCGCAAGGTTTCGTCAAGATTTTGGAAATATTTGAATCTTGCTGATTAATTTTATTTTCCAGAGACCTAACTGATATTATAAGTCCGTCAAGTCTTACACTAACAGATGTTTTTGAACTTGGTGATGTTATGTTGTGGGAACCTTCGAACACTTTCACGAATTTAAAATAATTAACGACTTTGCAACAGACGAATTAAAAACACAGCTTTTTAAAAAGTAAATTACAGAGATTAAACGAGATAGAAAGTTGGATTCTATTAATAGTTAATGAGCATAATACACACAAAAACCATTATAGAATATTATATAAAATCTATGAGTCATAAGTGAAACGTAATCGGCCAGACACGCGATTAGCATGATCGTATCCGACGAAGACTAAAACTGTAAAATATTTTTTTTCTAGTATTTACGTAAATACAATGACTACAATAAGTGTGAACATCTAAAAATGTAATGTTGTATATTAATACAAAATAATTGTAAAAATATTTACCGAACTTAAAGTTCTTTGTTCTTTCTGCATGTTACCAACTAACAGGACTATCTTATAAAATCATTGGTACATAATAAAAAATAAATAAATTGTGATCTATTTGAGCAATAAAACATATTAAAGTTTGATAGAGTGATAGCATCACTTGCAAAGGGAAATCCTTCCATAAGTATTCTCCTATACAGTATCACTACCAGTTGTTGGCTACATAAAGGTTTTATACAATTGTATAATATACAATATATTATATTATTTCAATATTCTATCGATTTTATTTACTTGAACTGTTACAATAAAGCATTATACATTATAATATTCCTATGAATGATTCAATTATGTGCAATTTTATTAAACAGTTCAGAATTTTACTTCGAGACCCACGGAAAATTTCGTTTTAACTCATATGTTGGTCCGCCTCTGATTATTTATTCATTTGTTTTCACCTGTCTTTTTATTCTAAATGTTTAATATGTCACTCATTTAATAACTGTTATCAAGTGAAATCGTGAAAATCGTTGTTGTGTTTATTGTTTTTAAGTGTTATGTATTTTTATAAATGTCATCAAATAAAGATGATATAATACTGGCTTTCACGGGTTTTACAGAGCAGTTAAAATATTTTATATGAACCAAAAAAACCTTTAAAAATAGAGCTACCAAAGTATAGATTAAATTTCTCAAATGATGACTTAGTCCTAAAAAAAGAGGGAGTCAAAATAGTTCATATAAATATAGTATTGTTCATGCCCACAAATTTTGATTCCAGTAAACATTAATAATGTAATAAATCATAATTGATGAGATGTATTTCGAATAGATAAATAAATATTAAATCATTATTATAATTTCATTGGAGTGAAAATTCAAAGATCTAATCATGAATGTTTTTGAAGTTTGAAATTAGTTCCCATTTCAGTATTTTCAAATATTAATTTTTATTAAAACTCAAGAGATAAATAGTATGAGACTCTATATATCTTAATCATAGAATATATATTATTTAAATAGCTCTTAGTATGATTTTTATAAATTTAATATTTCTTTTAACAAGAAGAAAATCTGTTTTTGTGTGACTGTTTATAGCAAAAATATCTCAATTACATTCTGAAAAAAATGAATGTCAGAATATATATAAAAAGTAGGTAAAAATATCCTAATATTTTTAGATTAGGGATATCAAAATTAACTACTTACCAAATTTGATACTTCCTTTTTCTTTCTTAGCTTTTTAAACTGTCTTTTTAACCTGTAAATAAACAAAACAAATATTACTTATGGATAAAATAAAACATTGCTTAAGTGTCATAAACTCATAAATAATTGAACCTGAAATCTAGAACATCAATAATTAAAAGCTTTTGAAATATTCAGAAAATCGGGTAATTTCAACATAATTATAAAATTGTAGGTAACATTTATTCTATGAAGGTCTATATTTTCCTATTAATCTATTGTTATTAATATTTCATATATTATGGAAATTCAGAATTATTTAATACAAAATAATATGTTTATTGATATCTAGACAAACTTGAGTTTTTACTTACAATAATGTATATTCTTCATCTTCCTCCAAACTATTAAACATATTACTTGTTGTAGTACTTTTATCTACAAATTAAAAAGTAACAACAATAAAATAATAGTATTTAAGTAAATTTAAAAATATTGTACAGGTTTAAATGTAAAATATACAGTATTGAATTTTTGTAGTTTGTCATAACTCATAAGTATATTCATTATGACATCATGACAAAATGTAAAGTTGTTAATAATTTGTTCCAAGAAAATAATAATAAATGAAGAATTATAATTTAAGAGTTAGGTATGCACTTTCATGAATAGTAAATATAACCAAAAGATAACAAGAATGGTATGTAATTATGGAATTATAAAAAAATATAGTAAAAATAAATGTTCAATATATAAACTACTAAAATGATGAAATAGAGTAACATAAAATTTTTAATAATTTTGAATTTAAATTTGTATATAAATAAAAAGTATTCTAGTAAACACAAACCTTTTTCTGCACTATGAGTTTTTTCTTTGTGTTTATTCAAAGAAGAAATAAATTCAAATGACTTTTCACAAATATCACACTTGTAGATTTTATCGTTACAACTATTATCCATAATTATTTTAGTAATATAATTTTCTAATTGTTCTTTACTATCTGAATCACACATAGTTTGTTGTTTGATATTTTTTTTTTCTTTAGGTGATAATATTTTTACTCGGGTAACCTAAAAACATAATATGTTTATAATAAACTGTTAAAAAATACAATGACTATGAATAAAGTACCAAATAGATATATTTAAATTATCACAATAAATAAATGTATTTAACAAGCATGTATATACTTTGATTTAAACACAATCAAAATTAAAATAAATGAAGATATTAAGTGTTAGTTGTTGGTCATAAATTTAAATAATTGAGATTTTATTAACACTAATATGAAACAGTAATAAATATATTTCACTAAGAGATTTTTGACACCTTTTTTTTTTCCTTTTTTGATTTACTTTCCTATGGTATTATTCCCAAAAATCTTGAGCCACTTTTGAGCATTTAAGGAGTTTTAATATTGAATTGTGTTGAGAATATTGAGTTGTATGTTATGAATAAATCAATGTAAATTGTTAGCATATGTTCAGTTGTAATATGAAAATATTTGGATAAATCAACATGGGAGAGCTAACTTAACACATATTACAAAATTAAGAATGATATGCAACAAACACAATAATGTTTATAAGTCTCTTTTCATGTAAACTTCAACAAAAACAAATATTTACTAATACAGTAATAAAATAAAATATACATTAAAGGTTTAAGTAATAAATACCTATCTAATAATTACATTACATGATTAAAACTTATAATTAAATGCTTACAATAATGCATTTTGTATCGTATTATCGCCAAAACTTTTGAACTTTTAAGGAATTTAAATTTTCAGGAGTTTTTTTGCTGTAATTCGATTATAAATACATGTAAACCCTAGAAATGTGGTTATAATACTTATAGTGTTGTTAACTAGATGTAGTTACATTTCCAAAATCATCGTACTTTTTTTTTTTTTTAATTAAATTTAAACAAAATAACAAAAAATGTTTATGGCACTTCAAATAATGCATTACCAAACTGCGTTTTAAATCGTCTTTTGTCAAATAATGGTTTATCATTTCTTACAGATATAAATGAAATATCCTTATGTATCCTACTTTCCCAACTTTTCACCTACAACAGTGTCCGCTCCCATCACCAATATTAGGTTTTTTTTTTAAATTGATAAAAAAAAATAATTATTTCTCACATATTTTGTTTTACTTTTTTTTATGAAATAATAAATTAAATGGAAGTTTTATTTGAGCATTTTTTCTAATATAAAAGTATTTTCAATGATTTATAATATACAATTTTTCCTCTATATGCTTTATTTTTCCAAATTTATCTATTTATTTATTGTATAATAAACGGATAAAAACTCTTTTGTAAATACAGCAAATGTGAATGAACTCACATTTAAGGTTAAAATTTCATAATATAAGTTTAAGTAATCAAAAAAAATTATAAAAATAGTAAATGAATTTAGACATACTTTTTTTTTTAAAGTAAATACAGATTAGCTTAAAAACATAGTAAAAATGAGAAAATAATAACTCAAAACATAATAAATATTAATTATTATAATTAATTGGCAATTAAACTTAAAGCTTAAAATACATTTCTTTTAAAAACAATATGTGACATAAAGATAAAATCTACATAATCCATAATTTGATTTGCCAATATTAATGCTCTAGAGAAGGAAGGTACAACACTATAATTATTTCTATAAAATGGAATAAGAAACAAGTTTATTTTTCTTAAACAATGACTTGTTATATTAAACCCTATCATAGCAAGCAATTCTCTGGAAAAAATGTAACCGTTCAATAAGTTATAATAAATAATCCAAAACAGGGGCTGTTTTGCAGTTTTCGAAAACAAATTTTATGTATTAAAAATTGGCTAAAGATTGAATATTATAACGAAATAGAACCTATATTGTTGTATCTTATTTATAAATAAATAAATAAAATATAAACTTATTTAAAATAATTCAAAATTATCTAATAAAAAAACTCAAAAACAACACCCTTATGTCATAATTCAACCTTATTTCGTACAGGAAGGAGATAAGTTATCAAGTACATATTTTCTCAAAATTACTTTTTCATATCATTAAAAAATGATGAGAGGGCTTATTTTTAATTTCTCAAAAAAAATGTCAAGTCTACATAGATTTGGACCATCCAATAAGTATAATTAACAAATAATAATTTTAACAATATATCAAATTTAAATCATATTAAAATTAAAATGTTTTTGTAGTTCCTACAATTTTGAATATGAACAATAATTTTAACATATAAATAAATACATACCTCAGAAGTTTTCTTCTTTTTCACTCTTTTAAACATTGTATTTAATCTAGAAAAAATAAGCTTTATTAATAAAATTTCAATAATAGAATATTTAATTTAAACAAAACAAGTATTTAAATAGTACATAGCCAATTAAATATCTCTCAGTGGTGGATATATCCCAATTCTGAAGGTGGTATGAGGGCAAAGTTCAAATATAAATTTTATCTAGGAATTTGATTATACATTATTATGACATTATTGTATCATATGCTGTCTACAAATATTACTTTTAGGAATCTGTTTGTTTTACTATGAAATTGTTTCTGTCTGTAAACAACGCTTCAAAAAGAAATCTTTCTCTGATTTATAGAGTATAGTATCTTTTCTGAAAGCAAATTTTGTCTAATTGGTGCATTGTTTTTTTTTGGTTTCTCAAAAATCATTCTATCTATGAAATTTAATTTTTAATTTTTAAACATAATTTATTTTATGTATACTTCTATCATATAATCATAGTTCCTATTCACTATTCGGTATCTATTAAAAAACTTAAAATATTCCTTGTCCATGAATATTTTTTAAAAATACTAAAAATTATGTTACCTCCAGTTAAAATAGAGCCTATATTAATTTTACTGTGAGATTAGGTATCCATTTACTTAAGAGATAAAAAGATGATTACTAACCTAACTGTTACACCAGTGATGGTTTAAGTTATTAAAAACAGTTGTTTTCTAACTAAGATATAGGGAGAAAATTTGGTGGAAAAAGTTTACAATTATATACATAGTATTTAAAACTAATTAGCAAAAGTTAGCTTGAAAATTATTTTTATAAGAAATGTACTATGGAAATATACATTTTCTAAATCCTGGTGTAAATAGCTACAAATCAGCAGAAAAATGTTGATTTTAATTGGGATTTAGTACTGCAATCTATGAAGAGGAGGGCTATTTAAAGTTGGTTCCTAAATAATAAAGATTAAATTGTGTTGAGAATATTCAGTTGTAAGTTATGAATAAATCAATGTAAATTATGAGCAAGTGTTTAGTAGTAATATAAAAACATTTGGATAAATCAACATGGGAGAGCCAACTTCACACCTATTACAAAATTAAGAAAGATATGTAGTTTTTTAAACTGTCTTTTTAACCTGTAAATAAACAAAACAAATATTACTTATGGATAAAATAAAACATTGCTTAAGTGTCATAAACTCATAAATAATTGAACCTGAAATCTAGAACATCAATAATTAAAAGCTTTTGAAATATTCAGAAAATCGGGTAATTTCAACATTATTATAAAATTGTAGGTAACATTTATTCTATGAAGGTCTATATTTTCCTATTAATCTATTGTTATTAATATTTCATATATTATGGAAATTCAGAATTATTTAATACAAAATAATATGTTTATTGATATCTAGACAAACTTGAGTTTTTACTTACAATAATGTATATTCTTCATCTTCCTCCAAACTATTAAACATATTACTTGTTGTAGTACTTTTATCTACAAATTAAAAAGTAACAACAATAAAATAATAGTATTTAAGTAAATTTAAAAATATTGCACAGGTTTAAATGTAAAATATACAGTATTGAATTTCTGTAGTTTGTCATAACTCATAAGTATATTCATTATGATATCATGACAAAATGTAAAGTTGTTAATAATTTGTTCCAAGAAAATAATAATAAATGAAGAATTATAATTTAAGAGTTAGGTATGCACTTTCATGAATAGTAAATATAACCAAAAGATAACAAGAATGGTATGTAATTATGGAATTATAAAAAAATATAGTAAAAATAAATGTTCAATATATAAACTACTAAAATGATGAAATAGAGTAACATAAAATTTTTAATAATTTTGAATTTAAATTTGTATATAAATAAAAAGTATTCTAGTAAACACAAACCTTTTTCTGCACTATGAGTTTTTTCTTTGTGTTTATTCAAAGAAGAAATAAATTCAAATGACTTTTCACAAATATCACACTTGTAGATTTTATCGTTACAACTATTATCCATAATTATTTTAGTAATATAATTTTCTAATTGTTCTTTACTATCTGAATCACACATAGTTTGTTGTTTGATATTTTTTTTTTCTTTAGGTGATAATATTTTTACTCGGGTAACCTAAAAACATAATATGTTTATAATAAACTGTTAAAAAATACAATGACTATGAATAAAGTACCAAATAGATATATTTAAATTATCACATTAAATAAATGTATTTAACAAGCATGTATATACTTTGATTTAAACACAATCAAAATTAAAATAAATGAAGATATTAAGTGTTAGTTGTTGGTCATAAATTTAAATAATTGAGATTTTATTAACACTAATATGAAACAGTAATAAATATATTTCACTAANAACACAGATAAACAGCAGTGTTGCAACATATATTAATTAGTGTTCTGTGTTATGATTGAAGTAATAAATATTTAAAGTTAAGAAATTAAATTAAATACTCAGATTAAATAATAGTTATGAATAGGTGACCAAGAAAAAAAAAAAAAATGAATTAATCGAACAATCACAAAACACCTTTTTTTTTTCCTTTTTTGATTTACTTTCCTATGGTATTATTCCTAAAAATCTTGAGCCACTTTTGAGCATTTAAGGAGTTTATCCATTTATTTAAGCTTTCGTCTTCCCTTAAAGTTTTTATGAACTGTTGAATTTAAATTAATATTTTTTTCCTATAATTTTAAGATGTTTGTAATAAATTAAATATGAGAACATTTTTAATAAATATATACAATTTATATGACATTAGATAATTAAAGTCATATTAGGCAGGAGTCAGTATTACAACTGTAAATACATCCCTAGTATTTTAGTTAGTATTAAGAATATTGAGTAAACGGATGTTTATATATTGTACAGGCAAAAGTGAATTTGCTGAGTTAACGCTTTTTGTCTGTAGTTTTGCCTATTGATGGTAGTCTTGATATAGATTGATTGATTGATAAATTTAAAATATAGTTGTATCATTATTTAATAATTAGTGTTTGGTTACATATTATATTATTTATTGTTGACTTTATAATAAGTTCATAACACAATTTATTAAATATCACGTTTTACATTCAAATACTTGCTGCCCTTCTACATCTAACCTAAGCACCTGCTGTTTTCGCGAGCCAACTAACCTTAGAGAATTTGATTCTAGTGAAGGAGCTCTGCTGATCAGGGTGTTTTACACTTTTGAGGTACTTAAATTTTATCAATTTATTGTTTTAATGTTTTCAAAATAACAAATTACAAACAAATATTATGTCTTAACACGTTAATTGACAAAAAATGACTACTAAATTTAACATAAGACTATCTTATAAAAAATTAAATTTAAAAAAATGGTAGGTTAGATTATTTAATTAAAATATATAATCATATAATATTGGTATAACGAACCAGTTTTTAATTTTATTTTGTTACCAAATATTTCTTAAGTTATAAATTCGTTTACAAAATATTGTAAAATGGCTGGGTTTTCTGATTAAATATCTACAGTTTTTAATTATTTTACAAACTTACAATATACAAACAAATTTAATTAATAATTATATAATAAAATGGGATTAGCCATGTACGTCCAAAACTGTTACTGATAACAAGAAACAAGACGTGATCGTTTGACCATATGTGGATATCACTATTGTAAAATAGATTGTGAACCATAGTTTATTATCTATGGTTTTTACCAGATTATATTTTGCTAATAAATAATGATAAAAATTTATTTCGCCATGTTTAACAACTCGTGTGTGTGTGTGTTTGCACAGTAAGCAGTAGTGCATTAATTATTTTGATTGTTTGGAGTTTATCATTATAATTAATATTTGATGTTAATCTGTTCATTATACAATTTCAATAATTTCATAGTCAGAGAACGCTTTAAAATTTAATTTGTTTACAAAATAAAATTAAAAAATAGGTAGTTACAATGAATGCTCACAATTAATATCAAGGTTTGTACTTTAATCAAAATTTTATTGAAAATAGTAGTAGACATTTTGTAGTGTCAAAAATTAACACGTTAAAACTCCATTCCATTAAAAAAACATCTAAATTATTTTTTCTCATTGAACCATACAAGTGCACTATATTATTATACTAAAAATACACTTGGAGATAATACTTTTACTTATATTATTGTATTACACTTAGTAGTGAACTAAATGACTATAGTTCAATGGTTTTCCTTTATATTTATAAAATATCACTACAACTGATATAATATTTTGTTTTATTACTAACTATTTGTCTGTTTGTCACGATGGAACAAAATATATTATTAAATCTCCAATTATCTATTTGTAGTAATAGTTAATCATTACTTACATAATCATTGCTTAGATACCCATTAAATTTCTGTCTATAGCCTAGCTTCCCAGCTTCCGACCTACAATAGTGGCTGTACTCATGCCGATTATCCTCGCCATTATCCTAGAATAACTTTTTATCATTATGACTTATATTCCACCCCCTTCCGAGTTACTCGAAATGTTTAATCTCCCCCTGTTTATTAATATTACATTTTCAAATTTCAATTAGATAAACTTTTTTGTTATCTTAAATATATTATGTTTGTATCATATACAGAGTATATGATTTGATTTTACATTTGATTATCTTTATTAATTCAGGAGATGTTGCAATGAGTATAGCCTTGTGGTATACTGTAAATAAGCATTCAGTAAGAAATTGTCTAATTTATAATGTAAACTATATAAGAACTAACTGTAAAGTCAACTACTTTCTAGTTACTTTGTTTTATATTATTAAGAGGTATATCTAGGGTAAATACCATATTGTTTGTTATTGTTATATTTATTATATTGTTATTACATATGTGAATTAGTATCTGTGCACTGTGCAAATTAAATATTTCATCGTATTTCATTTTATACATATATCTCAGATTATAATTTACATGATTCAAGAGGACACCACACCGATATCTACTGTCTGTCTTACAAAGGCAAGACTTAGCAAATTTGCATTCAGTAGGACACAATTTGACACATTGTGCCATTAGTTTTAATATTAAATTTAATTGTCCTATTACCAAAATTAATGGTAAGACAATCGTCTATATATATGCCTGTATGTGCTCTAGCATTGATAATCTTTTTAATATTTGTAATTTCAAATGAGGTATAAGTGTATTAAATATCCAAATTTAAAAATTAAAACTAAAAATAAAAATAAAAATTGTAAGATGAGACAGTTGATTTCAGTTTGGCGTTCTCTTAAAATAAAGAGATATTATTTTATCAACTTTAAATGTATAATACTTACTTTTTGTTCATAACTGTTTCTTTTCCAAGGTATTTTCAAAAAGATACCTTGAAATGTGAAACATTGTAAGTACAAAAATGAAAGTGAAAAATTCGGAATTTATATTAGTAAAATTATAATTCCATGACATGAATATTCCCTATGAATAGAAAGGTATCTATAATTATGCAGCTGACTGTTATCACATTCTCTTTTAGTTTATTAGTAGTATGGTTAATTGATTGTATACTTTTTTTTGGGGAGGGGGGGTGGATCTTTGTGGGATATAAGTAATGTTATTGTTTAAAATAATTACCATAGTGTTGGAAATTTACTAATGAACTTTATTTTCTTTAGATTAAAGACTGTTAAAAAAGCAAAAAGAATAAAGCTATTAAGGTATATATTTTTTCTGAGTAAAAAAATCATTAAATTTGAAGATTTATTATTAAAGAATGATACACAATAATTACTTATTGTGATTCTTTTTTATATTTATTATATATTCTGATATAATATATGTTCTTTAATTTAGAGAAGTCCGAATTAATGTAAATTTAAGTAATTTTTCAAGTTTAGAAAATATTTCACTGATATTGTATTTGTATAATAGTTAATTAAACATACTTTTAGGAAATCCAAATGGAAATATTATCACCCAAAAAAAAGAAAAAGAACAATGAAAATGTAGTGTGGCATACAAATCATGGTGAACAATTAGAAAAAGATATTGCTACTGAAATTATGTATAACAATTGAAATGATGAAATCCACATATGTGATTGTGATTATTGTAAAAAGTCATATACATTTATTTCTTCTTTGAATAAACATAAAAAGAAGGGTCATAGTGTTAAAAAAGGTTTGTATTTTTAAGAATAAATTATATTTTTCTATAGTTTTTTTTTATTAGTTATATTAATATCTTTATAAATACTTTCGTTTTTTTTTTTTTTGATGAAAGATATTTTATAATTATCAGTGTTTATAACTCATAACTAAAAAAAAAGGATTTTCGAATCATTTTTAAAAAAATTCTTATTTTTCTAAGGAACCCCTTTTAGAATTCAATTTGGCACACTGCTAATATTATAAAAATACTTCACCCTATCTTGGAATTTAAAATTTGGTATTTTCTTTAAATCTTAAAATTATAATAATATTTAATAATCTGCAAAATTTCATGGTTATATGAAATATAAATACTAATATTTTAATGTTATATTTGAACTAACTGAACCCCTTTAATAAATACAACTTTTATGGTTTAATCAAGAAACAGTTGCCATTTTTATTTTCTCTAATATTTTATTTATATAAAAAAAGAAGACATTGATACTAATAGTTAATAATGTTAAATGTAGTTTTTTTTTTCTAAATTTAAATTTGAATAGCAAATTTGGATGAAAATTATACTTTTTATGGCCTTCAAAATATGTATAACATGCAAAATGAATAAATCCTATCTTCTCAACTTCGCACCTACATTAGTGGTTCAATCATCTCATATATCAGTGCTTTTTTAAAAAAATTTATATCATTATTGTACATTTAATTTTTATCTTATACATTTAGATGTGTTCAATACTAAAACTGATACAAAACCTACACAAGTTAATCAAAATACATTACTGTAAGTAAAATAAATTTTACTAAATTTTAATAATGTTTATTTAGTTTATTTTTTTCTTTATACATTGTTCTTTTTTTTTCGGGGAGCTTATACTACTCTACAAGTTATGCTGTCATCACAATTTAGAACTCTATTCAATCTTGAATTATGTTTCTCTACTCTCCAGTACTATTCCCTTTAAATCCTTCCAGACCACATCCATCTAACTAGGATGTTGTTGCTTTAATTAAACTATTGTCCTTTCTACATTTTACATGCTCAAGCTGTTCGATTCTCTGGCTTCTTATGTAGTCTTTTATTTGAGTCATCCCTATTTTCTCTAACACTACTTGTATTCCTATCTATTTTCGGCTTGCATATTACTCTATAAATTCTATTCTCAAAGGCATTAAGTTTTTGATATGATTTGCTCATAGTTATCTGAACACTCTTATGTGGGTCCACATAAGACCCTTATTATCTCTTATTATCTTTTATTATTAATAATAATAACTTATTATCTCTGTGTATATTCTAATTTCGACCTTGTCTGACAGAATTTTTACTTGGAGAGTTTAGATAATGTCATATATGCTCTTTTACTCTCCATGGTATTAAAATGTATTAACTTTTTATAGTTCCATTAATCTGAGTCCATAATGTGTGTTGTATTAAATGAAAATTTCATGCATTTTTGTTTTTCTATGTTTTTTCTTACAAGACTTACTATTCCAGTGGCTTCTTCAAAAATGTTGACTACTCTTTCTGCATCAACCATAGTGTTGTCCAATATGTTAAATCTAGGATATCCTAGTTGATCAATAATCCTATGTTGATCAACTTCTATTCCAGTTGCTATTTTTATATATTTCTGACTGATCACTACAGTGTAATATTGAAAAGAAATGAAGATATCATATCACCTTGTTTTAACTCAGTTTCTACTGTCATATCATGAGACATAGTTGGATCCATACTGATTCAGTACTGTAAATTTGTTCTATGGTTGATCTTTTTTTGTTAGTACACTTTGTGCACTAAATTTAAATTTACTCTGTAATTTCTGCATTCAAAGTTGTCACCATTTTTATGAACAAGTTTAATTTCACATATTATCATTTGAAAGTTGAATTAAAGATTTGTTTTTCCCAATAGTGTTAAAGAAGTTTTTTATTCTTGTCAGCTTCTTCCAGTATCCCATTTATGAACTAACTCTTTTTTTTTTTTTTGTGCTGGCTATCCATAGTTTTTCTTGTAAACAAAATATCCTACATTGTAAATAGATAATATTATTTTTCACTAATTAATTTAAGAATGATTTAAATAGATAAATAAATGATAGTAATCTACAAATTTGACTTTTACAATTTAATATTTTAAAATACAAAAAAAATTTTTGTTGACAGTTTATACATTTGATTATTATTTTGGTTTTTTTGTGTTCATAGATTAGAAAACAAATGTAAGAAATTGAAGAAGAAAAATCAAAATTCTAATAAGGTTTGTATTTGAATTTTGGGAAAATATAATTTTATAGATAATGTTTAGTTACTATAATAATACTTTTTAAATCCTATTCTACTAAGTTAATTGTGTATAATTTAGTAATTAAGTACTTGTACAGAAGAAAATAGTGTTTACTAGTAACTTCAATAATTGCAAAAATTTGAAGTGGCCCTTATATGTTCAGTTGGTATTTTTGTTAATAGTTTTAATAGTGTGATAAAGACCATATGGAAAATTTGTCTTAATTGATTTAGAAATTTGTGTTTAAAATGTACAGGTTAGATTTTATATTATTTATTTATACTTATGTTAAAAAATAATTTTCTAGTTGTTGACAATAAACAATACAATATCAATAAATGATATCTACACAATTGAAAAGAATGATGATAGTAAAATATACAAGGGTATTTTTAAACCACCATCAACAGGGTTTTCTGATTTTAATGAAAACAAGAATCAGTCTCATAGTACCAGTTAAGGTATGTTATACTTGCTCAATTTGCTAATACAATTTATTTTTAAAATAAAATAATTTTTTTTTAAATAAATGTAAACTTTGAAATTTTCCATGACTGAAAAAAAATGGATAAATTTGAATGTACTTAGATTGACTTTTAGCACTTACTAATTTTTTTTTTTAAGGCAAAAATCATAATGAGCAGTCAGAAAATGATACTACTACAGAACACATAGACAAAACTTGCAACAATAAAATTAACAAGTGTGATATGTGTGATAAGTCTTATAAATTTATTTCTTCATTGAATAAACATAAAAAAAAAAGCCCACAGTGAAAGAAATGGTTTGTATTTGTAGGATTCAATTTTCATGATAATTATTTAATTATAAAAACAGTATATTATAGTCTATAAAGATATAATTACAAACATAATAAAATAATAATTTATATATTTTTATCAAACACAAGTAGGTATGTGTGTAATGAATTTGGTATAATATAGAATAATTAAGTACAGTACTTCCCCATCCCACTATTTTTTTGTAAAATAAAATTCTGGTTGACTACCTGTGTCAAATACATAAGTCTTATGATTTCTTTTTTTTTTAACACCCAGATCATGTGGCCGTCACCATTATTTATTTTATATTATTTATGGAAAAAATAACAACTACATAACTATGACATTTAATTTCCAGGTTACCCCTACCAATGACTATTACCTGAAGCAGAAGCAGGAGAAGAATCCAAAGGTTCAAAGGCCCAACCCAGCCCAAGTCCCCACTACTACCCAGATCTTCGCCATTGAATTTTTTTTTGGGCTCTCCTGATCACCTGGCTCCACTCTGATTGCTCCTAGTACTATACTCTAGGAACTCTTGGTCAATAGTATAACTTTCCTTCCTAAGCTGATCCATGATTTTCCCTGCTTGTCGCTAATTAACATAGCCTCCATCATTGGTCTTGCTTCAGCACCACTAGTTTCCCCAAATCTTAGCTAGTTGTTTGTTGAGCCCCCTATCCTGACCTCCAACTCATAGCATAAGTTATAAGGGCCAAGCTGCTTAAACCTATTGACTTCAATACCTAGTATATTCTATCCATTAAATATGTACTGGCATATCACAGCTAACTCTCATCTTTGAGTGCTGTTTCTCTATCCTTATTTGTTAACCTTGGAATTTGGAATTGTTTGTGTGACACTTTTCCTGAATGTCACACAGACAATTCGGTAAACATACTTCCATACCTGGTTGCACATTAAAGCAAATGAAACTGAAATAATTTAAAACAAATTAAACATATAGGAATAAAACTAAAATTTAAATATTATGACAAGAGTAACTACTAGCCAATTACTTTTCTCAAATAGCCATGTTCATATAAATTCAACACTAATATTTGTTTATTGCTTATGTATACAGTGTGTCTTGTCTTATATGTTCCACTAAATTACTTTTCTTGAATTGCAAATCATTATTTTTATCACCAGATATGAATAGGTCATTTTCTTTCTACATTATTTTGATCCAATGATCATGGTTGTAAAACTAAAATTGATCTAGTTATAGGTTTTTGAAATTTGAAAATTTGTATTATGAAATAAAATTATTATTACTTTGTAACATAATGTTTTCATTTATGTTTAATTTTTCATCTTATAAAATGTTCAAAATTTCTTTCATTATTTTCTATGAAAAATAAAATTATTTTCAAAATTCAAAAATCTTTAACTCTATCAATTTTAAATATATATCTATGGTCAATTGGTTACTTTATTAGGTCAATTATCTATTTATTGTATAAATATATTTATTAATTTCAATTCATTATTATTTATTAATATCATTTATTTTAAATATCTAGATGAAAGTGCTATTAATTGTAACATGTTTACTACTATAGAAGAAGATGAAGAAAATACACTATTGTGAGTATAGATATAAAATAAATAATTACAAATTATACCTTATTATACTTAACTGATTTTGAATTCCAGTAACATAGTTAAGTATGCTACATTTGTAATAAAGCTTGATAATATATAATTTTGTTGAAATGATAAGTTTTTCTAAATATTTCCATCAACATAAGAATCAGTAGATATATTATTTACCATACAAATTATTTATTCAGTAGTATTCTCCATGACTAAGTAATGGATTTTTTTTTTTACAGATCAAAAAAACAAATAAAACAATTAAAAAAGATAAAGAAAATATCTGATAAGGTAAATAGATTAATTAATACTCCTTAATTATTTTTAGTCTTTGAATTTTTTTTTTTAACAAATTCATAATTTTATATTTTTCACTATAAAATATTTTTTTTAAGTTGTATTATTATTATTAATATTACTTGTTACATGGATTATATCTATTGTTTTACCTAATAGTGATGATAGTTTAGTTCATTTTTATTTAAAGTTCATTAGTTTACAGTCCATTGAGTGAATAGTTCAAATAAACTATTCTTAATTTTACATAGTTGACTGATTCATATGGGATTGTTTGGCAATGAACTATTCGGTTGATTACTACTAGTATTCTTTTTAATAATGAGGTCTATGGTTAGGACAAATTCACATGGTTTAGATATTAGATATTTATTATTATTATAATAATATGATACAACTATGAACAGATCGCAATGATAATCAATACCTTTACATTATCAATATTCACATTATCAATATTAGGTAGGCACCTAGTCCTAGTTCAGTAATGTTAAAACTATGAATTATAGCAAAGGTAGGGTAAATTATTTTGTCTATATGGTACTTTAGGTAGATAATTTTCCCAGCATTTTTTTCATAACATTTGGGAAACCTGTGATAAAACAGACCCCGGGGGGGGGGGGGAAGGGGAGAAGTGAATTTACGAAAATAATGCTTTTGTTGTTATTTAGTAAAAAATATCAGTTGCAACTTAAAATTTGGACAAACAACTTTTATTTGCTTTTCTAGACATGAAAAAATTTTCAAAACATTTGAGCCTATTTTAAGTTTTTTAAAAAAAATTGTATTTAATTTTTTATTAGAATTAAGTTAGAAACATTCTTATGGACTTTATGAACTTAAAATTTGGATACAGAACTTATATTTGCTTTTTCTAGACGTGGTAAAATTTTCAAAAAATTTAACCCATTCTTGAGGTATTTACATTTAAACTTTACAAGTTGTATATGCCATTTTTATTAAAATTGTTAGACTACACAGAAATGCTTGAAAATTTAACAGGAGATTCATTTGAAGTTGTACTTTGTGGGAGAAAAAAAAATATAATGTAGTATTTTTTTTATAAATAAATCTTATTATCAAATTTTGATGAAAATTGTCTGAACTCGATTTTAAGAGTATTTGCAAAAACCACTGCTGACACCCAACCACTCAAAAATAGATTAACACGCCCTCAACCACTTATGATCACTGTATGACTTACGGACATTTATTAAATTAAAAAAAAATTATTTTCATTTAATTACAAACTAACTTAAGTTTTCTAAACAATTTCCTATAATTATGTGTAATATTTGTTAGATAGGTAGGTAGGTAATAACACATTATTGTAAAAAAATTAATTTTATATGTACATACTAGTCACTATTCATAAAATATACCATGGTAGGTAAATAATTTCAATTATAACCAAACTGTGAGTCTAAATCTTTAATAACATATTCTAATATTAAACAATTTAACAACAACAGTTTTGCTAAATCTGTACTAAATGAAGCTATATGTTTTATATGGATTAACATGGATATCATTTTTACAAGGCATGATCATTAGTACTTCAAAGTCTTGGTTACACCAAATTTAGTTTTCAAAAGACCCTTTCAAAAAAAGCACTTGATATTAGAAGTGTGAGTGTAGTATATACAGCAGGAAATGTATCTTTCAAACCAGTCATATTGCACACTTTGTACATCATTTGATTAGTATCTTCAGCTCTATAAATTTCCTCTTCATTGTCCAAATTTTATCTGAAACATTTTGTTGCTCATTATTGGTATCACTTTCTTCAAAAAAAGCACTTGCAAAATAGTTGTTTTTATGTAAAGTTTTCAGTAATTCCCTTTTTTTTTTCTTTTTTTTTTAAGCCTAAGTATGCATTTGCAAATTGAATATATTCTTTTCTCAAATCTTCTGCAAATACACACTTCCCATACATTTGTCGAAACTCGTTATATGCAACTTTAGGTAAGTCGGACTTTGTTGATACACTTAAAAGATGTTTCTTTTTGAAAAGTGCTAAATCATTCAATAGTGGATTTGAACTTTCATTAAATCTTTCCAGTATTTGAATGTAAACAATATCATTTACAATAATATTTATTTATTTTAAATTTTCAACTGTACAACATTTAGTCGTTTGATGATATCATTTTTTTTTCTTTCTCATGTGAGTCTGTAGAGTCTGTTATCGTCCACCTACCATGTTGTTGCCAGTCCATATTATCTTAGTTCATGCTGACCACACAGCTGTTAAACAAGAAACACACATACATATTATAAAATATTTAAACAATTTTTATTTTGTTTCTAGGTGGAATCCCAAGACATAGCATAGCCACTTAACAAAACAACACTACAAACAACATATGAACCTTACAATAACCAGTTATTAAAAAATACCTATAAGTGTAATATTTGTACTAAGTCATTTATTTTTAAATCAAAGTTAGATCAACACAATGGAATTCATAGGGAGGAAAAGTCATACCCTTGTAATGTTTATGGGAAACGTTTGCCTTCAAATCCAATTTTGTTGTTCATTATAGAATCCATACTGAGAAAAAATCGTTCAACTAACTGCACTCTATGTAATGCGTCATTTAAAAATAATTCTGATCTGCTACATCACGCACGAAAAATACACAACAGTTCTTTTAAAGTTCATTGTATCCGGCAACCAGTGAGTAAGTATTGTGAAAACAGATCTTTCACTGCTGTCGGTCATAAGCTGGGGGGAAAAAAGTTCATTATGTCTAACATTTTAACCAATTATTTTAAAAAATTATTCGAAGAAAAACTAATCAGTGATTCTTTACTTTATTACCTGTTAAATCTATACATATAAAATCCATAAAATACCACTGACTGACTGATCGCTGTATCTCAAAAACTACGTAACGTACGGACTTGAAATTTGGAATATAGGTTCTTCTCATGTTTTCACCGTGCAACAAGGAGGAATTTTCAAAAATGTTGCGTTTTAGTGGAGTAATTAACAATTATAATTATTCACAGCCAATACGTATTGTGCGGCACGGCGGCCCGCGGGTCTCCAGCTACCTGCAACCTATCCTTTTTGTTCGTCGTCGTCGTCATCGTGTAGATAAGAATAATGATTCCGAGAGTAAAATTGTTCCGAGAAGTTTATCGATAAAAATACTCTTATGCATCGCGCGTACACCAACAGTCCTATTTCATTATAATGAACGATAAAATGCACACCGATAACATAAACCAATACACATACAAATTCTATTTATAGAATTAATTTGGACTTGCGTAACATATAAAATATTAAACACGTTCATTTCATTTGCACTCCGCACTACCAGCAGTTCGGACTTGCGTAAAACTGAAATAAAGCAAAAGAGGAAATCTTTGTTACGGTTTGGCTTCGAAACTTTTTATCCAATTGTCATGCAGTTTTAATTAAGTTAGTTAATCGCTAATTATGTATATTATCGACAATAATGATACATGGCGTTATCTAATTTGTCACGAATTAGTTTTCGGGCAACGCCGGGTAATTCAGTTAGTATTATTATAAAATTAATGATTATTTTTGATTTGATAATTAATTTTTCTTTAAAAACAAAATGGATATTAAACATAGTCATGTGGCTATGTTTGGGGACTTATGTCACTTAAGTCTTTTATATGATTTATTTTAGGCAGAAAATATTGATGACATAATCATGAATAATGGGCAATTTTTTTAAAGTAAAAGTTAATAAAGAACATTTGTTTATATTCAGAATCATACCATTTATATTACACCATATTACGAAGTTGTGAACATCAGATTAGAAGTATTCAGCATCAAAGTCAGAATTAATAGGCATAATCAATTTTACATCATCTGCTAAGAGCAATATTTTCGAATATTTTAAACAATTCTCTACATCATTGATTAACAATAGAAAAAGGAAGGATGATGACAAATGATCGCTTTGAGGGACGCTTGAGGTTACCTTATTGTTTGAGTAGACATTTTTATATTTAACAATTTGGTTTCTGTTAATTAAAATGATTTTAACCATGATAAAATTGAATTCAAGATATCAATAAATTATTTAAAAACTTTAAATTGTTACTGAACCAGTAAGGATAATTCGACTTGAAAGAAATCGTTTTTTGAATATATAATTCTAATACATGAAATAAATGCTGATAAAAATTTACGAAATTCAAGTTAACATAACTGCGACATAATAATTGTTTCTGATCAATGGAACCCAAGTAAGTTAAATTAGCCTTATAATCTCCATTTTTCATAAATAAATAGGTTCACTAAAATTCAAATATTGTATATGGTAACAGGTGTAGTAGATGTTTAGTGGTGGGTGGATATTATTTTCGCCATTTGGTTTAAATTTTCTCCGATTAAAATGTTATTATAATTTGAAATTAATTTATCTAAGGTAGTACTATTAATATTTTTAATATGATTAAATTGAGATAGATTGAAATTAGAGATTTGTTCATTAAAAAATGTTTCATAATCATAAAAAGAGGTAGAAAGTAGACTATAATTACTAAATATTATCGGAATTATGGTTTTCTAGAAGTAAATTTTCAACAGTGGAAAAGTGATCTAAACAAAATTGTTTATTAGAATGAACAGGCATGTAAATGAACTATTAATTATATGTTTATTACCTAAAGAAACTAATATAAACATTTGTTCTAAATTATTAATTGGAATATGAAGTAACCTAGTAAAACATTTTTTGTTAACGGCTATTAGAACTTCTCTCGTGATAGTACTGGCGTTTGTGCTTCAATGAAAATATAGATGCCAAAATTTGAAGACGGACTTATGAATTTAGAGAAGATATTTTGTTGTTTACGCTGCGTAGGTATATTTTGATAATAGATGTTGATAGAAATTGGAGTTGATATTACGTGTTTTTTGACAAAGTAATTAATTTAGGTTCACCCTTTATATATTTTATTATGATATTTTGTTCCCCATTTTGTCTGCGTTGATTTAATTATTTCCTTAAGTTAGAAATTTGTTCTCTTTGTAATGTCGTTCAATCAGATGAGAATTTTAATTCTTTTAAATTTTAACTAGTTTTTAATTTTGACTGAAAACGAAGAATTGAAAAAACATCACTAGGATTTGGTAGAGTTAATTTTAAAAGGTAACATTTATCTGAAGGTCTTCCTAGATACGAACTATTAATTGGTATTATATTTAAATTCATTGTGTTCATAATCTCGCTTATTACGTTACGTCCATCAGAAATAGATCCGGATTCTTCAAGTAGATTAAATACGATTATGTTTTGAGATCTAGAATTTGTCTATAAATGCTGATATAATTTTATTTTTAAAGGAAGATTTTTTTGTTTTTAATGGTTTTTACTTTTTTCTTTAATATAGTAACCTCGTTCTTCAGTTGTTCGTTCTCTTTTGCCATAATAGAGACACGAAGGCGAGAAAATTTATCATTGATTGAGGAAATTAGTTTATTTTCTAATCCATAATTAAATCGTTATGTGGTATAGATGACGTTAATATTAGTAATAAAGTGATTAAGAAGGGTATTAGTGATGTCACTACAGCAAATATTATTATTGGCAACGTACCTTATGATGATGATGAGCTGCAAGAATGAAGCAGCTGACGCTGCTAAACAAAAGATAACGTAATACCCATTATATAATAATAGGTAATAATGTATGTTGAAATTATTATCGAGCCACAGATTATATGAATATATAATCTATAATGGAATTTTATATTACAAATTAGATGTTTTATAACAAGTTGAACCATTCACAGTGTATATGCGATTACAACAATTATAAGGATTACTGGAAATACAGTGTGGCATGTGCAGCAGGGTCTATCTCGTTAATTTAGTTAATTTACGGGTGGCGGGAGATAGTACGGCCAAATGAAACTAATGTAGCGATAAGGTTTTAAATTAACTGGGGAAAATCAGGCAGCCGTGTATTTTAATGGAAACAAGAATAACTGCACTTTAGGAGGTAATTTTGGACAGATCGACTCAAAAACGACACCGGTCTGAGCGCGCACTTTTTATAAATCAGTGGACGAGTAAAACGTAAACAATTTTAACTGGAGAAAATAAAGTAAAACTGGGTGCGGTATTAGTACCTATGTTTTACACTGCACTGCGTCTAACTTCTAGCGATCAAGTATCTATACGTTCTTTATTTAAGAATAAATAAATAAAATATTACACTTGATTTTATATATTATGTTGTTAACACAATATTATAAAACACAGGCTCTAAATTTTGCTCTCATCAATTTAAAGGTTTTATGTTACTGACATTAAATTTTGTTCGTGCCTGTACTGAAGTTCTTAATGTAACAAATTTTAGTATGGTAATAAAAAATAGAACTTTGTTGGGTTTAAAATTTAATTTAATTCAAAATTGTTTATAGAAGCATTTTCCATTATTCCTAATTTGCTTCAACACACTTGTTTTTATGAAGTGAGTTATAATATTTTATAATTTTTATTTCAGGCTTCGTGTTACTGAAACATTGTCTAAACTAGGGACATTATCATCATTATCATTTTTTTTTTTTTAAATATGGTTACCCTATCTTAGTGTTAAAAAAGCCATTATGAAATTATTACAATTATATGTCAATGTGATTTATAAAATAGCATTACAATTGTGCATAGAAATTATTTTACATTATTTACTTCTAGTTTAAAAATGAGAAATTTTCTCAAGTTGCATGTGATAATGTAATGTTATTGTGTTATTATGTTCCGATTGTGTTGAATTATTATCCAGATATTTTAACAATAGCTTGAGTTAATTAAAATTGTTCTATAGAAAGATTTGTAAGCAATTGACGTTATAGGTTGTATCCATAATTCAATAATGGTAATCAGTGGCTCCGAAATCCTAAAAATATAGTCTGGCAAAATACATTTCAAGAAGCCTCAATAACAAAACATAGCTCTTTTAATGTTCAAAATTATGGTTAGCGTAGTCTTTGTGTAATAAAATATTCATTCGGTTTAAAAATCAAACTTTGCTCCAAAATGAAGTGGCTCTATGCTTAATTTTTAAAAAAATAATAAGTATTATCTGTGGCTATGTCTAATATTTTAACAATTTGGAATAGAAATAAATGTTTATTAACATCTCTAGTATTTTGTTTAGTTGAATAGACTATGAGTTTGCCAGTCTCCAATTTATTGGACATAGGTTTAAACAAGATTTATTAATGGCTGTATTTATGGTATGTTCTATAAACTTTTTATTTAAATCTTGATTTATCTTAAAGTTTATTAAATAATTAATCAAATTATTCAAATATAATATCTAATAAGATAATTTAATACTTTATATAAAGATCTGTAAACTATGTTTAGGAATTTATATCTGTACTTTCTCACTTTAGGTTATTGATGATTTTAGCAGAAAAAAAGACAATTGAATCTTTAAAGAATGTAATTTAACTGATGTAAATTTGTAGTATGCAAATTAATTCACATTTGATATAATATTAGATAATTTAAAAACTGGAGAGTCTGCTAGGAACATGTTAAGTGATCACAATACCATACTACACATCTTAAATATACAAGACACTTCAAAATTGTGTTTATGTTGTGTTTACTATAATTATTTAATTTTTATGTTAAATTTATTAATAATAATAATAATATATTATATATAAATATTTTATCTTACAGATAATAAACCGTTTGCCTAATAATTTAGGTCAAGACCCTATGTTAACTTGAAGAATCTGTTCAATGTTCTTTGATAATCATGATGTTCTTAATTCTGTACATGAACTATTTTGATACAGTTGACATATTTTTTGTACCAAATATTCAGGTATACCTACCTGTTATACCATATATTTAATTTAAAGTTTAATATTCTTTAAATTGTATTCTGGATAATGTCTGTATTTTGAATGCTGACAACATAGGAGTATGTACTACGAACTACAACTGCAATTTAGAAACTGATTAAAAACATCATGCTTTTATAGACTTGATCATGTGTGCTGCAATCACTAGTGGGGTGGGTAGGTATCACGTATTGTGTTGTAAATAAAAACTGAAAAATAATACTCTTGTGTCATAATTCAACCCAATTTCGGCACGGGGAGGAGATGAGTTATCAAGTACATATATTCACAAAATTATTTTTAAATATTAATTTAAAAATGGGGAGGGAGTGAATTTCATAAGTAAGTTTTTTTGGACCACTCTAATATAATTATGTATATATATTAATTTTAAAATAATCTACTATAATATTTTATTTTTTATTTAGAAAAAAAAAAAACTTGTGTAGAGGTTTTGAAATTGAACTATTGGACATTTTTTATCATATTACTAGCTATTTATTGATTATTACTATTCCCATTATGTCATTTACATAATTTATGTACATATAATTTTTTTTACATTCTAAAATGTTTGCTAATAACTTACACATTAAAATAAATATATAAATTAATACGCTTGGATGACAGTGGTTTCGAATTAAAAATTCATCATCAGGTATATCACAAAGTCAAAAAGTAAAATACGACTCATTTGAGACTTATTTACGAGTATTAACCATTTAATAATTTGTTTTATTATATTATTTTAATATTTATTCATTAATTTTAAATTAATTTGTCTCTGTAGGTTATAGCAATAAAATTATACAATTGGATATTGACAATTTAAAAGAAAATACTATTGAATCTACAGATATTATAGTAAAGCTAACCAATGCTATTAATAGTAAGTTATTTTATAATGTAGTATTTTATTTTTTTTTATAATCATAATAAATGTTATGAACTTGAATTTAAATACTGTAATGATTTAATGACAGTTAAATGTGATATATGTAAATTGACTGATATTGATATATTTTATTATAATTTGTTTTCAAGGACTCGATAAATATGTAAAAATATCATTTACAAACTTAAAACATGATACTTAACATTAATCATATGCACTGGAATCTATTAAAAAAAAATGATAAAAAATATCTTAGAATAAAGTGTGAAAAGAAACACAGATTTTACTACTATAACTTTATTAAACAATGTGTAATGAGACACAAAATGCAATTAAAACTAGGATCCAGATTTTATGTTCATTACCTTATAGTAAGATATGGAATTGGTCCATTCCTTACTAAGATACGGGGGAGGAGGGGTTATTTTAATTAAAGTAAGAGATATACTTCTTACTTGTCTGACGTGTAGATATATAAGATCTTCACGTGATTGATATGGTGAAACAAAACACGTAGGGAACATATAATCTTGACGTTATAACCAGGTTACTTATTGTGTTAAAATTGAAATAATTAATACAAAAAAGACGTACTCGAATAATGGAGACGAGTGCGACCACTGTTATAAGTAATTTAATGTATATCTGTAAGCAACGATAAGCCATTACTGATGAAAAAACGTAGTTCAGTTAATAGTGATGCTTTGCCAACAATAAATGTCATATTATAGCAAAATAATTAAATAGGCATTATATATTTTCTTTAATAATATTTTTTTAATATTTTACCGATTTTCCCATATTTTATCTCGGATTTCTACATTTGCTAGGAAAACTCTTAAGAAAAACGAAAAATGACATCCCTAAAGTACCTCCTTAGTCGGATTTTTTTCTAGAGAAAGGGTTATTATTGTAAATCGGAGCAAAATTGCTTGTAGAAAAGTTGTCTACAGAAAAAATTCGTAATATTTTATTAATATATTTTGTATATTTTCCGTTTTTCACAATTTTTCCTATTAATTGAGAAAACTCCTGGGAAATCGAAAAATGTACTCCCTAAAGTACCTTCCCAGTCAGATTTCCTTTCAGAAAAAGTGCTATCATTATTTATCGGAAAGAAATTGCTGGTAGAAAAGTTTGCACAACAGATCGAGGGGTATTTTATGATTGAAATAGTCCCAGCGAGCGATGGCTTGGGTCTCTAGGTATACCCAAAATGCATTCGGTTTTTCCTTGTTTAGGTAAAAGGGAAAAAAATGCAAAATTTGTTTACGAAACACTGGTTTGAACTTGAATCCCCTAGGATGATTATAGGCATAAATACCATTAGATCATGAGAAATTATTGTAGTTATTTGTTTAACAATTATTGTAGAGTTATAATATAGAGTTATTTAACATAATATAAAATATCCGCATATCAGAACTTTAAAAAGCTATAATTTCGAAACTTAGTCCCTTTAATTCTGACTTTTCCATCGTTTTTAAATCGGCAATATATATATGTTCAAAAAAAAAATTGATAAATTAGATTTGTTCAACATAATTTTTTACTCAAACAATTTCCGTCAAAATTTAGTATTAAAATTCTCTTATAAAAATTGCATTATTGACGCCATACTTTGTGAGGTCATTAATATGATAATACTGGGTAAATACCGGAAAAATCTATAAAAAGTTAATAGGTATAAAACATTTCCGATCAAAGATTTGATAAAAAATTCTATTATTATTAGGTGTTTTAATATTTTATTATGATTCTGATTACTACAAAAATAACTAATATTTTTTATAAAATAATAACCGACAATTTTAATGAGAAAAATATACTGAACATTAGAACATTAGATTGTATTACATTATACGAAATAAATTTATGTGGATTTGATTAGAAAAATAATTTTCTGCAGCTTGCGGGGTCCCCGGAATTTGGGGGCCAAATCAGGGCGTAAATCAGACCAGGCCTGATTTCACCAAAGACCATTGTATTGGCGACCAGCACAGTCAATACGGCATCAAATGACTTTCGAACCAAATTATTGAGTATTGGGTTTAGTTCGATTATTTGCAATTTTCAGATTATTTACACATGCCTATAACCAACTAATAGCTGGTACTTAGCTTCTTCGCTAGAAGCTAATAATAATAGTAATAATAATAATAATAATAATAGTCTTCATCAATATTTATATTGATGAAGACTTGGCAAGTAGGTATACAACTAGGTGTTATATTATGATAATATAAGTTTGCATAATGCATATTATATTATTAAATATTCTTGTTATTATACACATAAATATTATATTTTGTAATGTGCTAATGTACTTGTAACTATACAAAAAAAAAAATCCGCGTAACACCATGACTATGTACTATCACATGATTTATATATGATGATATTTATTATAATATTATAATAATAATACAAATAATTATGATAAAATAAAAACCTAGTCTTATTATTATGATGATGTGTTGAATTTAACAAAATATAACTAACCTAGCTACGAGATTATTACCATTATACAATAGTAAAATTGTGAATAATAATATGACAGTGTCGCGTCCAGAAATATTATTACACTACTTACACTACATACCTAATTTTTACGGAATTTATAAAAAAAATTATATATACATTGAAACATGTTTAATTGTCTTATTATCATAATATAACTATGTTATATAAACAAAGATTGTTGAGCAATTATAATATTAATTTGCTGTAACTAAATACAAAATCTACAAGTAAAAAAAAATTATACATAGATATAAAATATATTATAAAGGATAACATATTATAGGTACATACCAGTATTATTATCATTAAAATAATATACGGTTTACATGTTTTTACATATTAAACATGGATCTAATAAATAATACGAATACAATATTTTTAATACAATACACCTGTTAAAGGTATATTATACTAAGGATAATAATATAATAATTTTGATTTTTCAACTAATCGATAATACGTAATAATTTTAATTTAATATTTTTGTTTTAATTTAACCACCAACACCAGAGTGTCTTCAAAATTTTAAAAAAAAAAAAAAAAAAAAAATGAAATGTTGTTTATTTTACGTTTGTTCAAAATTATAGTACAAATAATTAATGTATGTTGTCTAAATGCAATTATCATTCATAATAATATCTAAAATATGAGATTTAAAACTCTTCACAGATAATTTACTCATACTTTTTGGTTTGGTGGCTTTCATAATATTTTGTATTTTGGCACATTTTTTTTTTTTTTTTTTTACAAAATTAAATTATAATGCAAAAATATAATGTCAGTTATATTATTAACTTGTGAGGAATGTGTGAAAAAATAAAATTGTTCAGATAATACATTATAACAGTTAATTCAAAATATACGAATATACTAATACAAAAATATTTGGATATTTTTAAGTTTTGATTTCGTTGTACCCATAATTTACATTTTTTGTATTTTAAAATATTTAATTATATTATAATATTATTGTTGAGAATAGTATAACATAAAATTATAGTAATGCTATCTATATTATGTTCATAAGCAGTTGGCAATAAAAATTACACGAATAATTGAAAAACTTGATTTCGAACCCTATACCTTTATATACGAAGGGATGGGTAATAAACGAGGATTACAGATTTTAATCTCCATATGAGTCATGACTAAAATAGAGGGTCACATGTTGAATTAATAATAAATTACATTTTACTACACAGTTTTGAGTTGAATTTGTTTAGATAAGAGATGTGATTAATCTGGCTTTGAAGTTCACTATCCGTTCGGTAGTCTGGGCCAATCTCTGAAAAATTATATACAACATCGTTTTAATATCTTGTAAGTATCTTTATTTTGCGTAAAATATAATGTTATTAGTAAATAAGTAATAATAATAAGGAAAATGCTGGTGTTAGGTAATACTACAGACAATAAGGACAATTTAGTTAAATATTAGAAAAAAATATACAGGTATTGCTAAATTACAGTATGGAGTGAAGATTTTTTGTGATAGAATTTTATAAAAATGCGTTTGGTATGTAAAATTATATAGATAGGTACCTAATATTATATTGTAATAATGTATTATATAAAATATTAATTACAAAATCGCGTGCCCTTATCTTATCTTGACCGGCGACTTATGCGTGATTTTTAAAAATTGTGACAGATTCTGTGCAATTACAATACACTGGGAAAGTGTGATCAATTAATTTTTTCTTCTCATTTATACTTTTAAAATTTTGGCCACAGGATTTTGAGACTGAAGTTTCATGATTATAGAGACATTAGGAATTTAAATAATGCACATTCAACTTATTTCAAAAAAATAAAATATGTCGGCGGGAAATTCTGCAATGATGGAAGTTGCTATTCCCGCTTTCCCCCACGCACGCCTATTATCATTAGCACGTTATGATATATGATTATATTAATATCATAATATTTAATATTATAACAGCCGATGTCGATTGTTAGTCGCGGTAATGGCGACGTGAATGAATATTTATTTTGAAGTAGCTGCTTCATGATCCGAATTACGTGGGTCGGGGTATGCGTGACATTTTGTCATTGTAGATGTGCTGATGATCGAAAAAGATAAAGTACAGCCAGCACGCCGTACTAGATATGTTCCTGTATCGAGTACACAGGAACGTATCTAGTGGTCTTAGTTACAGCTCTTGGTTCATTTGGGCTTGGGTTGTATAAGGTTTTTTGAAATTTTATACTGAAACTGTTTCATAGAAAAAAAAACTTCATGCCCCCACTGTGCTAGTCAAACATTATCGCTTATACTGTCGCCGCTTAAAAATCTACACGCTCTACTTACAAGAATCAAGTCTTGAACCAAATTGGCAACGCCTCTGTTGGCGATCACGAATATTCTTGTCAGCGGTCCGGGCACTCCGACACTGTAACCGTCCTCCTTGGAGTTGACGTCTTGAACGACCGCGGATTCGGCTTCGACCGGAGCGATGTTGGATGATTCGTCTCTATCCTGGTTTGCACCGCTACCAGCCACCAACTGTTCCGGCAGAGAAAACACCGAAAAAACGGATCGTATATAAATATATAATATTATTTTAGCGTGGAAGAATTGACAAAGTATTGTTAATATATAAGTATTGTTGCAATAACTGCATACATTTTTTTTGTTTTTTTTTTTGTGAGATGGGGTAGTTTTGTTTTTGTTCGTTCGGGATTTTGATCGTTCGTTGTCATTGAAACGTATACCTATAATAATAAATATAGTGTCGACAAATGAACGATTAAGTATAAAAGTGTTCGCAAGTATTTATGACGGTCGTAACTATTGTCGATATATTATAGTAAATCGCTCTCAACTCGTATACAGCGTGATCAATATAAGATATTTATTATTTTGAAAAAAAATTTTTTTTTTTGGTAATTTAAAAAATAATTAGCTTTAGAATGTTACATTACCGTTATTTTTGTCACCTTTATTTTGAATTTGAAACCACTACTCGCTTTTGATTTTTAAACAACGAATTTCATAAATAGATTTTAGTTTAGATCTATTGACAAGATATTTTGCTTTTAAGTTTCGCATTTTGTTGGTAAGTGAAAAATAGTGGGACACAATTAAATCGCAGTATCCTGCGCCATCACCACAAATGATGATCCACTAATCGTTACTCTCCTCGAATACAATCTTAAAAGTAGAATATCTCATCAACGGCAGGGCCTAATTTTGTGTGTAATACGCCACATTATGTTTAATACCAAATCTGTCGAGTGTAGTACGGAATTATTAAATGTGTAGTATGGAAATATAACATGTTTAGAGATTAATGGCTGAGATTATATCAATTGTATTTAAATGTATGATTTTTTTTTTTTGTGTAACAAATAATATTTGCTAAGCTTTGACATTTTTATTTATCAGTTATTGTTAGTATATTTTAATTATTTAACAAATTTAGTATGAGTACATCAAAGAAATGTTATCAAATGTAAAGTATTTTAAAATTTGTTATTTATTATTATTTATTATGTTATTTTGAAACTCGTTATCTAAATGCTTGTTAGAATTAGTTTACTGACTTTGAATAAGAAATTAAACCAAGGTAACATTTTTTAAATAAATTTGTTGAAAAAAAAAAAGTATAAATAAATTACAAACTAGTTGATATTATGTAATATTTCTATTTTTAATTTTACTTTAAGTTTAAACCTGGAAATATTTGCTAAACAATAAATTTTAAACAACTATAAATAATAGACAAAATTAATAAATTACTGTATTTAAGGGTATGGGGGCAAATTTTATTTTGTAACCGTGAATTTATGGGCTAAACTAAAAAGTGTGTAATACGAAATATTACAAAAAATAGGCCCTGGTCAACGAGTTGATGGAAAATAAAAATTCCAATACCAAATCGTATTTATAGTGAAACTTATCCATTTATAATACATGAAATAGAAAATAATATGTGAAAAAAGTGGGCCGTTGTTTCATCCCCAAAAATAAGAATGTCCACAAATAACGGTAACATAAAATCCTGTAAATCAAATTGCTCATTTCTCAGATGTTCTAAAAACAAATTTCAAAAAAAATGAATACTTCCCGAGGTAACGAGAATTTAATGTTATGTTGATCGCTCTGCATTTTAATTATAATATAGATACACGTTTAATACGCACTTTTCAAACTTGATATTTTCAACCCACTGTTCTTATTGTTATGTTTTAATATCTACATTAACCTTTCTTGATTATAAAGAATGAAAGATTTGTAGTGAAAGACCGCATAGGTACATTTTAGAGTGATATAAATTAGATATTGCTCATCTAAAATGAAATTTTATTTTGCATTCTTATAATCAACTATATAAATATTAAAAACGATTTTGTATAATATGTAAAATGTAGATCGCGATTATTTTTTAACGTAATCAATAGCGGACGTAGAATTTTTTTCAGAGGGTGGGGGTATGCTTATTATCATCAGAGGAGATGGAACATATTATTAGAGTAACACTATCACTGTTATTACTGAATAAATGATTTTTGATGAAATTGAATTTCATTTTATTCTACGGTATAAGATATTATGCTGCTGAATGTAAAACTTGATTTAAACAAATGTAGCGAAGGAAGACCTAATCTAGCCTTCGAGGGGGGGGGGAGGGTTTCGGTATTTCTAACTTCCCTTCTGTATGTATCACTGATCGTAAGTAATATGATTAAATTATGATAATGTACGTTACTATTCCGTACGCTTCCTATTTGCTATTACGATTTCGTACGGTATACTATAACTTATAAGACACATTTATTTCAACCTTTTCACTGCTGAATTCATTTTATCCAGTGTACACTACTCAGCTGGAAGGAAATTTTTTTTTTTATTTTTTTGGTATAGGTCAGTAAAAAATATCTTATTTTTTTTTCGTTATTTTAAAAGACATAAATTATTTAAGTTAGCGATTGGTTCTCAAAATATTGAACAATTATACATAAAAAAATAAAATGTTATTTTAAAAATGACTGGACGCAAATGTGTGTCAGAGTTGCAATGTAAAAACGCGTATTATATGCGTTCATAGCAGTGAAAAATACTTACTCATTTACGGGTAGACTATTCCGTCCGCTCATTCAATTTTTTTTTTTATAATTTTTATTTCATACAAAAACGTGTTGCTAATAGAAACCATTGTATCAATTTATAATATATGTATATATATATATATATATAAATTTGAATGAATGAATAAATTATAAATTATTTATAATTAATGGTATTATATTATAATAAATTACACTTGACATATTTTATTTGTGTATTGTTATTTACACGTATTTGTATCATAAAACAAAGTGGTTTAATGCGGTTGTACAGTGCTATCATATTTCTTCCAATTAAAAATCTGATTTGAAAAAACATTCAAAATTGTAAGCATGATATGAGTATTATGTAAAAATATTTTGTAATGTTTTGTGTATAAATATTGTGAAACCCGACGTACGCACGTATTTGCAACTATATACTCATTTCCGTACGAAATCGCACAAAACTCTTTTGCCAAACGTACGGAATCATATATTTACGAATATTATAATATTATTATGTCCACTGGAGTTGAGAGCTTTATGTAATTTTATTGTTTGACGGTCGTAAAGAATAATAGGTAAATGCAGTCAAAATTATGTTTCACGTCAAATAATGTTCAAGTATAATAAGGTTTTATAGATAGTTATATTATTCTAGTGTACTATCGAATTTATATTGGTAGATATTGGCATTTGTAACGTAATTAATAATACACTTGAAAAATGATCGACAGAGAGGGGGGGGGGGGGGGGTGGAGCTATTCACAAATCGATCAAGAGGCGAAAAAAAAATATAACACTTAATGATAAAAATCCAAACATTTTAAATATTGATTTGAGCCACCAATCCCCCTCCCCAAGTTATATATTAGATACATCTTTTAGAGATCAGTGTACGTACTTATACTATAATAGATCGTTTTTTAAATTAAACATTTCTCTTTATTTTGTTTTTTCAATGAATTAATGCTATTATGTATTTTTTCAGTTGAAAAGAGCAAAATCCATTTCGTTAATTTGCCGGTCGAATTTAAAAATTCGTAAAATATAAACTCGAGAAGGTTATCAGATGTTTTATTTGTCGAAATAATTATTTACGGTTGTAATGTTGTTTAAAAAAAAAATCTATATTGTTGAAAAAAAAAAAAAAAAACATTAAAAATTAAACCACTCTACGTGTCTTACTGTTATAACTACCATGTACCATACACAAAATTACGAAGTCGTACAGTTTTGTCAAATGTATGTATACATATATCAATATATTAAGTGGCGCAAATTTTCGTATAAAATCTGATAAAAGTGTTAGATTTTATATTAATAAAGTATTGATATTGGCAAGTATGACTAGTTAAAAAAAAAAAAAACAACTCACTAACGAACGATGACAATTTATGTCACGATTTGCACTGGGTTACATAACATAGTGGTTAGTGAAAGTGGAAGTT
>CABPRJ010001489.1:0-67001 GCA_902439185.1 Cinara cedri | reverse complement strand
ATAAAATCTGATAAAAGTGTTAGATTTTATATTAATAAAGTATTGATATTGGCAAGTATGACTAGTTAAAAAAAAAAAAAACAACTCACTAACGAACGATGACAATTTATGTCACGATTTGCACTGGGTTACATAACATAGTGGTTAGTGAAAGTGGAAGTTGTCACTACATTATACTTGACTTCCATCATCATACCCAGCGAGTTTACTTTTCTACCGAATGATTATTAAAAAAAAAAAAAAAAAAAAAAAATGTTTGATTAGGAATTAAGTTATTTACCGATGGATATTGAAGAGGCTGTGCGAGTGTTAATGTGTTTGGGTCGGTGCCTGCGACCACTCTGTAGAAACCACCGGCAGCCCTAGCTGCTCTGTCTGCTCCCCTCTATTGAAAACCAAAAAATCTTTTTTGCCTCAAACCGCATTTTTTTTTTTTCTTTTAATTTCTTTATAAACCCTTTGTAGACCATCATCGTCATAGTGCAAAAATTATACTATCGTTATTATTATTATTGTTATATTTTATTCCGAGTAATAATTATATTGAACAATAAACCTCGCGATATTTTATGTGTAATATAAAAGAAGAATTACTCATACCGTGATGTTATAATATAAACTACAGTGAAACCTACCAATAATGGACACTCACGGGACCACCAAACGTGTCCGTTATACACGGGTGTCCGTTGTAGGTTTTAGCGTTTTACAGTTAAACTCATTTGGCTATACTCGCGTTTTCCGATGCCGAGTTTTTCACTGAGTTTACGAATAGACAAGCAGATAATCGAACGATTTCTGCAGTAAGAATGGTATTAAGAATGTTTTTTGATTCCGAGCAACAGTATAACGATTTTTGATTAAAATAGAAAAACGGGATACAATATTTTATCTACATTGATCACGCAATAATTTTCAGCGATAAAAAAAGGGAATAACGTCGAATTCTTTTAATAGTTTTACTGTACATTTGCCCGTTATCGTGTTAACGAGGAGTAATATTATAGTAATACTGTCGGCGCCCGTTATAGAATGTGAATTATTATATACAGGTTGAAGTGCATTGAAATATCCATTTTTTTCCAGGGACCTGTTATTTTATCCGTTAAGAGAAATATCCGCTACACATAGGCGTCCGTTAAGACAGGCTTCACTGTAGGTATACTTATCATTTTCGTATACAATTGTTATAATCGGTGATAAATATTGTATAAACAGCTATCTTTTACCCGAATCCGTATGAATATAGGTATATGAACACTAAGGTGGTTCTTATTTAAGTGATAGTGGAAGTTTTTTTTTGAGGCCCCCAAAATTTATTCTAAAAAAACTTCAAAAAAATGTTGAACCCTATCTGAGCTTCCTAGGACAATTCTTATCTATACAATATATAACGAGGTTAAGTTTTCCATTTAAAATTCATTTGTTTTTTTCATTTATTCTGAATTTTGTTTATAAAGGCATAATTAACTGACGAAAAAAAAAGTATATATTGGGTATTCCATATAACTTTCTTACTGATATAGATATTCATTTTTTCATAGTTTTCTAATATTTCGTGAAAATATCTAGAAAATCGACGATTTAAATGGACATCTTGCATCTTTGAAAATCGTATGAAAGTTGACTACGTGTCATTCTGCATCAACTAATTAGACCAATCAACATTTTTAGGTTATTTTAAGCTAAAAAATAAGAAAATATGGTTTCTGGTGGCTCTAAACCAACAGCAGTTTATAGATTTCAAATTAAATTTCAATTTGAATGATAATGGACATAAATGAAAATCAACTGAAATATACCGAAATGGATTGAACATTGAATAATAGTGATAAAACGTGGGATATTGTTTTACGTTTTATATTGAGTGTTCCAAAGTAGCCCATATGTTTTAATGTTGTATATAGATGAACGGATACGGTTTGTTGAAGTTCGAATTAATTGATCAATGACTCGTATTCGATGTTCATATCATTTTTAAAAAATGTAACACGTTAAATCGAATTTCCAGATATTTTGATGAAATTTTAAGAAACTAAGAAAAAATTAATAACTATTAGCAAGAAAGTGATATGTAATTCGCGATATACTTTTTTAAAAAAAAAATTCCCTCCTTAATAAATACTTTAACCTCGATCATTTCCACACAAGAACAACTTTTTTCGTCTTATGCTTTATGTAAAAATATTCAGAACAAACGAAAATACAACGTATTTTATTAAATGGGAAACTTTACCTCGTTACAAGGGAACATAAAAATTGTCCTAGGGAGCTCATAATACAGGGCTCAAAATTTACTTTTATTTGTTTTGAATAAAGTTAGAGGGCGTCAAAACAAAAATGTCACCATTACCCAAATGCGAACCACTCTAAAAACAAGACTCTATATAATCGAAATACTATTATATGTAGGCCGACAAAGGGTATAGGTTATATTATTATATAGGTATGGGTTATTATAGTAAAATTGTAAAATTTAGTCGGACCAGAGCAAAACTAAATCATAATTTATAATAATATTTATATAATATATATTATATTGTATATTTATAAATATATATAAAACACCCTAACTATATTACATTATAGATATATTTTATACTCGTATAGTATAAAACTAATATATACACCCGAAATATAATGTCGTTCAAACTAATAATTCCCTCAAAAAATAAAAAAAAAATATATATATATATATATATTATGTAAAAAAATACCACTACGAACTATTATACTACAACAGCTGATGATTTATAATAAAGTGAAGTATATTATAGTGACATGCATATTATCGTTTTTTATACACCTCATCGGACGCCGTGTCCTTCACACAATATTACACATACGGGTCAGTATTAATAATAATAATTATTATTGTCGTTCCTAATTTGTTTAATTGATTTCTTATTTCCAATACAAGTACCTCCTAAAGGTAATAATGTTTCAAACCTTTCACTCGTATATATATATTATAATATACACCTATACCTACCTTTCATACAAGGTACCTATACCTGTGCGCGAAGAAAAATTAATAAACGTATAGGTTAAACTTGAACCTATCTAATTTGATTTTATAATGTCACCAATATGCTATTATCATAATAATGTGAAAAGCTCAAGAGGGCGTGATAAGTACGTGTGATGTATATCCGTCCGTCTTACAATAAGTTGCAAACGTACGACATATCGAATTTGCGTGCAGTAGAGACAACTTTGTGCTGTTACTTTTAATATCAGAGTGTAATGACTTATGATCAAACTTAAAGATGCATATGTTTAAGTTACAATGTACTTACAGTGCAACTTTTGATAAGATCTATGCAACTTAAGTGTTTTTAGATGTTTTAATTTTTAAAAGAAAAATATCACAGTTTAATAATGTTTACCTATATTTCGTTTGATAATTAAAAACGGTTTAAAATATCGAAAAAATTAACAACACAAAATATCGTCCTGGTTGAACGCAAATATACTATATCGTATACTTTTGTAAGATGGAAACATGACACAAATCCATAACGTGGTGGACCACCTGAGAAATTCAGAATAAATAGTATACCTATAGCGTCTGGAAAAACGACGAAAAAATACTCTCGGTCAATATTGCATGTCATTCTAATACCTATAATATTATCGTGGTTTTTTTTAAAACCATTTCAAGCGAATACGATACGAAATATTAATATCAAAACACCTTTTGGACGTAAGTATTTCGTGTACGAAGTAGGTAATACGCGAAATAGGGTATATAGTAAATATGTTAACATTATTTGGTATTGTAAAAATGTCGTCATGTTAATTAATAATATTTTTAAGTCGACTTAATTCAAAGAAAAAAAAAAAAAAAAAAATTAAATTTGCTTGTATATTGTTCGTTACGATACGCTTGTCAAAGTACCTAGGTAATTTATAAAAATAATTAATATTTTGACTGGAAAGATGTCGATAAAATTACCAAAAACAAAAAAGTATCAAATGTGAGTATGCATGTGTGTATATACAATTGTATAACTCAGGGCGCACTGATAATATAATATTAACATCATTGCGTTTCGGTTTTATCATTGTATTGCGATAATTGACTGGTTTTAAGTAAAAGTTGTTCCACCTATATGTATTATTTTAAACAAATAATATACGTTTTATCCTACATAATATAAAAGTGGGCGTTCGGTTTTGTTATAAGAATATTCGTGTTTTAAGTGTCGACCTTGTTAATTGGTGAATGCTTTTTTTTTTTTTTTTTTTTATTTTAAATCATATAGGTATACCTATATTTATTATGATAATTCATTAATAACACAATTTTCATATCACAATGTATTCTTAGTAGTTATTGAAAGTGGTAGTAATGAATATAGGTTGTTTGTAGACACCAAACAGGAAAGTTAGAGAAAAAAAAAAGGAAGTTATGTCATCGACACCACATTATAATATCGCATAATATTATGTATTAGATAGTATTTTAATTTTACATATAGGTACTAGGTAGGTATAGGTAGGTTTTATGATACAGCGAGATTCGAAATTATTAGTCAAAAGTGTATGGCTTCGCCGTTATTTTTATTGAATTTATTAAATATTATTATATTATAATACTGCAATACGCGAGTGTAGGTACAGTAACGTATAGGTTGTAATGTATACGGTTATAAAGAAGGGCTGATGCCGGGGACGGGTGCAGCCACTGTTGTAGGTGGGAAGTTGAGAAGATAGGATACATAAGGTTATTTCATTTATACCTGTAAGCAACGATAAACCATTGGTTTACTTGCTGACGAAAGAAGATTCTGAGCGCAGTTCGGTAGTACATAATTTAAAGTGCTATATTTTTTTTTTTTTTTGAAATTTTCCTCTAAATTTGATTTCAAAACGCTTATATAAAAAAAAAAATTCGTCCGATGATTTTGGAAATTTGACCACGTCTAGGTAAGTCCAATATAAGTATTATTACTAAATTTCAAGTCTCTACGTGTATTTATAACTGAATTACAGCAAAAAAAACCTACCAAAAATTATAATTTCTTAAAAGCTCAAAAGTGGCTAAAAAGTTTTGAAAATGATACCATAAGAAATGAAATCAAAAAGGCAACAAAATAAGTATCCTGTGATTTTTCGATTAAATTATTTTTTTTGGTAGAAAACGTCGTCCGTGTTTTTATAAAATAATGAAATCGTTAAATTGTACTCTTTCCTAAGTTTTTTCCTACTTAAGTGCTTTTATTTAAAAAATGGCGTTGAAAATAAATAAATTACAACTTTAAAATACAATCTAGACAACTTGAGCGTTCAGAAAAGTTGCTACACGTAAAAATCGGAGCAAGTTTTGCTATGAAAAAATGTGTATACAGACTAGAACAAAGGAAAAAAAAATAAACAGCATTGTAAAACCAATAGCTACGCTCGGAATCTAAAAGACGTAAACCTATATACACAACATTCATAGTAATATTATTTTTGTCTGGAGGTTAGAAAAAACACGATTTTATATGTACGCGTATTAAAAATTACGTTATGATAATATTATTATACAATGATTGTCGTGGATATTGTCGTATGGTTGTCGTATAGAGGGCGCCACGTCGGCGTGCATTGCAAATTATTTACAGTTATCAGGGACATCTTTGTGCAGTAAGTTTTAATATTAGAGTGAATCGGCATATTATTATACTTAAAGATAAGAACATTGCGCTGATTTTCAATTACTTATAGCTATTTGAACATTTTGTGTTTTCAAGATTTTATTAAATTTAGGTATGTGATTAAAATTGTTACGGGTCATTGAAAATGCTCGAAAATTTTAACACAAGATTCATCATGAGTTGCAATTAATAAAAATAAAAATGTCAGCGTATTGTTGTAATTTTTTTTTTGATAAACACTTAAAATTCAAATTTTTATAAAAATGCAAAATATTTACCGTCCCATTTCGAACAATTAATAAATTGAGGTACATTAAAATGTCTGAAAAATGATTTGAAGTATTCTCTCTCCCTACGTCTCAACCACCCCAATTCTTAAGCTCTGAGTTGCCTAGATAGGTCATGTCCTTATGTTTTTTTAGCTGGTTGATAGGCTGGATTTACTAAACCAACAGCACAAAATTGTTCCTGCTAAGCGAAAAATTTACTATATGTAGCACGTTTGTAATAAGATGGTAACAGCGCATGCGGATGTGGCGTCCTTTAATGATTATTATACATTGTACACATTGTAATCATTTATCGATAAAACATTCATTATCTCGAAAAGTATTAACTTTTTTTCACATTTTTTTTTTATTTTTTTTTTGGAAAATTTAACAAACAATAGCTTTTATATCATCGTTATTTTTTGTCATATTTATATTTTAGAATGAAACTACTAACTATTTTCGATTTTCAAATAGCTACCTATAAGTATATTATACAAAGTAATTTTTTTTTATCATGAACCAGCAGTTATACCTTAAATGATTTATGTGAATTTGATTTTTTTTTTATATCATTGTGGAAACCGTTAAGCTTTATTTTAAAACCATTTTTAATTGTTTACCTCTATTCTATATATCTTAAATAGGAATATACTTTTGTTTTTAAGTATATTTAAGTATATATATATTAAGTAGGGGTAAAAGTAAAAATGGTTTTAAAATAAAGCCTAACGGATTCCACAATGATTAAAATAATAGAAATCAAATTCACTTAAAATCCTCCGAGAAAATTGCTGAATTACGATAAAAAAAAAAAATCACTATGCATATGGGTTTTATTTAAAATACATTTTGGTGTTGAATTATTTAATTAATTAACAAATTAACAGAAATGCCAACACCAAAATATTGTGTTTATACTTTATCTAATTAATGGAACTTTTAATACAGGTGGCTTGTTTGAAAATCAAAATTGAGTAGTGGTTTCGTTCCCAAAATAAAGAGCGACGAAAAATAACAATAATGTAACATTATAGAGCTTGACATTGTTTCCTAATGTTCTCAGCAGCGAATTCCGTAAAAATGTAATGATAGGTACTTTCCGAAATAATGAGTGTCGTACGTTATATTGGTCACTACGTGTACATACGCGGTTGTATTATTTTATAAAATTAATTTCGTTTCGGATTGTGTACGGTCGTTTGTGTTTTCATCAGTTTTATTTTATCTAAATGCCAAGTAGAAAAAAAAAAAAACGAAATAATTTTAGTATAAAAAAAAATTTAATATAGGTAATATAAGCATCGCGTAATATATTTATAGATAGGTCGAACACCTGCGTGTATTATTATTTGTAAAGACACTCACTCGAATCAGATCGAATAAAAAGTTTCCGGATCCGCCGCCGCTTCCTCCTCCGCCGCCGCTGTTCAACAAAAACCTTTTGTTCCTCGGGTCTTCGTCGGCAACATCCGCGGTCAGGGACGACACGTCGTCGCTCGCCGCCTTCGACAAAACTTTATCGGATGACGCGATTTCGTCGTTATCTAAAACACAATATCGCATACGGCCCAGTTACAAATATTTTTTTTTTTCGTAATGTTTCGGTTTATTTTCCGAGTCAACACTACCGAATAATCAGTTGTAATTATTATCGCGAAATGTGACCGTTTTCATGCTTATATTATTTGAAAGGTCCCGTGCAACAACCCAGGCAAGTTCACTTTTAAGTTCTTCAGCAGAAGAAAAATTAGTTTGGACTTGTATGGCTTTTGTACATAAAAAAGGTTAATAAGGGTAAAATTGGACATCGTTTCGTCCGTTTAGTATGACTTATCTGGTTTTTGTATAGATGAATTTCACGAATGCTGCAGACAAGACCATTTTGTCTGTGCATTTCCATAAATAATATCAACCGGACTTGTCTTGTTCTTGCACGCAATCGAAAGGCGGAGAAAACTGTGTTCGAAAATCGCGAAAACCTGATTTTCTAAAGAAAAAAATTGGGACTTATCTGGTCGTTGCACGGAACGCTTGCATAAATAATATCCAAAAGCACACCTTTAAGCGTTTAAAATACGTGACCAATTCGAGCGAGTGCTCCACAATCATCGTGACGATATGCACCGTTCCATATTGTAGGGTAATTCGTTTAATTTGTTGAAAGCTCATAGAAGATTATCGGCGAATAATTTTGGAAATATCGCAGTGTCCAGGGAAGCGTAGATATATATATATATATGAATTATATATTTGTACAAGCGTAGTGTTACTCACAGTGCGAATGTGCCGTACGTGCGATCAGGTAGGTCGGTGTTAAGTAGATATATAGATAGGTATACAGGGTGTCTTCGGTATAGGTATATAATATGTTTTGTTATGAATCGTCGATAGTGGCAGTTCATAACGACATCTCTCGTGTAGGTTTCGCCATATATTATTTTACAAAACGATATTATATTATTGGGGCGGTGTCCATTTGTGGACCTGAAGCTCGTTTGAAGGGGAAGGGGCGAACTAGTATCATAGGTACTGAAAACCAATTTCATATGAGGGGTCTAAAATTTGTTGCATATTTAGGTATACTATTTATGTGTATCTATAATATACACTAATATAGTTTACGTTTAAACGCACACTACTAGACCCCCGTTCCGTATAAAGAACAAAAAACTATTTATTTTTTTTTTTTTAAATTCCAAGGTAGAGGCCGATTTCCACGTCGCCCCTTCTTCCCTCAAATATACTACTGATAGAATCATTATGACATTATCACATTATATACATACCAAATCAACATCGTAACACTGAAAGTACAATATCATCTCCAATTCAGAGATTCCAAAAGAAAACGTGTAATAAAAATAAAAATTAATACAAATTATATGATAAAATGCTAAAACAAATTGTTTAAATGTGGGTAATATTGGTACCTACTTATGAACGTAGAACTGTTGGCTAAATATTTAATTCGAATTAATAATAATTTCTAACTTTATCAAAATTAATTTATAGTGTTTACCAATAAATTTTTCATTGCTTAATATACCTGTAATTAAGTATGATATCTACTCGCGTAAATATTATCTTTAACTTATTGTAATTATGAATTAATTCAGAGCGTCAGCTTTAAATGATTTAATTAAATATAGCGTTGAGACAGGGGTGGATCCAGGACAAAAAAATTGGGGAGGATGATATTGAAAATGCATATTAGGCATTTATGACGAGCTCAACGATGAATTAAACTAGGGGTTAATGTAGCCAAGAGAATATTGAGAGTTAAAGGGGGGGGGGAAGGCGATCGTCCTTGTCGTCCTCTCGTGGATCCACCCCTGTGTTGAAATTGATTAAATTAAATATGTTTCAGCAATAATATTCACTCTTAAAATATGAACAAAATCAAGATCTTTAGTTAATACCTTTTAAGATTTTCATATTAGTTTGTTTTCTTCGTGTAACTTGGGATGCAATAATTTTAAGCAGACCAATTTTTTTTCCTCCCCCAGGCCATTTATTTTTTTTTTTTTTTTTTGTAGGCCTTATGTTGTGTTTAATATCTTCTTAATGTTGAACGGTTTTTTTTTAAAAAGTGGCCGTAATAAATATATTGATTTTTTTTTAACGAATATTAAGATACACAGGTACACAAACTTTCAACATAACATAATATCCGATAATAGTCTAACCAATTTTTCGGGCCGATGCGGGATTATAATTTTGTAAACCTATTAATTTTAATGATAATCCTGAGTATTCAATGCATATTACTTATATATAACAACAGCGATCCAAATGGTTATTGGTTATGTTATTATCACCGGAGAAATATTTTACAAATTACAAGGACGGCTGCTCTCGCAATACATAGGTATATAGTGTTTTAGAGAAATCGGCCGTATTACCTATATCTATAAAAATGTCGGCGTGATTATTGAAATATTTGATTCAGGTCAATGGCACACACAAGAAAATGCGATTCCCCTTAAATACCTATCACGCTCCGTATGCATTTTCAAATCGGACAGATGCCACTAAATTTGCAATAGAACCGAACTAATAATACCCATTAGGTATAATATTATAATGTCAATTGCCTACCTATAAATTACCTACGTCTATAAATTCACAACAAATTGATTATTATATTATTTACATTTTCGTTTGTTATTTATTTTATATCTATACAATACATATATACAACCTAAGATAAAAATAATATTATGTTAGTAATATTTATTGTGTAGAATAGCATAGAATAAAACGTAAGTTTATGAAGTTTTTTATACACTGAAAATAATTATTATTTTTACTTATTAGTTTAAACTTTATTAAAATATATTATTAAGGATTATCATTACTGCAGATGATTGATAATTCTCGGTGTACTAACAAATTATACAAATTATGTTTTGTTTTTTTTTTTTAAATGTATATTATAAAACAATTTGTATTGATTTCATTCACAGACCTATAAAGAAATAGACTGATAGAAGAAAGATAAGCAAATATTATTTTCCACAACTATAATATTAGAAAGGCGTGTTTCGGCAAGTTAATTTTAGTAAACTGTTTGCTCATTGAGTAAATAATGCGTATTGGCGAGATTGTTTAGTGCAACTGTTTGTTTACATGAATGCACTTTTCGACAAACTATTTTCCGAATTCGGTAAACACTTAAGAGTGGTATTTACTGTTTTTTTTTTTTTTTACGTTTTAAACTGAGTTTATGGCTGATAAATAACCACGATTGGTCGGGTTATCTTTTAAACTCCGTTTAAAAATCAACGTTTATATTAGTAAGGAGAACGGTCCTTAGTAACGAATAACAGCAAAACAAATGCAGAAAATTCAGTCAACTGTTTATTGAAAATTAACTCGCTAAAACACCACTGAAATATAGAATACGAAAATCTAATAAGTATCGCATGGTAACGATATGGTAGTAATAATTTATTTTCAATTATATCTGTGGTCGCATTACTGATATCACATAATAAAGGAATATTGCCACGTGTTCAGTGGCGTATGGTGGATAGTTTATATATTTTTAAACGGTAAATTCAGTATGATGACTCGTGCCAGAGTGGGCGAAGCTCTTTCCGAGGATTATACGGCTGTCGGAGAGAAATAAACTGAATGCAGATATTAGTTCTCGTCTCAATCACGTCTGTCTTCTAGGATTTTCTTAAACATCTCTTCCTGACAAATAATGTTTTTTTTTTAGCAACACAGTAGTCTACATGGTGTCGTTATATGGGGTACTATCAGTCCATTTATTTAAAAATTATAGGCGCCTATGGTTTCGTCGGTAAGTACTTACTTACCGACGTGTACTTACGAAGTGTACACATAATATAGTACCTACCTATACCAAAGTATCAGATTACAGATTATTATCAAAAAAAAAAGAAAAAGAAAAAAGAAGGTTAACCCTTATTCCACGTGCAATAATTAAAGAAAATAATAAGAACGTCATAAACAATTTAACTTTATTACAATTTTTTTGTTTATACATAAAAAATAAATAGTAAAAAAAATAATAAACTATTACCATTCACCTAATTAATTATCGAAATAAATAAAAAAAAAAATAACTTATCAACATTATATACATACTATATAGCTGTATAGGTATATAATATATATATATATATATATATATAATATAATATATATTATATTCAATTATATAATATTTTAATTGTAATATTATAATAATATACTTTGCCGTCAGTTTTTACCAGTATCTATTAGCGGTGACTTTTTTGGAGACGAATTCGATTCTTCTGCCGACACGTCCCTCGCGGTCCGCTTCACGATGCCAGTGCCTACCGTGTTGTCCGAGTCCGATGGCTACAATATAGTAAAACAATTAGTGAATATTCGACTTTTGGATACTCGAAAAGTAATCGAAGACTTCGGAACAACCATCGTCAGAAAATTCCACTTTTGAAATTCATTGGGGCTAATAAAATACGCGTGTAGTGTATCGGTATCGTCCGATTTTTACATATTTTTCCCTCTCAAATATCTCGTCAAAAAGCGATTTTTCCGAAAAAAAAAAAAAAAAACAAAACAAAACAAAAAGATATCCGGTGGTCGTTCCAAGGTCTTCGACTGTTATTTTTATCATGGCGCCATTCATTATATTATATTATGATAATTCAATAACCGTAGTAATGTAAAATAATATTGATGTTGTGAAATGAACAAATAAATTATTATTACGTTATTAATATCAACGCGTACCATGCTACCGTATATTGTTATCATACGCTATAAGTATTAAGTACTACAAAATACTAATAATATATATGTATAAAAAAAAAAAAATCATCAAAATACGTAAATAAACATTTCTTGTTCCACACTACTATAATATTATTATAAGTACTATGTCCATGCGATGTTAAACAAAATATTATTTTAAACCGTGAATAACGTGCAAATTCTAAAATACTCAAACGTTTTTATAACTGAAAAACGATCGATGATATATTAGGTATAATACATTTCTCTACTTAAGCATTATCCGTAATAAATAGAGTATTATATTTTATTTTAATACACCATGTAACTGTATAATATGATTGGTATATTTTAACGATACAGTCAAATTATTTATCGTCTTTATACCATATATTAGTTACATTATAATAATCTTATTCGTATACGTTATCTATACTACAATAATATTATTAACGGACACTCTAAAAGCCGCAATTAATTTTACAAGCAAACGTAACTTATAAGTGATACTATAAGGAAAAGTTCTGTCTCAAACATATAGGTACTATACATAAAGGTAAGAAATCAAGGGAGTCCCGTGCTGTTTTTCAGAGACACGCTATGCGAAAGGATAGAACGAACACAGAAAGTCAAGAGCAGAAAAATGGTGCAGAAAATGCAGGACGATGGGATATCAAAGGAAATATCTTGCGATAATGGCTGGATTTCGGGAATAACTTTGGAAGTCATACGAGATCGGAGTAATTCGATCTAAGACCGAGATTATTTGGATGAGGACAGTGACAAAACAGAGTTACGAGTATCCATAATGATAATGATCATGGTTGATGATGTGCATATAGATTATATATGCATCATGCGTGTATGTAATATGCATGTAGATTATTATGTTTTGTATAATCAAGATGCAACCGCATAAGTATTAATGCTTATTTTATAATGTATGATAATGAAAATAAACCAATATTAATGAGTTTACCTACGACCTTTATATAGATACATAATAATAAATTATTAAAAGCAAATCCACAAGCTAACTACTGCAGATACAACAACAACACTATAATAATATTAAATATAGATAAAAAAATACAATACACACACAAGCAATAATAGTAATAATGATAAAAAAAACAAACAATATTAATAATACGTGTTTTTAATAATTAATGTCACGGATACCTGTAAAGGGAGGGGGGCAGGGGTGGACACTCTTCTTCTAGATTAAAAATAGTTTGAGAATTTAAATTTTTGTTAGAAATGTAAAAATATCTGCTAATGTAATATGGTTTTTAATTTAAAATATGTGTAATAATGATTTTGATTTTTAATGAGAACTGGAGGTCTTTCCTCCCACTGAATTTATGAGTTCATGGGCGTTATTATATTATCAGGTATATTAACGATAGTTAATGGGAAAAAAAATTAAATATGTTATTGTTAATATTAATAATATTTTTCGATAAACGTGTTCGGCGAAGCGATATAACAAAATATAGAGAACCGATATCGTTTGTCGGACGTATTATGAAACGCAAAAAAACCTCCTTCGAATTAGTAGAAAATCGATAACTTGGATATCGATTTGGTAAGTAGGTTTTATAACATTTTTGAACGTTTACGAAAATAAAAACTTTGTCTTGGACAAATCGTTGACAATTAGTGTGGCGGCGGCGCGTGTGCTCGTAAGTAAGTACGTAATCATACACCACCGGAGACGATTGATATAAAATCATTGTTATAGTAATAAAATATGTATACAGTATGATTTTCTTCCCCCGTCAGATATTACCGCCAATCTCAGGAATTATTATTAAACTGTTTTCCAAATTTTTGGGTTTTGACAGAGAAGCGTAGAGAGCTACAGCGAATGAACCAAAAGATCGAAGACCGGAAAAATAAGGCGAAAACAAATTAGGTACAAGTCCATGTAAAAATAATTTTTAGTAAACGCCTTCATATGGAAATCAAGTAGCTGGTAGTGAATTAATCGCCGAACGTATAGTGAAAACAGATGTGCTACTAAAAAAATCACCCTGTACACATTGGCAGACGCCACGAATCTATAAAATATGCGACCTTTATCCGACCAAAAGGCGATCGTCTACTAATGCGAAATTTGTCTTCCGTTGGAAATTACGACCCGTTTAATTATGCGAAGGTGGACGAAAATCCCCGTTGGACACCGGTACGAGTGTACGGCGGTAAGCAAAATCGAAATATTATATTGTCTCGGAATTAATAGGAAACGGTCCGGTTGAAAATAATCTGTTAAAAAAATCGCGCCCGCGGCCCGAAAATATGGATCACCACGTTCGTTACGATACTAATAGTCCGGCGTATCATACGAAATTACTACGCACGATAGTACGCTCGTTTAATTTTATTATGAGTACGTATTTATAATATTATAGGGGATGCTGCTATTATGTTTTGTTTGTGTTATCACATGCACCGGAACGAGCAGTTGTTTTTATTTTTATTTTTGTCGGCCATTTGGATTTACCCGTTGAGTGGTAGGCGAGTTGGTAGTAGTGATGGCGGCGGCGGTGGCGGCGGCGGTGGTCGTGGCCATAGTCGTTGTTGTGACGTCGGCGACAGCGGCAGTGGTTGTGGCTGCGGTGGTTGCGGCTACGGTGGTCGGGGTGGCGGCGGTGACGGCGGCGGCGGCGGTGGTGGTGATTGCGATCATTTCGACGGCTGAGTCGGCCGAAGCGGCCGGTGCGGAGTCGGCGACCGGCCCTTCGGTGGTTATCCGTATGTCTAGCCCGCTGGTCACTTCCGTGATGGCCGAACGGAATGCCTGCAGGCCCTCGGTGATCGCTTCCGGTGCGGCCGCCGCTGGTGCTTCGGTGGCCACCGGCATTTCCACGATTGCGGGCACTTCGGTGGCGGCCGGCACGTCCTGCTGGCCGTCCTCCTCCTCATCGTCCGTCGACGGCGGGTACGTGGGCAACGTGATCGATATCCGCCGGCTAGTCGTCTCACCGGCAGCACCACCGCCTCCGGCGGCTCCGCCCGCACCAGCTCCACCGCCCCGGAGCACCAGTCGGCCGACCACGCGGAATAAGAATCGCGTGATTTGTTGGATCTTTCGGTCGATTATCTAGAAAAATAGGTGACACCCCAAACACACGTACACTAGAGATTGTTGTTTTTGATCATTTTTTTGATGATGTATTTTTTTTTTGGTCAATATCAAATTCGATACACATTGTTTATTATTTTTCATTCATAACAATATTATACTATATAATATGCAATAATATAATGTAGTATATACTATGCGAATTTATTAATATTATCATGGTTAAGTACATTAAAAAAAAAAAAAAAATCATATAGGTAGTACCTATCTTAACGCTTAAGTACTTCTTAACGCTACGGTCTATAATTATTTCGCAAATTTTATTCAGATTGCAATCTTTTAATTTAATTTTATCGTTTTCGTTTGTTAATTTGTGAATATTTTTAATTTTCACATATTGTTTCGGTGTTCCGTATTTTTGCCCGCTCTCCGTTCTTTGTTATAAAACTCCATTTTATTGTATATTTTTTTTTTTTAGAGCCGAGTCACAGCTCGAGGCCATATGTTATAGGAGACAATAAGAAGTAGCTACTTAATAAAAACGATTTTGAAAATTAATATGTAGGATTCAAAATGGTTGACGATTGTGGGTGATTTATAAGGCCACGCTAAAGGCGTGTATTTACGGACGACCCACTTTCAATGACTACATCGAAAGCCCAAAAAAAAGTGGAAAATAAGGTAAACTAATGGATTTCAAAAGATATGCATAAAAATCAAAAAAAATATGGTACATTTATGAAAAGTTCAAAATGGACTTGGGCTGGACACACGTGGATGGGAATCGTATTAATACGGCATAGGTACCTATACAATATAATGTCGGTTAACCGAATAGGTAGACCGGAAAATACCACAGGGCGGCCAAAGCGGAGATGATTTGATTAAAGAACTATCGTTCTAATGGAGTATGGATTTAGCGTGTTTATAATAAAAACGGGGTAAACTGGTTATTGAAGCATACAGCCTTATTGAGCCATTAAGCTTTGAAAATTAAAATTAATTCTATGAAAAAAAAAAAAAACGGGTCACCATAATTTAAACTTGCACCGCTAGACAAGTCTCTGTGGACTTTCCCCCTTCCTTTCTCTTGACAAATTTCTACGAGAATGGATGACACGGAAACACAAAAACGGAAATCTTCAACACTATACTATAATATACATGTGCGTCAAAGTTTATCGGAGTTGAACTTCGACAAATACTATTATACTTGTGGTTTAACGGCGTATAATATTGAAATAATGTAAACAACTTATTGCGTAACGATGAAAAATCATCTTTTATGTAATAATATTGACTGCATAATATTATACGACGATACGGGGAACAATTTTTAACATTGAAACACAAACGGTTTACAGGTGAAAAAAAAAAACACATTTTATAACTATACAGTGATATTTTAAACAAATAATTTGGTGTCTGTTGTAGTCGGTGCACAATAATTAATTACAATACGTCACAATAAGCACGCAAAATATTGAACTACGTGAGCGTGATGTCGTTAAAATATACTGTTACTCATTACTAATGTTAGGAAAAAGGATTACATACTATTATAAACATTCGGATTAAAACAATCATAATAATACAAAATTGTGTTTTACGATTCATTGGATTTATGAGGATCGTCGAAACTTCAAAGTATACCTATCTAAACATCGTACATGCAATATTTTTATTAGAACTAATATAGGATACCCAATTTATAATATTTGAATATTGGAGCCGAACAATACGAGCAATTGCATCCGTGTAGATAAATCGAAAATTTCAGTTACTCATATAAAAAAAAAAAATAAATAACATAATATTTTGGTTTCTGTCGGAATTTGAATGTAATGCGCGATCAATTAACTAATAATTATAATTGATATTGGATATTTGATATTGTCTTATCCCCCGGGCCCTTTAAAGAAAACTCGGCTGTGCCATTAAAATCGAACAAAAGCTATTTTCACTATAGGAATCATAAGTAAACAGGGATTTTCAATTAATAACAAAATACACAATGATATTAAACACACATCGCGTGAGATGTGAAGAGAATACATCAGCACGCTATTTGTTTTTTTATATCTTTAACCCACGCACGCGTCACAGCGTTTAGCAGAACCAGACCTGTCTTGTTAACTTAAATATTAGATTAACTTGACCTGTTATCGATCTTGAAATTAAAAACATTATCCGTGTTATTTACGTAAGCATTTTTACGATATTTCAATATGTATGCAAGTTATGAGTATGTAAAATATTATAATTTCAAAATGCTCATTTCTCGTTTTGAAAATGAAATATCGTAAAAAATGCAAACGTACAGATACGGCCGATAATGTTCCCAAATCTAAATATTCACTTGATTACTTAAGCTAACAGCACAAGTTAGGTTCTGCTAAACAAAAATTTGCCATGTTGCGCGTTGATCAGATAGAGGAAACAAAATATAGTGCGCTGATATTCACTCAATGTTTTTCTATTTCGTTTAGAAATCACGATGAACGCCCATGCCGTATAGCCGACAGGCGAATTTCGAAAATAGCTTTGAAACGAAAAATATCTACCTACCTAAAAGTGACTAGCTAAAAGAAATGTATGTAGTCGGTGGCCAAAATATTGGGTATATTCATATGTTGCACGATGACTTTACAAAGTATATGTTTTATTATACTTAGATAATAATAATAATGTTTTCTCCGTCATTATTGTAACACAATTTTACCGCTATACTATATCTGTATATTATTATTATAAGGCGTTGTCTGCCGAGACAATCGGAGCAGCGGTGTCATCAACGGGTGTCGTCCGCCGCGTACCTATATAACGAGTCATATTATTTTGACTGCTACCTATTTATTCATTTTACTCGCGGGCTAATCGGTCAAAATGAAAAGTCCACACCGTTGTGTTATTATTATGTTATTCTTATTAGGTAGTAAAATATATATTATTATTCTCCGATCGTTAATACAACGACAACCGCGACGATGCTAGTCGTAGTTGCAAGTCATCCAACTAATTGTATCTTACACTGTGCGTATATTATTACGATTATAAATTATTATTTTTTTTTTTTTTTTTTTTTTATTGTCATTTTTAACCGCCGTCGATGTATGTACCTATTCTGACGTATACTTGAGGCGTTTTATAATATTAGGCAATCATAATATTTTTTGTAACCATCACTTCCTACATTAAGCTTTTTAACGACTCGAACGAATGAAATCATTGACGTTCATAAAACGGTAAACATTACCAAACACTTTCATTGCCTCCTTGTTTCGAAAATCGAAATCTATGACTTTACACTAATAAGTTTAATAGGCATCCAGACTTGTAAATTTTAAATTTTAAAATACAGTTTGAGTAAAAAATCAGATATCTGTGCGTATATTATTACGATTATAAATTATTATTTTTTTTTTTTTTTTTTTTTTTTTTTTTTTTTTACATAATATTATTCAATGAGCAGAGTCGTGAATATTCAGTTTTGTTATCGAATTTTCCATGGTGTTACGGAAGAGAGGTGTGTTTGTAGCTAAGACCCCTCTAATGAAGCCGGGAAAATTAAATTTTGTATACGCACGGCGTACGGTGTAAGTATCAAAGATGTATCTTTTGGTGGTATGTTCAATAAACCCTCTCCCTAACCATTTGTTTGCATGGATTTCATGTTTTCAAAGGTAATATAGGGTTTTACTTTTAGACACCTTTACAAACTCATCAAAGTAAGTAACTTGGTTAAACTATGTATGTATAAATAAAATCGTTGTGAAAGACATGCCTTTAGAAGATTTTAACATCTGACCCCCCGTCTTCGACCCCACCGTCTGTAGGTTAGCAAAAATGTCGAGAACTATTTGACCATTTCCATAAAACATTTTTTGTTCAAGTCCTAATCATTAGAGAGAAAACAAAAAAAAAGGAAATAAAGAAATATCGTAACAGAAACAATTTAATTGGAGGAAAATTCGATTTTGGCTTTGCTGCTCACGTGTTTTTTTTCTTTTACATTAATGGCTTTAATGTTCGCAGTTAAAGTTTAAATGTTGAATACATTTAATTTTTAACAAGGTTTAATGACTAATGCAATACGTTTCAGTTTAATATTTTATTAATTATAAAAGCGGATATTTTAATACCGACAAAAGTATTTTATGTTTTTATTTAAATATTTTTACTCGAACACTTTACAAGTCTGGCAGTACCAATTTTATAAATGTAAAATATACACTATCCCAAATATATAAACTGAAAATATCATCGTAATTTTATTAGACAGGTATGTTTATTTTTTAACGTCCATTTTAAACGCATACATTTCACTTTTGTTTCGCTACCGACTTAAGTCCTATTCAACTATAATTTACTATAATTTTATAATTTTATAACAATATCCTATGTATATCAATATTATATGCATACTGTGTCTTTTGGCAACCCACAAAGTGGACAGTCCGCTGAATAAAGATGTTATTACATATTTTAAGTGATATATTTTCTGATACCCACTACGCCTGTTATTTTATGTAAATACATTCTGTCTATATTTTTTGCGTTATATTTATGTTAGTTTATAAAATAACTTTTTGTAGTAAATGACTGCTGTTCAAATGGCTGCGAATATTTCGAATGTTTTATCATTATTTAATAATATTTTTTTTTTTTCATAAATATTACACAATTAAATACGCATTGTAACTATTTTTAATTGAATATTATTTACCTTTTTAATTTTGTGAAATAACTAGGTATACGTATATTACGATCCAGTAAAAATCCCATTTTATAGATATTCACGTGTTTCTATTACGTGACAACATTATGATGCGATACTTATTATTATTATTATTATTTTTATAGATATACCTAACGTAAAGTTTTTGTATAAAATAGAGTGAGTCATAAAACTCATTATCGAGTAAATATATAAAAAAACGAAAAGCATAATTTAATAATTATAAATATTATCATGGGTGTGTAACAATCAAAATATATATTATAGTTAACCTACATAAAATAATTATGTTATCGTTCAGTTTGTAGACCGTTTTATTTACAATGGAATTTTATTTTTTTTTTTTTAAAGCGAATCACTCATCGGTCATTATTGGACACACTTACTCGTATAATAGTATTATTGCGAAGTAGTAGCCCACTAATTTTAATCATGTTTTTGCTTTTAACGATTTATTAAGGTAACATTTTTTTTTTTTCCCGAACGTTATTGATTGTTGTTTAGAAACTACATAATATTATAGATTACTATTATAGCGCTCTTTAGACCATTGCATAAACACAGTGGCTTCTGGACACGTTCTTTTAACGGATTTCAAAATGGCGTTTTGTATGTGACCTTGTTGTTATGTTACCGATAACTTAATACTGAATCAGAATATTGTCGATCATACAAAGACAGATTATTAACGAATATCGTTTCAAAGTCTCCGATTGACAAATTTACAACTGTACATTTAAAAAAAATCTATTATTCAGTCATGCTAATGTGTTTCAATAACTAGAATTGAAGGAATTGATCCAATTGTAATAGAAAATAAAGAAGATGAATTTGAAATATAAACACATGGAAAAGAAAAATGTATTTAATCCACTTATACTTTTATAATATTTTTAACGAGCACTAAAATCTATTTATCATAATAATATAATGCAATTTTCGTTTTTAAAACATATTATATTTGAGATATAAATAGTGTAATTTTAAGGAAAATAATGTAAAGGTTATCACGTTATATTTTAGTATGATCTAGCAAAAAACCCGGCTAACAGTTATAAATTCAAGTAACAAAATATAAATTTCGCGCACTTTGAAAAATCGAAAAAAACGATAAATTCGACTTTTCTTTTCAAATTACGGCGAAATGATTTCATTATTTCAAATTTCTATGGCTTATGTTTTCCACCATAAATAAGTTATTTTTGTAGTTTTTTTAATAATTGAGCAAAAATGAAAAAAACGTAGAAAAAATGGGCAAGTTTACAAAAGAGTTTACAAAAGTTTACTCTTATTAATTTGAATTTTGTATTTTTTATGCAAGTCAGTTAAAAATATTCTTAGAGACTTGAAATTTTTTCTGAAAACTTATACTTGCTTTTTCTAGATGTGGTAAAATTTTCAAAACGTTTTAACCGTTATCGAGCTATTTATAAGCATTTACATTTTGCAAGTTTTTATGTAATTTTTATTTAGAAGGTAAGATTCTATGGACAAATTTGCCAAACTAAACAGTGAAATGTTTAAAAATTTGATAGGAGATTTATAATAATTTTTACTTAGTGGAAAAAAAAATTGAGTGTAATATCGTAATTTTTTTTTTATAAATTTTAAAATTGAAATTTAACGAAAATCATAAATATTACGGCTTTACAAAATATGTGCAGCCACTGTTCTCCGAATTGTTTTTCATTAGCAATGGTTTATCTCTTCATACAGATATAAATTAATAAATAACTTTTTCTAAACTATCTTCTCAACTTCACATCTACAACAGTGGCTGCATCCGTTCTCAGTATCAGCTCTTTTTTACATTATACATTATAATACATTATACGGTAATAAATATAGGTAATATTTAATATGCACTATTTTGTATACAAGCATATAAAAGTATGCTATTATTATTATAATCATTAATATACTTTAATACGAAAATTATTTTCAAAAATTAGGTTTAAAATATGTAGATGAAAAAAACGTGATTTATATAGACACACATGGTAGGACACCCTGCATTTAGAATGTATTATTTTAAGAGTATGAACATTAAAAGAAAACTAAAATATTATTTTATTTAGTTCACGTAATTTACATAACCACTAGACATATTATGTAGTAACAGTTCTAAAAATCACAGCCAAATGTACATCGCACATATAATACTGGTTTTGGTCCTTGTAATGTGGTTGTCCTTAAAAAGATTTTCATATAGAAATTACAAAATCAGTGTGTCCGAAAATATTTAAACGATATATATTTTTAGACGAAAAATAAAAAAAAGGGTTTAGTAATGTTTATCGTCAGTGTATCGAGTCACTAAATTCGTAATTAGATATAATAAACAGTTAAATATCAAATAGCATCTAGTGTATACCATCTATGTTAAAAAAAATATATAAGTTTATTGAACATTTTGCTAATTTTGATTAGTTAAGAATATAAGATCTTAGATAATTAACTGTAATTGTTAATTTTAGGACGCGTCTATCCATTTGTTTTTATAATGACCTTTGAAAATTATAAACAAATAAAGTATTAATTTGAAACATTCAAATTTTAAGAAAACTATTTAGGCATACAAGTTAAATTAAAAATAGCGTACAAAATATTAATAAACATCGATAAGATGATGTACACAAATAATCACATTTTGATTTTTGAAATTTTGTATTTAAATTTGTTTATTAAATATATAACACTAAACTTTACTCATTAAACCGAGCAGACATGGATGCACACAATTATTTATCGTGTATATTTTGTAAGTTTTGTATCTATGAACAAAATTTATTTTTTTTATTTTTTTTTTTTTTAATTAAACTGCGTATATTTAGGTCATATTTATTAATTTTTTTTTTTTAACATGATGTTTGCAACGTTTTGAATATTACGTTGCTAATTAATAATTGGTTCAGACATCAATAATAACCTACATTCTCTATGGTATACGATACAATTGCATCATAATTTAGGTTATATAAATCCGGTATTGTAAAACGCATCACGTAAAAGCTAAGAACATCAGGTAGATAATAGGTACCTATACGCTCTAATAAAATATTTGCTAACATTTTTTATTATCACGATAACAAATTAAGATATTTTATAAACCGATTTAATGTAATATTGTTGTTAAATACGTATTCGTATAACTAATTCATTTAAATATAATAATATGTAAATATGTAGATATCTGTATGTATTATCCAATTTGGATAATTCAAATGTCACCTACATACATAGTATAGGAACAAGTACAATGTAATATAATCAATATTTAATTATTATAATACAAATGTATTCATTTCGCAAATACTAATCAATAATGTTAATAATGTAAATAGTAAAACTTAGCGAATAGGTTTCTTAATTTAAAAGCTAAACAATTTTGAATTTTACCTGTGATATCCCTGGAAATAGTTGTCTTAAGAAGCCCACCGTCCGTTTATCCCTGACATTGTTATGACTAGATTCTTCTGCTTCAACAGATAAAAATGCTTCCGTTTCCTATAAATGGAAACACAATTTTTTTCTTTATAAATACAAAATATGTGATATAATATTTTATAATATAGCTGTATAAAAAATATGTAATAGTTAAACTTTATTACTATGAATTTACTTATGATCACTTTTGTTTAAAGTGTTCTAAGTTCATCATAATTAATATATATAGTTATTATTGTAATATTGTTAGTATAAAATTATATAAACAAATTAAAACATCAAACGAACTCAATTCCTATACACGCTTATTCGACATAACCTTATTTATTTCCATATAAACAACTTTGTCCTGTGTATAATGACGAAAAAGACAAAATACTTATTGCAGCTGTTTGCCTGATTTATGTGTTTCACTTTTAAATTCTGAGCGAAGCGAGGAATGTATTAGTTTTGTAACGATGTTTCTTTATATATATATATCTGTGAAGAACTTTTCTACCAGAGTTTTTGCTCCGATTTTCAAGTGTAATGCTTTAAGTTGGTTATTTTCCATCATTTGTACTGTTTATTTTTTTATTATTTATTTAGTGATTGAAAATTTAACAGTAGGTCTATATATAGGTATATACCTATATATAGATCTATATAATATATGTATAGGCACTTATAAGTCATACTTGGTGTTAAAAAAAAATTGAGTGTAACGTAGAATATTTTTTTATAGGAATAATTCCTTATTATTATTATTATTATTTTAATATCAAATTTTAATAAAAATCTTAAATTTCAATGCTTTTCAAAACATATATAACCGAACTCCGCTCAGAATCGTTTTTCGTTAGCAATGATTAATCGTTGCGTACAACTTTCATTACAGGTACATTAAATTTCTTTTCATATCCTATACCCATCTTTCCAATTTTTCAGTTATAACAGTGGCCCATCCATTGTGTGAAGTATGTCCGTCTTTTTTAGAATGAACGGTTACATACATTTGTTTTTAATATAATAGAAAATGTTTTAAATAATTTAAAGCAACTGGGAATAATGTTTCGTTAACTAATACACATTATGGCTATAGTATATTGACGATCATAAAAGAGAGTAAGTAAATAATTTGTTTAGATGCTCGAGTACTAGAATCAAAACTACCAATCATTAAAATGTATCTTAGGTCAATTTGTATTCAAATATGTTTACCTGAACTAATTCATAAAACAACTTGTATGGGTACATGATTCATGTATATAGTGAATAATAAAAACTTTCGAATTGAAATATGAATTTAATGTTAATAGTTAGATAGTATCCTATAAGATAAAAACAATCTAACTTCATCGTAAAGAAAGGTTTGTGACAGCGTTATTGTCTTTACTTTTACAGCGAACCGATGATATAATTATTATTTAGCTGTATAACAATGTAAATTAAAGTCAAATAAAAAATAAAATATACAGGTGCAGTAAAAACATTGTTATCGAAATATTATACCATAAATAATCTTGTAATACTTTTCTTTTTGTAAATGTCAAATTTAATTTGGAATGCTTACAATTGGCAGTAGGTATTATGCTTTAATATTAAAAATTAATACATTTACAAGTTTATATTGGTACATAATGTAGTATAAAATAATATATATTCATTCATATATCAATTTAGCAATATGTATACTTACATACCCACTATAGTATTTTTAATCTTTATGTACTGATCAATTGTAAATTGAATTTTAAGATTGCAACACACTGTTTTGTTATATTCTTTGATGTTTTTCCAACTTATCAATTCAATGAATTCTAATTTCTATACCAGCATAACATTAACATACTTACATACTGTATGATGACTCAGAGAGGTATTTTAGGTCTTTAACATACCCTCAAAGAATTGCCCCCTTGTAAAAAAAAAAAAAAACAGCATAGTATATTATCCAAAATGTACAGCATTCGGGGATTTATTTTTCAGTCATATAAGTTAATTTTCTTTTGCTCGTAATCATTGTGGGTGCCATGAAAAAAACCGCTTCTCACCAATTTGAAAATCAAAAATGTGGCTATACCCTTTTGGGTTAAATATATATACGAATAATTCTTTAAGAACCCGAATATGATTCAGAAGCTTAGGCATTTACATTTCGGTTGACAATGTAAATTTAAAAACATTTTGTACATAGTTTAAAATAATAATATTATTCAACTTGTTTTATTTTTTTTTTTTTTTTAATGAAAAAAATTACACTTATTAAAACCATTTGGGTACTTGCTCCGAAAAAGAAAAAAGTATACAGGTTACACAAGTTCAAGTGTTACAACTCTCTTGCAGGTATACTGTATATTATATGAGCACTTGCGCTTTTCCCTCCTCTGAACATTACAAATAAATATATCTATATTATTATGTATAAATGAAATGCGGTCGTCTATATCACGCGGGAAAACATGTCTTTCGAAAGTTGAAATTATTAATTCGTCCGAAAGGATATCGCGTGGTCCTTGAAACTCCAATCACATTTAAATTAAATTATTATGACATTCGAAATAATATATTTTTTATTTGTATGATCTAACCGCGCGCGGTACGATACCGTCACTTAATATTTCGTATCGTACCTATTTGTATAAATAATAATAAAAAAAAATATCGGTTGACGAGCGTCCGAACTTTCCCCCCCCCCCATATTATTATATTATTATATATATAATAGGTAAGTACTCATGTATGAGGATGCGCAAAGCATATAAAACAATATTTGTTTTGTGTACTGCACGTTTCGTTTACGAAACCATCATTATCAATCTTCATGTTAGTATACCTATATATATATATATATACAAAAGGTATCTCCATAGGTACCTTCGCCCGTCGTTAAATATTTAACCGTGAAACTTATAATATTATCATTAATACGTATGATGAGGTACGTCCATTGTTCTATGGTGTGAAATTTATTACAGTGGACGTACGCGTATTCACGTAATCTAATAATATACAGGTACTAACGATATTGTTACCGATGTCAATAGAGAAATAAATAATAAATAATATTATATTATGTTAGTAGTTACACCGCAGTCGGTATAGTGTAAAAACCGCCGTACATTATTATAACTGTAAAAAAAAAATTACATATATATGTAATTTTTTTTTTTTTTTTTTTTTACGGAATTCCTTTAAAATTATGTTATAAAGTGTATAACACTAAAATAATAATGGTATTTCCTGTAGAAAAAAAAAATTAACACCTCTATACACGTTATTATTATATTATATTTCTTACAAATTTAACTGTCTACACAGTGGATAATATTTTACAAGGGAAAGGCAATTGCAGATAGTTGTCGTATATTATGTATAGTTGCATCTTATACTTGAAATTCGAAACTACTATAATATTATATACATATATATATATATATATATATTTGTTATAAAAGTATTCGTATAACAATATTATTGACAACTGCTGCACAACTAAACTATTTCATAACGATAGTTTAGTCACGAAAATCTTTTTACAATAGGTACACCGTACCTACACATAATCAAATAAGCACTAATAATATAAGTATATTTTGTTTATACACACACACACACACTCACATACACATATATGATGTATTATTATTAGGTATGTACTTATAATGACTACGAACATACCGCATGATTGCTATAGATTCCATGACCTAATATCTCACCGGCTGTTAAACCTATATTAGTCCTATATGCCGGCGATCAGCTCGTCTGAAATTCATAACTGTATAATATTCCCGTCAGGCAAATAATTACCTACCGTCGGGTCGAATTTATCAAATAGGTATAGGGTAGTCATGAAAGTAAATGAAAGTATACGTAATATCGACCGGATATATAATAATTCGTTTCTGTATAATTATTGAAAGAAAAAAAAAAAAACTTGCGTTTCAAAATGGTAAACCGAAAACCAAACTAATATCGTATTGATTGAGCATAATATTTACGGGTATCACGGATGTGTGTATGTGTGTACGTAGTATTTCTATAGTGTTTTTTTTTTTTTTTTTATGGCACATGTCAGGCTACAAGTAAGTACCTACCATCATAATATTATTATTATCTACCGAACCGAACACTGCTGCTACAGTTATAAACCACGCGATTGACCACCGCAATAATATTGTTACGGTATACACCTGGTCCTATACCTATACGACCACTACATCTGTTTACCAACACGGTCATGGGTAAATCGTCTTCAATAATAATAATAGCCTACGACCTTGATTAAAAAAGAAAAAACAACAAACGTATCTACATCACGCAATTGTTTTACTGAACTTTGCAGGTTACCACCTATTACGATGATGAGGATTGATGTTGTTCATAATACCCGTATTAGACGCTTTCACTTTTTCAAGGTACCCTCGCCACCGCTGACCCGGTGTGTAGAGCAACTGCATAATATGTAAGTACCTACCTACCTACCTACCTACCTAATATATTTTAGCGACGCCTGAACAGTTCGTAAATATGAACTTGTATATTATATAGGTAGGTACTTAACTACTAATGGCTTAGCTAGTATTTTGTATTGGGAGTTAGCTATATACGTTTTAGATAAATGAGTTTTAACCACCCCCCCCCTATAAAAAAAAAAAAAAAAATAATAGAAAAGTATTTTTATCCCTATATATTTTAAAGAAATACTTTGAACAAAAATTGGCAATCCCTTTGACAGCTGTATCCTACCAGCAGAATTTCCAACAAGACAGTAATTATATACCATTTTCATTAATGTCTTTTTTTTTTTATTTATACTAGCTATGACAATAATTATAAAACTCCTCTTTGAACACGATTTAATACGGCTTAGTTCAGTATAAATAAAACGTTCTTTCAAGAACAGAAGAAATAACTGGAAACGTAGTTAACACTTAAATCGTAAAATAGTGTGCAGACATATACACGGCCCACAGGGGAGGTTATAGCCCACTCGGCCCCTCTGGATAAACTTCTGCTACTTACCCATTTAATTGTATTATTATTATTAAATCTGTCTATAGAAATGCAACGTAGGTGTACAGATTTCGCATGGGTCGTAAGTTAGAGAAACTCCACAACGAAATAGTACTGTGTAGGCGGGCGCCTAGCATAAAACGCTGGTCGAGTAGTACAATATTGTTATATTTTTGATGTTGATGACTCAATTATTTGTTAAGGCCATGGTTTCAACTGTTTATATCAATTATATAATCCGTATAATGTGGTGTATAATAATTATAAAACAGTACCTACCTATATTACAAACGAACGATAGAATGCAGGTGCAAAGGGGGATGTCGTTGACTCGAGAAAAGAAATTTTTAAGAAAACTCTATGGCTCTTATAATATTATAATATTCTGACGGGTTTTTCTTTCGTTACGAAGGAGATGACTTTGATAATGCGCGTTCGCGTTCTTTAGGCATTTTCAACATTTCAAAATCGTTGCTATTAATAAAATAAATAAATGAAAACTAAAATGTCCGATAGTAACTGCCCGGCGCGGCGCAGTGATAGGTATAACTGTCGTATTAAACGGTTTACTTAATAAAAACAAATGTATAATATCGTTATAAAGCGGTAGGTGCATACCTATTATTATGGTATATTATGTTATAGATATTTTTATGTAAAGCAAATAATTTAAAATAATAGAATCGGTTTTTTTTTTTTTTTTTTTTTAGTCGATTACCGGTTTTATATTATAACAGCCGAAACAGCCGATCGTGACTCAAGCGTATTGCCTCTAGGAGATATATTATTATTATTAATCCTTAACAAACGCTTACGTATCATTAACTCCGTCATAACTGTTACTTCATCGGAACACATTTCTTAAATCCGGTTTTTACGTTAGAACGGAATATTATCAGCATCTCGGTATAAGTATATTATTACGTTGAATCATATAGGTGAGTCACACACGTGCATATTATGCACAGTAGAATGTTATGAAAAATAAACTATTTCGGTTTTTCGGTCGGAAAAATGATTATGTTATTATTTTGTATTTTGATACATCGTTAAGCTAGAACGTTATAAGTTTATAACGAAGGAATGTAAAATCAGCTGACATTAAAAGGTTAGGCCGTACAAAACTCGAATGATGACATAGTCGAAAACCAAAACATCTGCTACTCCTAAAGACGGTAATCGCGAGATCCTTTCCCCCTTTCGAAATTGGAGAGATAGTTCAACAAAAGCGCAAAGGGAGAAACTCCTTTCTTGCTTGCATTGATATTTTAACGTAAGGTCCAAAAGTCACGAACGACTTTCGGAATGCAATTGAACCGGCCGGACCTGCGGTGTGCTCCGGGAATTCGGAAATCAATTTTCGATTAGTTGTGGAAAAAGCATTTAAAATGTATAAAAATAAAAAACCGACCGTTTTGTAGACATCATCGTTATGAAAAATGATGATGCCCAACACGCACACACACATACACACACATACACACGGGTATTTTTTGTCATTGAAATTTCGGTATATGTATAGGGTACCTCGTGACATAGGTTCCTATAATATAATGCTTATCTACAGGTATATATAATATTTCACTAATAACTGTCATAATAACAATTAAAACATACTGAAAACACAACATTGTGCATTGTATTATTCTGTACCTCTATACTATAAGTATACTTATGCACCGCAATACTATTTAGTCATTATTATTATATTGTGAATGAGATAATAATAATACTATATAATGAAAGTAGCGTGTTTTTAAATAGGTTTCGAAAAATGTAATGTCTAGATTGCCTTGGGTCATGCGGTAATCTCTGTCGGACTCATACGTCTGTTTGTCCTCGACGCAAACCCGATAAATGTTCACATTATTGTTATTACACTTAGATATAGGTGTGCATATTGGAACATTAACGAATCCATTATATTAAACCCCCGTCAATGTAATAATAATATAAAGTATACGAAGTGTCTAATATCGCGGTGTACAAAGGATAAAATGTCGAAAACTACAATCGATCGTATTAACGGCCACATATAATATACAATTTATGATAATTATTATGTTTTGTTTTAATATACATTATAGTTACACTAAAGCGGGTACACAATAATTTGCTATTCGCTATTGTTATCACCGAATATCTTACCTTATCGATCATAGAATCGATTGATCGAACGTCAGTTTTCGCGGGATGGCCGTCAGCCGATAACTGATACCACGTGATGAACAAAGCCAGACACACGTATTTAAACATCATTTTGAATAGCAGTCTGAAAAACAAAAAAAAAAAAAATAATAATAATTAAAAAATTAATATCATTAGCGTATGTTATTATACGATGTCTCGTTAAACAGAAGGCATAGGATAGTTTTTATTACACGAAGTGTGTATTGTATTTTTGTTTATTGTTCGCGGAAAGCACATTTTAAGGCAGTAAAAATGGTTTAAAAAAAAAAATTATTTTACTGCTGCCAACTTATTAGTAATTACTTGTTATCGAGTAGGCAGTAAATTATATTAATATGTTACGTGGTAAACGCAATAATTCTCGATGTAGAAATCGTTTTCCGAGTGTCATGATTCGCAGAAAACAAAAAATCAATTTTAAAAAAATTACCCCTGTACTCCGTAGGTAAGTATATTTTCGTAATATTCCGATTAGAAAGAAAAAAAACACGTGTAATACTGTATAATTATTATTAGGAAACCATTTTGCGTTAACATTTATAACGATCAAGGATTTCGGCAGTAAAGTAGTATTAAAAAAAAAAAAAATAATAAAAATAATAAAAAAAATTGGTGAATATTCCGTGAAGGTAAGTAATAATATAATATTCAAGTAAATCTCGACCGTGAGTGGACTTGTGGTGAAATTGAAAAAAAAAAAAGTTAAAACTTGATTTGATATATTATATTATACATATACAGGTGGTACCCATGTACACGCGTAATTTATTTACAATATTGTAATATATTATATTAGTCCGAGAGAAAAATATACGGCGTGCGTAATAAATTCGCGCGCGATATTTCAAAAGGAATGGGATAAAACGTAAGAACAATATTATTAAACAATACACGGACACGCGGGTACCTAATATAAATTTTTTTATCGGTTATCACATCAATAAATTACGTTATGCGAAACGCGTAAAGCTGTGAACGCAATTTTCCTATAATATTATATAGCGCGTACTTGTAATAACCGTACGAGTATATAACATGTTAGAGTTTCTGCGATCGCCTGTATTATGTACATAATGGAAAATGATTTTAAAATTCAAACCGCACAATATAATGGTAGTTACACACACACACACACACACACACACACACACACACACACACACACACATATATATAAATAATATACATAATAATATAGTTCCTAGTGTTCCCGGCTAGTAAAAAAAATATTAGAAATTGTAATCGTTGCGATATTAAATTATCATCGCACAATACACAAACAGTCGCGTTTAAACTTTTCGATTATAACACTATAGTCTCCGCGTCGAAACCTCCTAATGAACTGTACACAACTATCTCGGATGGGATAAATAATCGGTTCGACAAAAATATTTAAGAAAATAAATAAAAACAGGAACAGACGGAACGAGAAAATATTCCGGGTAAAATAGTGTAAACGGTGTAAAATTATTGCGAAAAAAAAAAAAGATTTACTATTTTAGCGATAACTTTTAATTGAAAAATACGCATATAATAATTTCAATAATATCACGACTGCGATTCGCGACAGAGATAACCGAATTCTTATTGAAAAATATATAAAAACAACCCGGTTCGACATCGCATTATTTTATTACTGTCCGATGAATATTGTTAAACATTATTGTCTAACCACTGACGAAAACAGTAAAAAAAATTCTTAAAATTCTTCCGTTACATAAAGTCGATGTCGTATTCGTGTGTACGCGCCGTCATCGTTTTGTTAACGCACGACACAGTAAATTGCGTTTGTCGGGATAGATTATGTACTATCGGTTTTAACGTTGTTAGAATGAATAATCGACAGATTATCAAACTAAAAACTACGAGCGAACATTGTCTGTGTTTTTATGTCGGGTTTTTTGATTGATTCATCGAAATTTTAGCTATTAAAACGATTTTCGAACGTTTATGTATCGCTTGAACGCTAAAATAATGTCGAAAAAAGAAGACTGACGATGACGCACAAACACTGCGGTAATCATAGATCAATAATTAATTTTTGAATATTAAAACTGACAGTTGAACGCAAATTTACTACGGACCTAATCTATTATATGTCGTGCATTATTGTAATAAACGGTGGCAGCACACGCGGGTACCGACAAAAAATAAAAAAAAAACCATCAACAACTCATCCTCAAACATAGTATCGACGTTGTCGTGCCAAAAGTGACCGAATGATTTAATTTTTTTTTTCAGATTTAAATTGAATTGAATTTTGATTTTAATGACGCTCGATGAAATAATAAGACATGTATGTAAACGTGTTTTTTTTTTCGTACGTATATACATATGTACAATAGGTCACATTTTGCACGACGCCGGAGATTTACGAAACGTGACCGCGCGATAAACGTTTAAAATTACGTGTAATAACTATAAAAGTATATAATGTAATGATGGAAAAAAAACATAATAATAATAATAATAATAATAAAAAAACGATTTTCATACGTGTATAATATATTATATTTCGGTAAAGATGTAAAAAAAAAAAAAAAAGAAGAAAAAAACCGGCGGAATCCGGATTTTATTAATTTGGTAACTTTTTTTTTTTTCTCGTAAAGTTATCGGCCGACGTGCCGGCGTTTTACGAAACGATATTGCTTCACCGCGACCGCCTATCTATATATTTATATATGTATATTATTATTATTATTACAAGCAACGCTGCGAGGTCGCACACCGCAGATATACCGGCTGTCTGAACGCGCTCGACGGCACTGCGAAAACTTCCAAACGACGCGGACGGATAAGTAACATATATAGGCGTACACGAGCACTACACGTATATATATATGTATGTATTTACGTACGTAAAAAAAAAAAAAAAAATAATAATAATAATACGACAATGACACAGTGTGTAACGGTATACATATACCTACCTAATAAGCGATCGGTGTAATTATTTTTGATACGAACGCGGTTTTCGTACAGGAGGTACCTATACATATGCGACGGCGAGAACGGCGACGGTGACGCGCGGCACGTGCGCCAGAATCGGCTCGCGGTAGCAATAACAATAATTGTTATGTGAGAGAAAAAAAAAAAAAACAACCGGTTATTTTCTAAGTGATAATCGGGACACACGCCGGACGATTCACGCGCTCCGATATAATATCACGAGTATAATAGTGTGATACAGCGTGCGTACGTACAAATCGCCGGAAATCGAGACGCTATAATATTATTATTACACTGCACGGATGCTTTTTGGAGAGGAGGGTACATGTGTACAGTTTTGATCGTGATACGCTGCAGGTACGGGGAAGCATAGATACACTCGCGACCGGGGGCTGGAATACTTGTTTAGACGGTCAGATATTGCGGCGAAAGGTAGGTTCGGAGAAGTGAGATTGAATGGACGGGCCTACGCGTGTGGAGGAAGCTCTTCGAGAGAACCCGATGGGTAAAAGTCTCTATGCAGGCAGACCGTACGTCGGGAAGATAGCATTAGAAAGGATTTTTCAATTTTTGGCGAGCCAGGAACAAGGAAACAGGGATTGGAAAGCGTGAAGGGGTAAAAGCATAAAATAGAGAAGAACGAAAGAGGGTTTTTGTTGCGTGGTAAAATAGCCTTAATGGCCGGGAAAAATAAAAATCAATAGTCATACGAAAATACATTTACGCCTTGTTGCCATCATAGTCCTTTCCGAAATTCAACGAATTTGCAGATGAAATTATTTCGTTATTTAGCAGCTCTACCCACCTGCAGTCTATGCGAGCAAATCTAAGTATATAACGGTCTTGAGTGTTGACTACCGGTACAAGCTACACTTATTCTGATATGTGGAACAACTGATTTCGACTTATTCTACCGAGACATTTTTAAAGACAAGCAATTCCAAACATCTATTACTTACAACGGATATACTCGTATAGTACTAACGAGATTAGGTCCGGCTGGTCCGGGATGTGAAAGACGTTGGAGACGCCATGGTGGATACTTTTTTTTCGTTTTACCGCGCGATCCGTAGGGACATCTATTATAGTGTCGTATAACTCGAAATTCGGGGAATGGATAGGAGTCTATATAGAATTTCGAGTGATTGTCGTAAGGGAGAAAGAGACGGAATTAAAATATAGCCGTGACCACATTTTATTGTACAAAATGTACAAACAAACTTTAATATTTATCGCGAAAGAATCGGTTATCTCCATTGTTCCAATAAACGTTGTCCAAAGTGTTTAAGAATTAAAAAAATGTTATACAACAATAAATCCGAGCTAAGAGATTCTAGTAAAAAAATAATTTGAACTACAGTAGAGTGCCATACTTCCATAGCTTTTCCCGTTTCGATTTATGGATTTACGTGTTGAATGTCTTAAGCCCGTTCTCACCAACGTAAACGCTGATTTTTAAACGGAGTTTATAGAAAAATCGATCAACCGTGGTCGGCTATTAGCCGTAAACTCAGTTCAAGAGTCAGACAAACGTTTTTTTTTTTTACGTTGGTCTTATTTTATTATAGAGCGGGAGAACCTACGAACATTTAAAGGTACGATTTATAGAGTTTTTTCGATTATCGATAGTCTACGTGTAATTATTGTACATGTCATATGAACGGGTTCTAAATTAAATCAGAAAGACATTGCGGCGGTGATCGGTCAAAGTCTATACAGGTTAGCGTTTATTTCACAAATCACACGAGTAGAGCGAAAGACATTAAATATTTTAGGGATGACCGCGGGTTGGTAATTCGAGAAATGACGACAATTAACTATACGGAGGACTTGTGCTCCTGGGACGGTATAAGTTCATTCTGCTTACACACGATAATAGGAAAAAAAAATCACAGAACATAACCTCAAATTATCATATATCACTTCGTCCGGGATCTTTGTGAGCTCGCGTCGGAACTTCGAAACAAGGGTTATCCTTGTTTCGTTATGCGAAACCGCATCGGGTAGATCGTCGGAGAATAGAGAGGGAAAAAAATAAACAAATCTTCCGTTGGATTTTTAATTTTCTGTTATACCGCGGGGAAAGACCCGTCCAACGTCCTGCGATCAGTTGCATGCGTAATAGTAGTACCTATATTCTGTATAATGTAGTTTTTTTTTTTTTTTTAAACGACTATCCTATTGTGAGATATTCGCGCGTGTTTTTATAAAACCGGACTCGCCGCCAATCAACCGGACAATGCGTGATAATAATGATAATATTATTACTATCGGCGTTTGTATCGTTAGAACGGCGTGTAATAATCGTATGATAATCGACTGCAGCCGATTAGCGCGATAGTGTGTCCACCGCAGCGACGGTGGACTCGGTGAATAATTCATTCGAGTTTTTTTCATTATTATTATTATTATTATTTTTTTATCGTCGTCAAGTTTTTTTTCGCGTTCCTAACGAGCGGACGGACGGGACAGAAAACGGGGTATTGCACAATGTACAATAACCGTATACCAATATAGGTATATCTATCTATGTCTATACCGTACTACCGTGTCGTGGGTGCAAATGAAACTCGTTAAAATACGATTGGATGAAAGTGAGAATAATAACTCGGCCAGCGGTCCGAACTAACACCTAAATTCGATTTTTTCGCGAAATGCGATTTAATATTATAATAATTACGTTTAAGAGGGCGTGCAACCACGCGCAATTTAACTGTAAAACCTATTGCGCGGGGACAAAATTACTCTTCTGGCTAGAGATTTAATTAAGAAATTCAATTTTCATCGTAGAAAAACAAAAACTTGCATTGTGCAATTATGATTTTATTTTTGCGATATTATAAAATAAAAAATAAAATCATTATAAAATTTAAAATCTCACAGTTTTAAACTTTTGCAAACTCGAATAACTTATTTCGTAATAGTTATATCGAAAACCTAAAAACAAATGGTGCACAGTGCAAGTTTCTTTTGTTTTGTGTTGAAAATCTGATTTCTTAACCAAGTCCAAAGCTCAAGTAGTTTTTCGTAAATATATTTGTTGATTTCATGATTATCAAATAAATACTTATAATAATGTGAAACGTGACTATTTCCAAACGTATTTGAAATTTGAATTTGAATTTTTTTGAGTTGATTAAATTAAATATTTTCAAAATGTACCGGGAAATTTCCGTGCACGCAACTCCTTAAATACCGGGGATGACACGTCCTCTTATTAGGTCTTCGAGGCGAAATTAAGGACTCGGATCGTGGTTTTATTTTTATCGCCGACCGTGGATTAGGTGATGTATACGTAACGAAATTAGGTATATGTCAATATTGAGAACAATTTACGATAATAGGTATGCAATTATTTTAGTAAAACGTATACAATAACATCATTATAAGGTATAGGTGACAACATTTCGATTAGTCGCCGTGCCTAAGGTCGAATGATATTATATAGGTAACGTATCCAATAATAATATGTTTTTGACGAAACACTGCGCACCTAATTGTGCCGCCACCGGTCATCTAGCCGACAGCTACGTCAGCAATAGTACACGCTATATACACTAATTGACATAATACTAGGAAAACGACGTGGCCGGTGATTTTTGAAAAACACACCATGAATTAGGTTTGTGTTATGATGACATTAAAGATTCAAATCTAGTTATGCATCCTAGTTCTTAGCACGCGATTACACAATTTTATTTAAAATAAAACTACATGAGTAGGTTTATAAAGAAATGACGTTCGTTGTGAAACGTATAACCCCCGTACCTATACGTTACTGTTTCCTATAAAATTACGGTAATACAGTCGTAGGCCAACCTACTCGAACGACATTATTATACAGTTTATTAAAATTCGACCAACGATTTCATTATATTTGAATTTTGAAAACTTTCAACATTTTCCGTCATTTAGAGCAGAACAAATATAGGCAACAATACAATAACTAATGTTTTAATATGATTGCGCTTAACTTCGATTCCAATACGTTTTGCGATTTTTTATTTTATTTTTCACGCGTACGTATACTATATTTAAAAAAAAATGTATGTATTTATATTGTATAATGTATATACTTAATAAATTTTTGGTTCCAGAGAACAAGAACACGAGAATTGACATTCATAGCATTTTTCTTTTGATAATCTTGTCTAATGTACATTTTTCCCCCAATTCGTTTGTCTAAATTGTATCCAAATGTGTATGTATTTTCAAAATCAGTGCATGTTTTTACGAAATAAAAAATACAAAATTAACTTCTTCTCTGAGGACCCGTGGAATATAATGGATATAAGTTATTCGAATTTTCGACAATTATAATTCTATTCGGTCTCATTATGACTAGGAAGTAGATGCAGCACGAATCGAGTAAATGTGTGAAATATTTCAGTTACTATAATTATGGTGTTGTCAAATATCATGCCATTGTTTGTTTGAATAAATCGTTTGAATACACTATACTCGAACGAAATGTATTAAAAATCCTTCAAAACAAGATTTCCGTGTTCGCATTTTATACATGTGCGTCTGTATGTATTATTTTATAATAATTAATTAGTAATTACGAACTATTTCTGTGTTCAGACGCGTAGCATTTCATTACGGGGTTCGTTTAAAACCAAGTACGAGGACACACTGATGAAAACCGACGGATTATACGAGTGTTTGCAATACATTCTCAAATGCTATAGAAGAAAAATCAAAATGTAGTCGATACCGCTCACGGGTCACTACTTACGAAATCACTGTTCTAGATGGGCAGTTGAGAAGGCGATAGGATATACAGAGTATTTTAGTTTGTATACTGTGTGTGTGTGCAGTGAAAAATCACTCTAAACGTAAAACGGTACTGGGTGGTATTAGTTGTGGTTTTCGCCCCTTGCAGGGGAGTGAACTGTTGACAATCGTTTTTTATCAATAAATGTTTCAAATGAAGTACCTCCAATCATCATTAGGATACTGCGTACAAATATCGGAGCATCGACCTAACCGAAAAAGCAATTTGGTTTGGAAATAGTATTAGAAAAAAAAAAAAAGTTCAAATAAAGTACTGTCGGGCGAATAAATCGCAAATTTTAATTATTGCGCGACGTTGGAAAAATCGTATCGTTTTTTTTTTTGCCGACCGAAAAAACGGTATTCCGATTCCGAAGTCTCGGTAAGACCAATAACACAAATAGCTTCTGCGCTACACTCGGAATCTGAAATGATAATAATTCGATTGAACGCACATACATGCGTTGATAGCCGAATCTGTCGTGCCAATGAAAAATAACATAAACGTATAATAATAATATGTAATACCTCGTACTTGTACGTACACAAACACGATCGAACGGCCGGACGATACGATGGGACGAGAATAATCAATAGAAAGTAAAATGCAACGCACACATAAGAGAAGGTTCAGACTGGCCACCGACCTACAGTGTTTATGATATAACAACACACAAGTCATTTCAGTTTCAATCCACTTTCCTTTTTACACATTTTAAAACGTGTACCCGGGCGCGTACCTACCTTGAGTAACTCGTCCTCCTTATTATAGACGCACGCGCGTAAGTACATTAAAAAAACTGACCCCGTATTATACACGTATAGTACATATAATAGTATATACGTGCTGACGGTCAGATTTTATTGTGAAATATTATAATGTTATTAATTACTATGTGATCTATATGTGTATTAATTGAATCGTTCGTTTATTCACGTTCGTAATAGTTAATTAATTGTAATGGTATGACGCGTGCCGAGGAACCCGGACGGGGTTCGTTTCCTATATTATGACGAAAAAAAAAAAAAAAAAAATGAGAAATTATCGGTTGCTTACGAAAACGTTTCGCTTAACATATAATATTATATCATTATCACCGTGTTTCGCCGGACTTTTCAACGGTTTTCTGTAGTAAACCATGATTCGCATTCACGGTTTATCACAGTACTTACTAACGTATTATTATCATACAGATCAATTAAAAATGTTACGGACAAATATTAAGCTAATGTTGAGAAATCGATATTTTATAAACGGTGGGTCAGATGTCGGTTGTATATTTCATTAAAAAATTTATTTTGCATGATTACGCGTTCAAAATTTAAAAAAAAAAAAAAAAAAAGTAATAAAAGGCTTACTACTACTTTTTGGAATTTTCGACATATTTTAAAATGTTATCACAACGTTTTTGTGATATTTCACATGTGTATTGTTATATTATACATCGCAGTGGCGTAACCAGGGGGGGGGTGTTTTGAGTGCCTGACACTCCCCTCAATCTGTATTTAAGTAAAATAAATGTGTGAAAACTTGGTTTTTAAAAAAATGTAGACATGTGACACCCCCACCCACTTCAAAAGATCCCGGTTACGCATCTGATATACGGTGCATTTAATAATATTGTTTTTTCAATTTTGTTCACGTATAGGCAATATAATATTACGTTTTTAATTTGACGATGATTGAACAATCATCGTTTATTTGTTCGGAGAATGATGTGCAAATAAAATATTATGTCAAATGATCGTTATAAATATTATTATTTATTTATTTTTTTTTTTTTTTTTTTTGGCGCAATCTGTATTCATTTATTTTATTGCAATATACCTACTGCAATCATTTGCAATAGCACGAACATCAAACCATCGAATATAAAATATACGCCCCCTCTAATATAATCAATCGGTATGATGTAAATTAGTGTAAGGCGCCTCGTCTACATTCGATTTTAATTTTCAATATGGTAGTAGTTTCGTGGGATTTATCAAGAAAAATACAAATTTTTATTTTAAATTGTATTATAAAAAAAAATAGCTGATACTGCTGTTTAATTTTGTTTTTCGAACACTAATTACAACTTATAATGGATCTCGTATTAAATTTGCAATTATTTTTATTTGGCTAAACAAATTTATACACATAAAATCAAATAAGAACTCTAATTTTTGATTATAAATAACTTAAACATGTTTTAAAATATTACTACAATCACAAAAGGTTAACAAAAGTATTCTATGAAAGTCTAAGATTATTTTTAACCGAATCACAACAAAAATAACATAACCGTTAACGCCATAAACTTTCTATGCTACTCTTTTCCCCAGTTTTTCCAAAATATATACAAAACTATTCTGACAACAACAAAAAAAAAAATGATTTTCTTAATTACCAACAACAATCATTTTTTTCAAAAAAAATGCTGCATTTGAATATCTGAAATATAAAATTTAAAGATCGAAATTAATGAAACTTGGTCGTAAATTTGTCTGTTTTTCTATACTGGTTTTTCCAATTATTACGAAAACCACTTGGAAAATCAAAAAATTACCTTTTTAAAGAACCTACTAAATCAAAATTACTACAAAAATGTTCTTTTGTCGTTTTTTAGTTGGAGTAAGATTTCTGAACCTATATAAAAGATTTTTATGGTTGAAAGAAAAAAATCGTACACATCATAGTAATACCAATATGTTCCAAGGAATCTAAAGAAATCTAAAGAATCTAAAAAAAAAAAACACCGACATAACGGTAAATACAGGTAGACTCGATGTAGGTGTAGGTAGGTAGTGAAATAAAAGTAATAAAACACGTTTGGATTATTGCGATCAAAATATTATCAGACGGTGTAATAAGCAAGTATTTGATAATGCATATTACGATAATAAATTAACTTCGTTATGTAAATACTACATTATTAATATGCATATCTATTACTCAGTCGAATTATACTCGTTCATGTCCTATAGCACGTATGTATATAATATAAAAATATTATACTACTTCCTTCCACACTCCAGGAGAGTTCTTCCATTCATCTTGAGTTACTATTACCTAGTGTTTGCTTTCCCTTTCAATATATTATTATCATTTATTTATTATTATTTCCTCTTCTCTTCGGGTTCAACGTAATATTGTTGTTTTCAATACGTATACCTAATACAAATTGATATTTTCGTAATATGCAGTTAATATTGGTACCTGCATGTAATATGCATGTAAGTATCTAAATAGGTACTAGATAATAATAATATTATAATGTGTTTATTTAAACGTCGTCTTTAATGTGGTAAATAACCATGGGAAATACTCACGGACGTACCTATATAGTATGGGTTTAGGTATAGGTATAAGTATTATATCTATTGAAAAATGCCCTTGAATAACATAATATCTCTTATAACTCTTAAGTATGTACGCGTATTTTCGTTCGTCCGTAACATGAATGGAAATAATATCATGTATAGCATTTTTATTCGATTATTCGCGGTGTATGAATATTTTTGATCCTAACAATAATTATCGAATTAGAAGTGAGGGTGGGCAATTTTCGTTCAATGGCACGGACTTAAAAATATACGATTATAATTCACTCGGAAACGTCGGAATAGTTGAATATTTATAAAAAAAAAAAAACTATTGAAAAAGAATACAGATTTCAAATTAAAAAATCAAAAAACAAATAAATAATACCGACGATAAAGGAATAATTTAGCAATTAAAAACAAGAAGTTCACCTATGAAATAATAAATTCGTAAACAGCAGAATATTTTATTACATACCAATTACGAAATAAATAATATTTCGAGTTCAAACAATTTGTTCGACTGGAAATATTTTCGAGGTTATTAATAATAATTAACTATTGTTTGAGAATAAAATATTCTAAATAAGGATATTGAAATTTAAAACTGTGTAAAACACCTTTTAAATGTACTCAGAATAAATATTCGAATACGTATGTAAAAAACTAGTATTCAGCATATGTATTTAAATATTTTATAAAAATAGTATTTTCAAAATATAACGAACATTGCAAAAGGTATTTGGAATATTTTAGAAAATAAAGTTTAAAAAAACATTGTAAAATTGATGTCAGTTGATTAAATAAACTATATTTTATATTAACACGATCACAGCTCTAATATAATTGCATGTCATTTATATTTTGACTGTATAGAATTTCGAAAAATGGTTTAAATCAAGTACCACCGGGTATAGAAATTACGAATATTTTAAAATAATAATTTAAAAAATCTGCGCATTTTTAATAACATACAACACACGGCTGTTAATGTTAATACTCCAAAACGAAACTGAGAAAAATTATATTTTTCAGGAATAAAATGTTTTTTGAAACTTCGGAATATTTAAAAAGTATTCTGTAAATACTTTATTCGGAATAATACCAATGTGTGTGGAAATTTTACGTACTCATTTACATTTTTTTTTATTATTCCCATTAACCTTTTTATTCTTGAAGTCATTGCAATCAGAAATACTATAAGTATTAAGTAACACTTATAATACTAAGTGTTTATAATAATACGACGCAAGTATGTTTATTGCGAGCGTTGTCTAAAATTGGCGGCAATTTTTTTTAAACGTCGTCTGTCCATAATTTTAAATCTAGTTATTTAAGGGAATTGTTACTGCGTTTTACTTGCACTCGAACTGCAATAATTATATTTATGTACCTATATTTAAGATTATGGTATCGTTTATAATCAAATCGCTGAAAACTATATGTTTAAAATACATAATTAATAGTAAATTTAGGCGCATGAATAACGTGACGGTTGAAAATTATTAATAATTAAGTAATTAAATAATGGGTACTGCAGATTGTCGTATATTAATACCACTAGTAATTTGAAATTTAAAATACATCAATTTGCAGGAAAAAATTAACGAAACGAAAAGGTCGCGACTATTATAATAATATAGTTTAAAATTAAAATTAGTTTATGTAGGTTTATTATTGTATAACATTGTAAAGTTATATTTGCAGATAATAACAGTATAATATTCGTGTTAAATATTGTCACGAAAACAATAAGTACCTTTTTATGTTTTATTTTAACACGTACACACCATACTATATTAATTATTGATATTATTATAATTAATAATACTAATACGATAATGTTTAAGTATCAGTTATAAATACATAATATTAAGTATATAATATAGGTACTTGTTTGTGGAAAAAAAATAAATAACCAATTAAAAAATAAAATCGTTTTAAAAGTTTACACTTCATTATGAAAGCTCGAGTAGAAACATCGTTATTTTGTTTCCACAATATTGTTATAGTCGAACGCGCTATTGTCGTGTCACGGTACAAATCGTTCAAATCGAATTAAATCAAATATATTCAGCGGTGTTCCTGTTAATTTTTTTATTAAGGATATGCAATGAAATCCTGTGCCTTTTTACACGAGACATTTTATACCTTTCTCATGGTCCATACTGTTTATACGTAAATATATAACAATTGTACAACGAATAATAGTTTAAATGACTATAATAAAATACTCAACATTGAAAATAAAAACCATAAGAAATTGTAATATGTTTAGTTATAATTAATTAATAAAAATATAGTATGTAGAAGTATTTTACGGTTTTAGTGGCGTTTGTATGGCATGAACGGACAAATGATAACAGTATTATACCTGACAAGACGATTTCTTTTTTTTTTTATTTTTTGAAAAACTATTTGTGAGTATACCCGTGATTTTTCAACGAAATGTTCGTACTTAGTATGGACGAACACCACTGAATATGCTACCATATAATTATTATTATCATACGATTCGATATGTAGGAACGACTTTCATTCTCGAAATGCATTGCAATTTCTCGAACAATTCGCGCTCGAATAATGATAATCATTTCGACGGTTTTACGTAGTTTTTTGTCCACGGCTAAGCGGAAAACTTATTAGATAACGATATTATTATTAATATTAAACCGCGCGGTTTTTTGTTTTTTTTGTTTTTTTACTCACTTCTGGGCGGACAGTCAGTCAGTAGTTTTCTACGTAGGTATATGCAGGGTGCACGGAAATGCGCGATTTTCGGTTTGTGGGTCTCGGGTGTTGACGTCTACGCGCACACACGCACTAGCACATAATTCCAAACGTTGAGTACCGACGATGACTTAACGGCGGCGCGTTATTACCTTGTGGCCGTGTCGTATGCGCGAGTTTTTCGGAATCGCGCGGCGGATCTTTGGCGGCACCGCGGGTAGAAGGGCCCCGGACCGGACTGGAGGGGAAGCTGACCACCGAACGCGATAGTGAAAGTAATTGTAGGTATAGGTATAGAGGTAATATAATATACGTGCTCGTATGCTCGTATACAGGCGGTATTATGTATTATACCTATATACGAGTCCGGCGGACGTCGATACAAAAATATACGGCATGTAGGTAGAACGTATGATGAAAAAAAAAAAAATAATAAAAAAAAAAAATCCAATAAACCCAGTGCCCCATTAGCCGGCGATCGGTTTCGCGATTGGTTGTTATCGTAGGGTATTGGGCGCACCGTACGGTTATATTATTATTATTGTAACATGCGTGGGCATATTTCTGTATAATAATATTATGTTGTACTACAAGTTTAGAGCTTATAGTGTGTATTTTGCATTTCTGTACAGTTCGACCCCAATTTTTTTTTTTTTTTTTTTTTTGTTTTACCCGATACTTTTACCGTGGTTTCTGAAGGTCCGATCCCGGTATATACCCATACGTATATAGGTAGTGTTATAGGTGTTATTATTATTATAAAATATATTTTATGATATTGCTGTTTTATTCTCCCGATTAACTTTTTTTTCCCCTCGCCGTGCCGTTTTGCTGCTCCTGCAGTTGCTCAACACAGAAACTTGAACGTTTTTTATACACGTCGTCGCCACGTATCGTTTTGATCCAATTATATTACATCATTTTACACTGTCGATGTTATAAAATTACAATATTATTACTACGTACAGAAAAACTATAAGTTTATATGATTCATCGACAACGCCACGCCAGGTGGATTATATTATTATTATTATTATATACTATAACATGTAAAGTCACAGACAACGTCGATTTACATGACCTACAATCATTCCCGGACAATCATTGACGAATCATTGTAAATCCCTGTAGTTCTTTATTGCTATATGTACGCGCCATTCACCCAGATTTATATTTTAATACACAATAATTATCAGTGGCACACAGAACAATTTTGAGAGCACTTCCAGTTAACAAATTGTTATCCCCCATTTTTTTTATAATATGTAAAAAAAATTTACTCACTTAGCTCCAAAATTATATTCAGGAAGACGTCAGCGCTTTCTTCAACAGTGTCGTAGCCCAAGAGAGTTTTGGGTATTGTAACCTAAACTCCTAAACTCCTAAACTCCATTACATCTTTCGTTAAGCTATATGTAAGGTAAACATTTTTGTAGACCCCTAAATTCCCTTACCTTCATCTCCATTGTTAAATCTTGGCTATGACACTGCTCTTAAAAATTATTTTATAAAATAATTAATACATAGGTATAAACATTTTTTATTTAAAGATTAAAACTAATTTGAACTGCAATGATCTCTAACTTAAAATACGTCTCAATAGAACATACAGTTGCAGTAATTGATAACCTAGCTGGGCTCCACTAATAATTTAATTATCTAATTAAAATTAACTATAGTATTGTACCTAATAATAATATAATTATAATAATATAATAATACTTTTAAGAATTTATGATTAGTTCATATTTTTCTTCTCTTGCATTCTGATTATATTATATAAAATATATCCTAAGACACTCATTATCTCGGAAAGTATTAACTTTTTTCGGATTTGTTTTATATAAAATTTAATAATAAACAAACAGCCTCAAAATTGTTCGTCTATGTTTTTTTTTTTGTAACCCTTATTTTTATGAGTAAAACGATTTTACAAATTACTTTTGATTTTCAAATGGCAACCTGTATTAAAAATTTCATAAATATACGGAGTGTTAGTTAAATTACATTTTGGTGTTAAAAATGTTTGATTTTCTGCCAATCCGTTGACGAGATATTTCACTTTTAAGTTTAGGTCGGAGGCCTAGTAGTGGTGCATTATTAAAGCGTACCTTCACATAAATGATGCTATTATTTATTAAATAAATTATAAAGACGTTATTCCTAATCTCTACAAACTAATGCAGGCTGCATTAACCATTCCAGTTCAGAAACATGCAAGCGTAGTTTTTTTTCTATGAAAAAATGAAAAAATTGGCTGAGAAGTAATATGATACAGAAATGGTTTACTAACTTAAGTATTATTAACATAGAGAGAGACTCAACAAATAAAATTGACCCGGAAGAAATATTGAACAAATTTTCTTCTACCGATAGAAAATTATGTTTAGAAATTTAAAATTATACGATACGATTAAAAATAAAATGTGTTAAAATTGTTAATGCATTATGTTGGGGAATGTGGGGAGTAAAGTCGCCCACATCTATGTGGCAGTTTCATAATTTTCAAGATTAGAACTCTAATTGCACCGTTGCCCTAGACCCATGGTATGCAAATGGTGAAACGAATGTAAAACAATACAAAATCAACCAATTCAAATTTATACTGCAGTAAATTAATGAATTTAATTAAAAACTCTTTATTGTTCAGTGAAATAAATAATTTTAAAATGAGTTTAAAAATGTATAAAAACTTTATTCGAATGTCTAAAATAACTCTTGAATAAATTATTGAAACGTTGAATTGTTAAATTAATTAAATTGTACCTATACGACTATTTTGATCGTTTTCCCATCGATATTCCATAATTTTGATTTTAATAATAAATGATAATAGTATAAAAATTAATCAAAGCTATTCCTATAATATTTAAACCAATTGCATTGGTTCGACGGCTGCCGAAACAAAAATCTTAATAACGTTACGCAGTGCATTAAGCATTCAGCGATATTATCTCACTTTTGAATACTTTCAATTATTCCATAAAAAGTAAAACTCGTTTTATGGGTTTAAACATTTACATTTATCATTTAGTAGGTTATGCATATTGCATATCTTAATAATATATATTATATGTGTATGTGTACTACAATAGACATTTTATTACAATTCATTTTTTTATTTTTGAAAATATTTGAATAATTACAATGATAAAATAAAATAATTAAATAACCGGTAGACATCTGTGCCATCGTGTGCAATGCGATTTAGAAAATACTATTGAAAAAGCAACGTCTAAATCACATGCACTGTGCATTTCCGAATAACAGCTTTAATAAGTGGTTCCCACATATCGTGCGTATTTTCGGTGCATTTTTAAAACTAAGTATAAATAAATTTGATCCGGATTCTTCAATTTTGATGGTTATATTTGTAATAAATAATTTTGATTATTAAAAATAATATACAAATTTACTTTGACACCACTACTGGGTAGTATTATAAATAATTTATTATTTTTGGATCTACCTATATATATATATTTCTATTTCTATAGATAATCACAATGATAATTTATTTGCGATAGATAAAACCGATAATATGGTTTTGGAGTTAACCACAAAATGTGTATAAAACTAATATGTTGATAATCAATTGATTGTTTCGTCTACAGAACGTCGCGACTTCGGTCATTTTTATTTGTGAGTACATGTTGGCGCTTCAATCGAACAGAACTCTCAAACAATTATACACGTCAGAACAGGTTACACGGGCTAATAAAGCAATTTAAAAGACCGAAATCCACAAAAACATGATTATTACCTATAAATTCAAATGCTTTAGGAACTTTTAAATTTTGTAGTTAGCAATAGTGTTTCTTCGGCTTTCGTACAATAATCATGCTATTTAATTTGGAATTCTCTAGCCCGAATATGGTCGTTTATTTATTAACATAGATAAATATAGACATACCACATAGATATACATGAAAAATTTGAAAACACAAATTATTATTGTTAATTTTATCAATCAATTTAATTGGTAGACAATGTCTTTCTCAGTTTTTGACGACTATATATATAAAATAATCATTATAAAAAAAATTAACAATATTAATTTAAAATTATTATATTATGCTGATATACATTTGTTATAAATCGTTCTAGATAATAGATGAACCCTATGAATTATTGCTGTGCTATACAATTTTAATAAATATCATTATTCTTATACTTAAATTTAATTTCAATTGGCCTATATATTGTGCAATTTTATGTGATGAATAAAACTATTATCTCCTTGACAATTGTTCAATATAATTTTAAATGCTTTGACAAAATGTTTTAATTAATAACGTTTTACCGCCTACTATAAATAATTATCAGATTACTCTCTAGAATTTATTGTAACCACAATACCTACTGGATTTTCTACGCTTACACACAAATTGTGTAATAGAAGTAATATGTTTCTATCATTACATTATCTATATTTTAATAGGTTTTTAATTATTTATTTGTTCCACATAGCACAGATAAAACAGGTTTGCTAAACAAACAATAAATATTAAAATTGATCTTATTTTTATAATAACAATAACTTATTTTACTATTAAACGTATAAACTATAGGTATAATAATATCAAACAATTTATTTAAAAATATACCTAATTCAATCAATTGGTGAGTTTTAAAGAAATAAGATAAACCGTGTTTAAATATTAAAAGATTCGATACATAAATGTTAAGATTTGATTTCCAATGTATATTTTTTTTAGACACTTATCCATTCTAAAAATATTATTAAATAACTAAAAACTAGAACGATTACCAACGTCCGTAATAACCAATGCAATTTACTGATTGTATGTAAAAACAATATTAATACATTTTAGTTCATTAAACCACCTAGTTCATTAATAAATTCTAATTTAGTTAAATTTAGAACATAATTTTTAGACTACTTTAATTTTTCAACTGCTTTTAAATTAGCGTTTACTTGTTAATTACCTTGTAACGTCATCGGTGATATTAAAATTAGCTGTTAGTTTATTTTAAAATTAGCTATACATCGTTACAAATAAACTAAATACTTACTAATAAAAATGAAGATACTACGTGCCATAATATAGGTAGACCATTCCTTTGAATGAAATATAGATTAATTGGTATGTATTGAATACGTGAGTTCACGATGCTTTTTTTTTTTTTTAAATACTTTTAGTGACGGTCATGATACCTACATGGTACTTTTGCATTCCATATAATTTTTGGATAAAAATAGATAAATTTTCCCATCATTTTGATAATTTTCTAAACTTTAAAATAATATTTCAATTATATCTTTAAACATACTTACCTATTATGTAAGACTTGAATATTTTAACTACTTCCAAAACACATATTATGGTTTATTTGAAGTTTTGTTATGAACATGTTTAATGACATAAATTATAATGGCATTATAAATGATCATTTTTCAAAAAAACGTCTTACCCTATTATACTAAAATTTATTTAATTTAATTATTTAACAAAATACTACTAAGACATGATACATAATCTAATTAACTGATGGTAATTTCAATATAATAGTGGATCATGGCCACACACCAGTCATGTGTGTACCTGGCACCTATAACATTGATAGACTAAGCGGACCACCAAAACTAAATGTACTTAACTATATAACCGTTTTGGTAACCATTAACAAAATATTATTGTGTACAATATTATACATATTTTTAATGAAAACCAAATGACTGTTAAGTTTACTGATATAATATTATTATCTGCTTTATCATTTTACAACTGTATTGTGAATTTGCAGTTACTAGATTAGATGCACTAATCGAGATTTTATGTTACTAACTCTAACATTATTTTCATGTACAAAACAACATTAGTATAGGACATTTGAAAGTAAATTAACCATTAGACGTTTATTAGAATGTTCGACCATCATATTATTATACCTAATTCGTCTAAATCAAAACAGTAGATGAATTGTTTAAATTTGTCTTGACGAAGAATTTTCAATGTCTATATTTCATTTTAAATGGTATAATATATAATACGATGGTTATTATTTATTTATTTTTTTTTAGTGAAAGGTGTGCTTTAAAAGTTGCGTATACGCTGTGTACAGCTATACAATAATATAAATCCTCCAGTGGAAAATAATTACTTAAATTAAGCTTGAGACAGGTAATTTTTAAATTGGCTCGTAATCATCGAGCAAATTATAAAAAAAAGGCATTTAAACAAACTGATTAACATGAAAATTCATGGAAAATATACTATTAACAAAAATCATTCCTAGTGTTTTGTACAAATCGTTACTATGCTATTCGTCCTCGTACAGGTTATTTATAAGTAGATTACCATTATTGTTAAAGGGGTGGAAGTAGGGCAAGTAAGATACATAGATTGATATAATCAAGTAAATATAAAAAATGTGGATGAATAATCGCAATGAAAAACAAACTCTGAGTGGATTAGTGTTTAAGTCGTGTTTTTTTACTTTTTAACCAAACCAAGGTAGGTAACCCAGAAATTAACTAAAATAAAACCGATGTATTGACACAAGTTTTCAATTTTTCCGTAGTAATTAAAAAACCACATTTTTTTAGATTTAATAAGCATAGGTTATTTTGAAAAATTTTTTTTTTATTTGCACAATTTATAATATTTATTATTTTATAAGTGTGTATATTTGTAATTATAAATGTATTAGAACATATAAATTAAATATTTTAAATGTAACACTAGCTACTTCTACTAGCTATTTCAGAATTTTATAAACGACATTTAAATGCTTTATCTGCATCGTGTAGTTGTAATAAAATGTATTCATTTCACAACAATTTTATTTGTTTTTTTTTTACCTAGTTATTTTGAGAGAATTTGGAACTTCAGTCAGATATACAAAAAGAAAGTTGATTGGTTGGTACGTGGTAATGCAACGACAAAACTGAATGCAAAAAACGCGTATACCACCAAGGTTGTCGTGAGCAATCGGTCGGTTTACCCTAACCTTACTTAACCTTTCATTATGTATGTAATATAAACCCGATGTCTTTGCCGGTGATTGTCGTTAATACAAATAGATTGATCGACATTTGAACAAGAAGTGTGAAATTCAATTTTTCCATTGATTACGGGTTAAGTTTCAAATTTGATTTGATATATAAATAATATCAAAGTATAAAATATTATATACTTTTTTATATTGTATGTATACTTTATATTGAATCATACTATATCATAGGCATTGGCGGATTTACGGGGGAAGGGGGGAGGGGAAGACACCGATATAATTTTAATAAAATATCGTCTAAAAAAGGGGCATATATTAATAGAGATACCTTTTAAATACATACGATATTTTAAGACCTCTCCCAAAAAAATGTTAAAAATCCGATGCTGATCTTCACACCTCTCCTACCGCAATGGAGTCATTTTAGTTTTTAATAAGGGGGGAACACTTTTTGATCAGCACACCAACGAAAAAATAACAGTTTCCAAATTACTCTCAATTTAAATTTTCCACTATGTACCAGGTAATCCATTTAAGTGGGTACACTCATTATGTCGGAAAGTATTAACATTTTTCAAAATTTGTTTTCTAGAACATTTAAGAAACAAACAGTTCTTTACTTGCATATCCATGTAATTTTGTCACTCTTGTTTTTGTGGATAAAACCAGACTTATTTTTGATTTCAAAATGGCAACTTATACTAAAATGTCCACAAATAGATAGAGTATAAGTTAAAATAAATTTTAGTGTTTACATTTATAATTTCTGTCAGACCATTGACGAGATATTTTACTTTTAAGTTTGAGTTGGAGGAGAGTAGTGACACATTATTAACACGCCACACGCCCTACTGTCATACAAATGATACTTCACTACTCTCCTTCAACACAAAATTAAAAGTGGAATATCTCGTTAATGGGTTGGAGGAAATAAAAATGTCATCATTTAAATTTATTTTATCAAATACTCCATTTATTTATAGAATATTATTTTTTGACCATTTTATAATGTTTAAAAATTGTACATAAGGTTCATCATAAATTGTACATAATGGTAAAAAAAAAAAAACTAGCCTAATGAAATTGATTTTTTATAAGCTCTTTCAAGTCTAAATTTTTACGAAAACCGAATTTAACTTAGAATCGTATTTCGTTAGCAATGATATGTCGTACTCTACAGATATATATTAAAAAACTCTAAATGCATATTTTCTTTTCAACTTCCCACCTACAACAATGGCACACCCATTAGTAGTATTAGGTCATTTTTTTTTTTCTAATGCAATAGTATCGTGGAGTTGACCGAGTAGGTAGGTCAAATACATATTAATATTATGTAGGTATTATTGTACAAAATTGTGTGTTACAATTCTGTTATGTCGAATGCAATTATTAAAGTCATAGGTATATCTATACCATTGAGTTCAAGTAATAGTCATTAAGTTATTATTTTTCTCTTTTTAAACCATAAACTTGTGTATCTACCTAGGTGTACAGATAATAGATTGTATCGAATAATTAATGTAGGAGCAATCGCAATAATAATAAAACAGATGCTTAAAAAAAAATTTACGTCGGGGTTTCGATGAGAGCTTTTGATAGCTCTTTTTTGTCGTTTTGAGAACGATATCTTCTATCTTCCCAACATCTCATCTACAACAGTAGCCCACCCATCTTGCGGAGTATGTCCATTTTTTAGATTCTGAATGGAGCAAAGAAGCTTATGGTTTACATAGATGTTTATTTATTTTTTGGTTAAACTGCGCTCGGAATCGTCTTTGTCCAGCAATGATTTATCGTTACCTTCATATATGAATAAAATAACCTTAAGTATCGTACTTTCCCAACTTCTCACCTACAACAGTAGCTGCTCTTATCTCCAGTATCAGCTCTTTTTTTTTCTGTGGAAAACTTTTCTACCAAAAGACTTGCTCCTATTTTTACGTGTAGCAATTTTTCTGAAATAAAATCGGTGTAGGGAGGTACTTTTAAGAAGTAATTTTTGTTAAAGAGTTTTCTCATTAAATGCAAAAAACCAAAAAAACAGGAAAATATATGAATATAAATTAATGTATAAATATATTTGTAGAATATTACGATTTTTTTTTCTGTGGACAACTTTTCTACCAGCAATTTTGTACCAACTTTTAATGATAACAACTTTTATAAAACGAAATGTCACTGGAGAGGTATTTTAGAGAGGTGATTTTTCGATGGTCTCTGGAGTTTTCTCAACAAATTTGAAAAATTTGGATACAAAACTTATATTTGGCTTTCTAAAACGTGGACAAATTTTAAAATAATTTGTGATATTTTTGAGCTATTTATAATCATTTTAATTTTGGGAGTTTTATACGTCATTTTTATTCGGTAGGTTAAATTGTGTAAAATTGTTAGACCTAAAAGAAGTACTTAGAAATTAAATGTCATACTTAAAATCATTAAGCTTAATGTAGTATTTTTTTTTATAAAGGAATATTAATATTAAATTTTGACGAAAATCGTTTGAGTAGACAATTATGTGGAACAAATCTAGTTACTGGTCCATACAAATTTTTAAATTTTTTTTGTTTTGAATATGTGTATATTGCCAATTTAAGAATAATGGTGAAGTTAGAATTGAACGAGCTTAATTTCCAAATTATAGCTTTTTGAAGTTCTAAAACTATGCGGATATTGTTTGTGTTATGTTAAATATCTCAATATTGTTAATTTTATAGTATGTCTGTTTGCCGTAGTCTAGTGGTAGTAATTACCTGTTTTAATCCTAGACGTTAAATTGTATTGCAAAATCACGTCAGGTAGGTAACAGGAAAAAAATAAATGCATTTGGTTGCACCTAGAGTCTCAAGCCGTTGCTCTTTCGGACTAATTTTATCGAAAAATACCCCTCGATATTTTGTGCAAACTTTTGTACCAGAATTCTTCCTTCGATGTATCAAGTAAAGCACATTTTTTGAAAATAAATATAATCTACATGATACATCAACAGAGCCGTGTTTTTGATTTTCTAAGTGGTTTTCATTAGAATTGTGAAAAACTGGGAAAATTTACGAAAATAAAGCTTTTATAATTTAGTTAAAATAATCGTATTTTTTGTCGACTATTATAGATCAAATAAAAGTATGAAATTGTGTAATAAGAAAATATGTTTACTACCTACACGAAACAATTTGTATTTAATATACAATAATATATTTATTTTACCATAATAATATGACATATATATTACTGAAAAAGCAATACAATTAACCGAGTTCCGTTCAGAATCGTTTTTCGTTAGCAATAATTAATCTTTGGTTACAGATATACAATAAATTTCACTCTATATGCCGAGCGTAGTTTTAAAATTGCATTTTCTTTTTGTTTATTTCTGGTATCCATATTTAGTACGTGGGAGAAAAAATTATTTTTTAAAATTTAAAATTTGTAGTGGAGCGAGGAATGTATTGATTTTACAATGATGTTTATTATATAATTTTTTCTGTGGACAACTTTTCTACCATTTTGCTCAGATTTACAAGATAGCACTTTTTCTGAAAGGAAATTTTACTGGGAAGGTACTTTCAGGAGGTCATTTTATAATTTTCCCAGGAAATTTACCCGATATTAATTTTTACTAATTTTATACGAGGAAAAGATTCATACGAAAATAACTATTGGTAAATCGATATTAGTAATCCGAAATACGTAACTCATGTTTTAAATACAATGAGTAATTTTTTATTTTATAAATAGGCAGTAGTATAGTAATAATATGTACTATAAATATAAAGTATATTATTTTATAAGCACGTTTACTTTCTAATTTATTAGAGTTGTATGAAACATTAATACAATATAGTGTAGGCAATCGCATAAAATATATTCACACACACATACAAATACATACATACATATACACATTATTAACTGTATAATTATATTTCGGTTATTATATTTCGAAAAATCATTGCGAATAGAATATAATAACGTTATACTATAATAACTTCAAGTAGGGAAAAATATGGGAGTATAAATGTAAATGCAAAATTATTTTTTACAAGTACATAATTATTTAACATTAAATAGATATATTATATTCATATACCTATATAATGACATTAGGCTATACCGTTCATTGGCTGGTTTATACATAGGTAATTTTATGTTATATTATAAATTATACCGTCGAAATATTTAAATTTATCGTGCGTGTTAAAATATTAATCGAACATTTTTTCGGGGATTTTTAAACACGTAATTCGCATAATCAACAGTTTAAAAATGTGGGTACCTACTATAGGTTGTTTGCAATCGTTTATTAGAACGGAAAATTATAAAATAATATAAACATACAAAATATTAAGAATACTTAATCGTGTAAATTTGTCAAAAACAATGTGTAGTTATATAAGAAGTGCATAGAATTATACCTTATGTTGTACCTGCTTAATAAGTGCAGATTAAAATTTTCAAATGTTTCTATTTATAATATAGAAAGAATCTTAACAATAATGTGGCAATAGCGTTATTTTTGTGTTGCTGAAATTTATTTGCTGATTAGTACAGATAAATACTACTGACGTATACTTTCATAAATTCGTTTACGATGTGTAAAATTTCTATATAAGGATTTTTTTTATAATAATTAGTATAAATTTATAGTATTCCAACCAGTTCTCCTACCTCCATGCTCCAGATACGATACTACTAACCGCACAGGTACTGGTTGTCACAAATAGCTGACTGCAAGGTCACAATATAATATATCATATAACGAAATTATAATAATACTTGCGTTTTTTTAAACATTTAATTTAATATTAATTAAGTAATAATGTTTTGTAATATTATTAACAACTATTATTAGTTAGCTACAAACGAGATTAAAAACTAATTTTTTTAAATTATTATGTGGGTATTCTTCGTATCACGCATATTCCATTTATAATTACTTACAATTTATTTAGAATTCTTTAGATAAATATGAGTATAAATGTATTGGTAAATTCACTGATTTATTGTATTAAATCATATTTTATACTTGTAACTGTTTAAAGAATAAAGGTACAGAGTATAAACTCTTGTTGTATAACATCATAATGTTAACAAATATTATTGTACCTTTGCATATTATTCATAAATCATAATCGTGTAATAAAACTGTAAAACGTTTTCAGTACAAAACGCGTAAAGCTGGACTCGTTTTTTTGTTCTTAACGAAACATTGCACTCATTTTTTATATGATGTATGAATGTAGTCCATGCAAATTTTATTTTAAGTACCTACCTATTTAAAGCTTATACTGTTTAAATACGTCTTAGGTGTATAATATGATTTGTATAGCTAATTTATCTTATGTGATATTGTTATTTTAAGGGGTTCATGCCTATTCATGAATTATCATATAAGTTAAACATTTTGAAATTAAAATTTATTTAAAGTAATACTCCATCTATTTATGGAATTTTTAATATAGGTTCTTACTTAAAAAAACTAAAGTTTCAGAAAAAGTGCCAGCATTTTAAAAAGAAGAGGGATTTTTTGTGAAATTTTTAGTTTTGTTGTTTATATGTTTAATTAAATTATTATTAGTGTTATAAGCAATTTTACAAATTTTGTATTATTTGTTTGTTTAGAATTTTAGCGAATTTGTTAGACATATTATTTTAATATTTCATACTACAATGGTTAACAACATTATTTGCCGAGTTGTATATTATGTTTTCTTTAATGTGTTTATGCATATTTTTAATAGTATTTAAATTGAAATTATTTCTATATTATAGATAATGTTGTGTTCGTATTGATAATTATGTTTATTTAAAAGAATACATTTAAGCCTATAGAATATTGAATTAAAAAATTACATTTTTTGAGAATTAAGGTAATTAGAATCATGTGGTATTATAGTATCAGTTTGTGTAGGTTTCCTGTTAATACTAAAATTTAATTTAATTTAGATTTTGAGTGTAGCGAAGAATGTATTGATTTTACTAAGATGCTTTTTTCTTTTATCCTGTGTACAAAAAATAGACCATAAATCTTGCTCAGATATTTACGCGTAGCACCATTTCTGAAAGAGAATGTTGTCCAAATGGTACTTAGGTATGACATTTTTTGATTTTCCAAGTGGTTTTCATAATATCTGGAAAAAACCATGATAACATGTAAGAAAAACGGGAAATTTACAAAATTAATGCATTTATTTTATCGATTTTGTTATTTGTTGTAATTCAGTAAAAAATATTCGTAGATACTTGAAATTTGGAAAGAAAAAATATTTGCCTCTTCTAGACGTGGTAAAATTTTTAAAAATGTTAAGCCATTTTTGAGCTAATTATAAACATTTTAATTTTGCAAGTTTTGTGCGTAATTTTTATTCGGTAGGTACTTTGTGGTAAAATTATTGGACTTAACAGGAGGTTCATTAAATCTTACTTTTAGTAAAAAAAAAAAAATTGAGTTTAATGTAGTATTTGTTTTTATAAAGAAATTATGAAACTACATTTTGACGAAAATGATTAGAGTAAAAAATTACGTGTACAAATCTAATTTTTCAATTTTGTTTTCGAACATAGGTGTATTGTTAATTAAAGAAGGATTGTAAAGTCAGAATGGAGCGAACTGAATAAGTTTCGAAATTATAGCTTTTTGAAATTCAGATATGTAGATATTACATGTTTATGTTAAATAATTTTATATTGACTTTATTCTATTCGTTTGAAGTAATCGGATGGTCATGAATACATATTGTCGTACTAAGGATCGCGGATTCGATCCCAGGGTTCGGAAAGAAATTTTTCACACTTTTTTTTTACCTTTTACCTAAATAGGAACAAAACAAATGCATCTTAAGTGTACCTAGATCAAGCTATCGCTCGATTGGAGATTAAAATCGAAAAATATCCTCGATTTGTTCTGCAAACTTTTCTACCAGAAATTTTGCTCCGATTTACAATGATAGAAACTTTTCTGAAAGTAAATCTGACTCAAAGATTATTTTAAGAATGCCATTTTTCAATTTTTCCAACAGTTTTCTAAGCAAATGTGATACTCCGGGAATAAACACGGGAAAACCGGGAAAAACGCAGGAAAACGAAAAAATCGATACATTAAACAAACATTATTAAAGAAAATTAATATACAATGCCTATTTAATTATTTAACCATAATATGACATCTACATTGTTGACAAAGCATCACTATCAACTGAACTGTTCTAAGAATTGTTTTTTTGTTACCATGGTTGATTATAGATATACATAAATTACCTATACCAGTGTCTGCACCCATTTTCATTTTCCTAGGACTTCTTTTATTATTATGGAAACTATAAGATATAAGAAATTAAATTTATTATTTATTTTTATTTCGAGTGTAAATTGAATGTTTTTATTTATTTTGTTTAAGTAGTTAACTAAATTTTCTGCTTGTCTCTTTGAACCTCTAAATAAAATAAAAGTATTGTCAACATATCTATTATATATTATTATTTATGTACTGTATACTTTATTGTTAACAATATGATTGGTTTCATAATTTTGTATGTAAATTTCAGATAAAAGGGCATTTAAGGTCCACCCATAACTAACTTTTTTTTTTACGAGTATAATTTATTATTATATTGGAAATATACGTATGAAATTATACGTTTATCTATAGTGAATTAACTATTGATAATATTATAAATAAAGTAAAGCCTACATAATAGTAATATATATTCGACGAAACAACAGGTAATAAAAATTATTTAAAAAAATAAGTGAAATTTTACCCCCACAAATTTTCCCGAAAGGTACATATTCTCTAGTGAAATTGTACCGGTGGGGAGGTAGGGTAAATATTCGCTAGTAGTATTTCCACTCTGAATATTTTATAGGGAGAAAATACTCTCTAATGAAATTTTCTCCCTTTCCGTTAAAATATCACTTGAGATAGTTTACCGGAGGAGGTTAAATTTCACGTGGTAATTAATCGCGGGTGCACCGGCTTCTGTTATAATATTATTGTTATCCATCACGCCGCCAAGGGATCTGGGAATTTTATTTTAGATTCTGAGTTTAGTGAAGAATGTAACGGTTTTACAAAAATGTTTATTATTGTTATTATTTTTTCATCTGAATACTTTTTCTACTAGATAGCTTATTACTCCGATTATCAAGTATAGCACCTTTTCTGAAAAGAAATGTTCTCTGAGTGATACTTTAAAGGGGTCATTTTTTGAAATTCTCATTAATATTCGAGATAATGAGGAAAACCTGGTTCTTTAGGTTAAAAAAGATTGAAAGATTAAATATAAGGTTAAATATACTGGCAACCGTTTTTATTAGTTTATTCATTTTTAAACATTCATTGTTGACATGGAAACGCACATTGTTGTAATCGTTTTGCTATACTATGACAGAAATATTGTTGACAAAGTAACACTATCAACTGAACTCCGTTCAGAATCGTGTTTTTTCATTAACAATGATTTATCGTTGCGTTTAGATAAACATTCGATTTTCTCTCTACCTTCTTAACTTTTGGCTGCACCCGTCCCCATTTTATGAGGATGGCTTTTTTTTTTGTGGCCCAACACTATAATTTTGGAAATATCTTTTACCTATTTTAAAAAATGTTTACATAACTTTTCGATTTAAAATAAATTAGGTAAGTTTAGTTACGAGTACTTGACTACCTATTATTAAAATTATGATTCTGTATTTGGAATACAAATTTAGTAAATATAATTTCGTAATATTAATAATCAATATATTAATATACACATATAGTATATAACCAGTTATTCAAATTATTTGGTATAATAACGTAAATTAAAAAAATAATATCTCATACGAAAAAAACATTAAATAACAACTGTATTTTAAGGTAGTATAGGTATACTAGAAAATATAAATATTTATTTCGATATCTTGCATGAATATTTGAATTAAATATTATATTATTTAAATGTCATGTATACCTACGTAAAGAAATTCAAGATATCATTCAGAAATCCATTAAATATAGGTATTTAAATCAATATTATATATATATATTGTTGACAAAGCATCACTATCAACTGAATTCTGATCAGAATCGTTTTTTCTTAAGTAATGGTTTACCGTTGCTAACAGATATAAACGGAATACACAGAACGATCGCCTCGTAAGAGAGAGAAAAAAAGAGAGAACTTAAGATTATACTGTACTGTCTCATTCCAATACTATCGTGCGATATAGCAAAGTCTCCCTTAAACAGAATTCTGCACAGAACTTGATTAATTTTGGTTTTAGAGTAAAATAACTTAGAAAGAGGTTAATGTTCCGGAAGATAAGACTATGAATTTTTCCTATCATTCTATATAATTACTATTCTGGTTATAATGTTCAATATATAGTTTAAGAATAAAACCTAATTTATTACTTTTAAATGACTATACACCATTATAAAAAATGAATTATAAAAAAAAAAAAACGCATCGTCTTGCCCTCCGAAATATTTCCCTCTTTTAATTTTATAATAGGTGCTTTGAAACTCTAAAACTGAAATTAAGTGAGTTCTACGCAGACTGTGTAAGGCAGATTTCGCTATACTACCCGTTAGTTAGACTAAAACAACCCATGCGTGTATATTGTCCTATTAAAAACACTATAAATTGAAAAATGATATCGATTTTATAGCTTTTTTTTTTTCTAGTATAAATTCGATGTTCGTAATAAAATATAAATTAAATTTTAAAGTTTTCTTAGATAAAAAGCAGCGATATTATAGTAATAATTGCTAGAAAGGTGTATTAAATGTATAGATAATCATAAATAATTAGCAAATTTAGGTAAAAAAATAATTAAATAAATTATAAATTATTATACACACTTCATTAAATCTTTCACTTTTAATACTAAAAAAAGTAAAAGTATTTCGGGTTGGTATATATCTAAAAATATTGTGCGATTGATGTCGGTAACTTAATAATAATAAAGTATTTTTTCTAAAAAATCGTCGTCGTGCAAAAGTGTAAAAAAAAAAAAAACACGATTAAATATCTTATTTCATCCCTATACACGCACGAAAATACGTGTCTCGAGTGATATCCATAAATAGTAATCAGGAATCAATTATTAGCACGTAATTCTCGGTTTTGTAATTTTCTAATCCATTTACATTTATCGTTGCGTTTATTTTTAATTTTACTTTGAAAGAAAATGCTCAAAGCGGCTGTATACAGTTGGTGACCACAATAACTTAATGTAATTACTTCTAAACGTTGAAATGAATGTCGTGTTAGTATCTAATTGATTCGAACAAAAAATTATTTATTTTCGATAAATTTTTAGTTTTTCAAAGATGCATGTGTGCGTCCCTCTCCTTACCGCGAGAAAAAAATTTTTGACGAGCGACATGCTCCAATTTTTTCACGCTTTACCTTACCGGTGGCGGTACTTTAGGTAAATCCGAAAAACTTTTTGAACATATTTGGAGACTCCGTCCTATAGTCACTTTTTGCGCGATGGCGACGGAATATAATATTAAACGAAAAAAATGATTCTATCTTGATAAATACTATATAAAGACGAAACACTGAGTACAAAATCGAAGAGTTTTATAATGATCCATTTAATTTCGTTACGATATTTTAATGATACAAGTAAACTTTAGGCGAATATCATCTTTTTATATGGGATTCAGACGAGTTTTTCAGTAGGTCATCTCGGTAAAGTTCGTGCTGCTGCCCCTGAAGTGGATTTCATACCAGAACAGCCACTCAATACCGGAACAGCCACTCCATACCCTAAGGTTGGCCAATTATTCAATTATTTTCATAATAATTTTTTTTTTGTGTTAATGTTCTTATTATTATTTTTATGTAAATAAAACGAATGTACACTGTTGTTTAATATTATTACTGTTGTCACCGCAACACAAATAAGTTATAAATTCACGGTCGCGGTAAAGACAACTGGCCTCACACATATTATAACCGCTTTTGTTGTAAATCAGTTAAAAATGATAAGTTGGACATGAAAAGTATATATTTTCCTTTTCTAAATATGGTAAAGTGTTCAAAACAGAGTCATTTTTGAATAAAATGGTTAGACTAAACAAAAAGGCTCGAAAATTTAACAGGATGTTTATTATAAATCATTTTTAGTGATGAATACAAATTGAGTGTAAAATTTTATAAGAATTTTAACATCAAATTTTGACGAAAACCGTAAATATTACGGCCTTTCAAAACATGCATAACCGAACTTCATCAGAATAGTTTTTTCGTTAGCAATGGTTGTTTACATATGTAAATTTAATAACTTAATGCATACTATTATTTTAAATAAATTATATAAACCACTGTGTTAAGTAAAAAGATGAATGCATCAATGATCAATCGTCATGATCTGAACGTTCTCTCCCTCCGGCTCTGACCCAAAAGTCAAAAAATTATTACGATATATTAGGTATATGTATTATGTACAATATATTATTTAATAATTTTTCATACGTTTATGATAACATTTAACCATATATACAGTACCAGTTACCTAGTAATTGCAGATATAACAGTTTATCAAGTATTCTCATAACCTATCAGTTATCCATTCCCAGATTATAAGATCCTGAAAATATAAATTACCTAATATGCTTTTTATTGTTATACTAGCTGTCTCATACCTCATTGCCAATGTCAGTATTAAACGGAAAAAATATTTTTGGCATGAAGGGGTATCAAACATCCATGTAAACCGTATTCAAAGTTTTAATATTATTATTATTATCTTTTAGGCCTTTTAGCGGTAGACTAAATTAAAATTCAGAACATTTTTATTAAAGCAACCTTTGTAAAAGTGTAATTAAAAAAATTTCTTGTAAAAAATTTTGTACGACAAATCGAGGGATATTTTCCGATTAAAATAGTTGGAGCTTGGCTTGGGTTTTTAAGTGCATCCAAAATGCAAAATTTTTTTTCGGAAATCGAGTTTGAACTTGCGATCTCTGAGATAACAATAGATTTGTATACCAGCACTAGACTACAACAGAAATAATAATATGTTGACATTATTGAGTTATTTAAAATAACACATAAAATATTCGCATAATATCAGAACTTCAAAAAGCTCTAATTTCAAAACTAAGCACGGTCAATTCTGATTTTACCATTATTCTTATATGGGCAATATACTTATGTTCAAAACAAAACATTGACAAATTATATTTGTTCTACATAAATTTTTACTTAAATGATTTTCATCAAAATTATTTTATATATAAAAAAAAAAAAAAAAATACTACATTAAGCATGATAGGGAAAACCATTCATAATAAAAAATTTTGTATTGAATATATTAAAAAAATTCACTTTAATCCTGAGTATTATTAGAAGTTCAAAAATGCATTTTGCTGATATGCCCATTGTATAGAGTCTATACAATAGACAGATATGGCCAGTGGCACTTTTATTTTCAATTGACTTTTTAATAGCATAAAATTCAAAAAAATCACATCTGATCAAGGATCGAAACCGATTTTGTGAAGAACCGGTTAAAACCACGGTTTTATTATTTCTTAACACACTAACCGAAATCAAAACCGAACTTTTTCAAAAACCGTTCTCAAAACAGTACAAACGAAAACCGTTAAAATTAGCATATATTTATAATTTACATGTTTCAACTAGTATTACATAGAATAGAAAGTTTTCAGAATAGTTTGTTGTTACATATTTGTATTCCAAGAATATAGGCACGCTTAAAATGTAATTAATGTTTCTTCCTATTATAGCGTAAATTACCGATAACAACAATGAAAAATATTTTATTATATTAATTTTATATTTATAATTTAATACATTATTAAAACAGCAATTATTATTATCATAATTAAAACTCACGGTTAGGTTAGATTTTTATTATTTTTACAATTAAAATTAAACAGTTATTTTTAGTTTCCCGAAAGTTTTAATTTTAGACTAAACCCCTTTCATAAACAAGCGATTCAAATATAATAATAAATTAAAATTGATAAAAATAAAAACTGGTCTAGAACTAACCTGAAACCGGCAAATTTTGTTCAAAACCAAAACCAAAAAATTTCGAAAACCGTTTCAAAACCGAAAAGCTATTATAGATAAAAAGACAAAACCGATAAAGCACGAAAAATTTTAAAAACCGATTTAAAAACCGAAACCGTTAAAATTGATAACGATTTCGAGTAGTGCATCTGAATTATTTTAAAAAATATTTTTTTTTATGTCTGATAAGTAAGACGCATGTTTTATAATAAAATTTTAATCTAATAATACCTATAATTTTTTTAATTTGCTATAATAATACACATATCAGTTAATATATGATAATGTTGTATCTATGATTTAATTAAGATTAAGGAACTTAATTGAAAAAAATGTATTTTATTAAAAAATTGTATTTATTTAATTTTCATTTTAGCTGCATAGAAATAACAAATAAATGCCATAATAATATTATAATGTGGTATATATATTGAACGTATAATTTCTATAATCGTAAATTATTTACTAAATATACATATTTTATTTAATTAGAGATTTATTAAAATGCATACTTTAGAATAATTGATACGTAGACAAATTAGCTGTCTGAGGTACTGAAAAGATACATTGATATAATATTTAGTGGACCGGAATAGTCTACAAACAAAGAGAAAAAATCCATACAATTGGGACACACTGTCGCATAGTTATGTTTCTTATATTATTATATAGTTGCAGAAGCATACAAATGTGCGCATAATAGACGAACCGGAGGCGATAAACACCGAAGGTTGAATAAATTGAGATATAGGAATCCGAATGATTACAAAGTGGCGATTGGCAAAGGGATCGAAGTAATTACGATTCACGATTTGTTGAAATAATGAAATTATGAAATAATATCTATAAAATATAAAATTATTGATGCATATTCGAATTATTTATTATATACTTTTTTAATTACAAATAGTTTTTTTTTTTTAAAAATATAAAAAGTAGACTGTTTGTCTTACATCTGCTACAATATGGATGCATTATATTTTTAAACATGCATTTCACATAAAATAACTACGTAAGTACCTTACAAAATACAAACAAATTTTGATAACTATTAAATAGCTGTCATCAAAATAAAATTATATTATACTTACTAGGAACTTATTGCATAGCAGTCATAACGGATAATAAAATATATTATTTCGTTACTATGTACAAATTATGTGGCTACAGAAATTTCTGTCGCACAACTGTAAAGCATTATGAGGATAATGGGTAACAACAATATTTTTAAAGAACATAGGTATTTAATATATTTAAAACTTTCATTTTATTTTTATTATGCCACATTAGCCGCTCTATTAATAATAATTAACTATTTGCAGGTTAAAATAAAAACCATAATTTGTTTCATTATTATGATTAGCTCGATTAACTAAATATTCCTATGTCAGTAGGTACATAATATTATTATCCTTATGATGCTGACTAGCGGTTATAGTTCTAACGTCTATTTAAAAATTAATCCTAGGTAGTGGCGTACCCAGAGGAGGCAAAGGTGGCGTCCTCCCAAAACTATTCACCATTAAAAAAAATGATAACTGATATAATAATAACCATTACATATTTGCATTACTTATTTTAATAAGTAAAAACAATTTTACTATATAGTTATTTATTTTACAAAACATTACGTTTGCATCAAGTTTTTTTAGTTACTCCTCAACCCCATTTAAAACGACCTTTGAAAATCCTCTGGTTTTTAAAATGGTTTGATTCCCGTCTTAGCCAATATGCCTGCTATTGTAAAATTAAATGATGTATGCACATTTCAATAAATAACTTGAATTAGTTTTAAATATGAGGAAATTCAATATTAAAAATACGTCCTAGGATAATAAGGATAGATGCAGCAACTGTTATTGGTAATTAACTAATGTATACTTTCAAGTAATGATAAACCATTAAGCAAATAAGATTTAGTGATTTATTCATCAGATTTATTTATATTTTTTTAAATACAAAAAATATATAACTATAACTAACAGTATCAATAGATATAATTTTTAAATCTCATCATAGTCTAGAGTTTCAATATGCTCAATTCCACAGAGGTTAGGATTTAGGTGGGTAGGTATATTCAATATTTATAGTTTATTAGTGATAGTCACTACTGTCATTTACATTATTACATTGATGATTTAAACTTTTATTTTCGTGAGGACTATATCTGAGCTTTGTTTAAATTGATTAACATTGCTGGCTGTCTATAGAAAAGTTCATATTACACCAAATGTAGTATCAAATGAAATATCAAAAATTGATAAAAAATACTACAAAAAATTCTACAGAAAAAAAAAACCTGAAGATTAATAATGTTTTATCTCATTCTTAAACATTAAAAGCAACATACAAGTTCTACAATTACACCCCTTTATTAACTTGAACAAAAAAGATTATCTAATAAAAACCTTTAGTAAATTGAAAAACTATTCTAACATTCCATATTTCAAATGTTTAAATAGATATGCAAAACATAATTTAAATAAGAATAACATACATTATATTAAAATCACACATAATTTCATTAATAATATTATAAATTACAACATTTCACAAGGTTATAAAATGATTTTATTAGATATTAAAAACGCATATTCCTCTATTCCT
>CABPRJ010001488.1:0-213530 GCA_902439185.1 Cinara cedri | reverse complement strand
TCAGTGGTATTTGGATTTTATATGTATAGATATCCACTATGGATAATACCCAAACTGATGATTACATACATTTTTTATCAGACTGTCTTATGAAATAAAACTTTTGTTGAAACAATTTGAATTACAAACTAAAAATTTAAAATAAATATCGTAGAACAAAATAATCGAGCTTGTTTTATTGAAATAAACGGTGTAAAAAAAGTTAATAATGAAAATACTGAAGAATTAGTTAATGATATTGCATCACAAATTGATATTGATCTTAATTTTTTTGACATCGAAAATGCATACAAAAAACCTTCAAATCAAAACCTAGAATCGCCTTTGATAATTTTTGAACTTTCATCTAAACGAATTCATAAAAAAAACGCGGAAAACTAGAATACAAAAGATCAAGAACGGAAAACTATTTTGGGAAACCAGAACAAAGGTGAAGGAAGTAAGTTATAGGTACATTTAGACAAGTAATGGTAGAATTTACTGCAAAAAGGACGAAATGTCCAAAATAAACCCAAATAAGAACTAATGAAAAACTTAGTTTTTTATAATATTTACATTTAACATTATAATAATTAAAATTCTTACAACAATATTATATTTAAATCTTTACTTTGTAATTGGAAAAATAAACTTTATTAGCTTTAGTATTGGACACACATATTACATCATAATTTATTTACAAACAGTTTTAACCTTATGTAGCATTAAATCTTTAATTAGGTATAAACTATCTAATTTAAAAATTAAATTTAAAAAAATTTTATTAAAATATAACTAGGTATATAACTAAACAAATTTCATTTTATTCCAATAATACTAAATTACAACATAGACAACTGACGAAAACTAATGTTTACTATTCGAAAATATTTTCAAACATGAAAAATAACTGTTTTAAAACTAACGGTAATATAATATTATTCTAACTTTATTAAAAACATTAATGACTCATTCATAAATATCCTATCTAGAATGATTGATAATAATATTTTTATTGATAATTTTGTAATGATATTATAATCTAAAATTTATCAAAATACTCAGAATACTCATCAAATATAATACATCTTTACATCTTTATCTTTCCGAAGAAATAAACAAAATAAATAATAAACATTACAATAAAAAAATCTTTGCAAACTTTACCCAATTATAGGAAAAGAACCAAAATTGTATAAATAGTTCTATTGTCAATATTTTCATTAATATAATTAACGCAATTATTGTTATCTTTTGTTTGAAATTGTAAATATTTTAAATTTACAGTTAACATTCTTTAGTTCCTTCCAGTCAAGATTTGTAATTATTATTGAGAGGAAAACGATTTGAGTGACATTTTTTTCTAATAGTCTAAATGAGGATATACCTATTATTATTTCTTAAGGTATGCACAGCAGACCAAGCAACATTTTGTTGACAACTGTTGGTTGTCTTGTTAACAGTTGACGGGATACATGTTGCCAACAAAATATTGCTTGGACTGTACCTTTAGATTGTTAATTTATTTTTCGATAAATTCTTGGTTTTTGTTATACTTTTCTCTGTGTTGGAATTAATTTCTGATACTATGTTGTTATTTTTATAATGATAAAAACCAACGGTACTTAATTTGCCAGTCTAATATGCGGCTTGCAGCAACTTAAAATAATAATGCCGGACGCAATCGAAAGATTATCGATTTTTCGATCGCGGGACGCAATCTGACGCATACCTGCTACAACCGGATGTAATCAAAACTCGACCATTCGACATCACCAACGAAAAACAAGAATTGTACAAATTTAAAATTATTTAGAAACAAGAAAACGCGAATACACGACCGCCGAGTATTGAGATCAGCAGGTATTTGATTGTCTATTGCTATGACCGTTCGAAATATTTAAATATACCTAATGGATATTATGTGATTTTTTTAAAAAACTAATTTAATTGTTTTATTATTGACATACTGACTATAACGAATTATAAACAAAAAATATAATATGGCGGAACAACATTAACATTAACAACATAACAATTTGGCAGAAACGGGAATCGTACCATTTTCGTTTTTGGCAAAAAAAACTAGGACAATATTCGTGGATAGGCAGTGAAAAATATCTAAATCAGCAGATTTTAACAACAAAATGCAATAAACACCTACTCTGTTATAATATATAATGTTTATAAAAGAACTCGTACAAGATTGGCAGGAGAATATGTAAGTTATGCGCCCACCCAAAAATATACAACCAAGATAGATTAGATAGATACCTCTATAAATACCTACCTATAGACACCTATAGATAGATAACAGCTAGGTGCTCGTGATGCATTGAATGTACGCCAATATAGGCCGTACGTCCTTGAAAAGTCAAAATTATGTAGATTACAATCTATGGATGTGGGAATATGGTCTACATAGCTGAAGCCAGGTATCTATCTAATATCTAAATAATAATTATTACCCATACTAATTGTGTAGATAGGTCGTACAACAATACATCGTATAAACGTGCTGTAATACCCATTATAATATTTGTCCTATAGACACAGTGTACAGCAGTAACGGACTTGTAACCAAAATTGTTTTCCCGGGTACTTATCCAACATTAGGTATTTGTTATACCGTGTTGTCATTCAGTGTGTCCTGCTGGTAATATAATAAAATAATACTATTATAATACGATCGCGTTTATTTCCAAAATGTTACGTGTACTATCGAAAAAAATACAACAAAAGATAGGTAAGTACATCATAATTATGTCTAATTATAAACGCAATATTATTACGAAATTAAAACCACGATTAATGTTTAATTTTCTTCTTTTTTTTTTATTTCGTGAAATAGATAAATAAGATATTACAACAAATATCTACCTATCACCTTTATCGCCTTTAAATGAAGCTCGTGCTGGTAATGTTAGAGAGTTGCCTACATAAAATTACAAAAATGAATCGGGTACTAATTTAAATTTGCGTTAAAGTGTGATGTAAGCACGATAAATTGATAACAATATTAGGTGCATATTAAGTAAATACAAATTAACCATTTGAGATGGATACTTTTGAAGATAAGAATATCCAATCGGAAGTGATGCTTTTCGGCATTTAAATGATACCCATTTTTTTTAATTGCCAAAGGCGTAGAATACTCGAATTATAGAATTTAGGCGCGAGGTAGTCAACGAATTTTTACCGTGAAATGTATTATAATAATTGATTTTAGCATAATTTTGGCGTTGAAGTGTTTGATTTCCGTTTTGGCCGGTGGAGAATAGTGGAGTGTCATTTGCGTGGCGGCACGGCGCGTGGCGTTTTAAATAATGCACCACTACTCTACCCGACCAAAACTTAGTAGAATATCTCGTCGACGGGTTGACGGAAATTAAAAATGTCAACACCAGAATTTATGTCAACTAATATCCCATCTATTTAAGACGTTTTCAATATAGTTTGCTATTTAAAAATCAAAATTAGGTAGTCGTTTCACCCTCACAAATAAGGGTGACAAAAAAGTGTTGATTTTACACTGATTTCGGTTGATGGTAATCTGTAATGGCTATAGCGATGACATGCAATAGCAATGTACCTACTTAGCAGTGGTTTTTTGAAGGTGATTTCAAACTAAATCACAGACTGTTACTCCAATGTGATAATAGCAGTGATCGCTACTTTTACTGCTACGATCAGTGGCGTCGTTTAAGTGGAATTTAAGATTCAAGATAACATCTATCTAGACTACCTGCTAGCTATGACAATAATATGGTCTAGCCACAGCGATAGATAATAAATAATAAAATGTTAAATAGTGTTATCATTATAGCCTATGAGGGGGCATAGCTGACAATAAAAACCTGAAGGATAAATTAGCGAGCGGTTTTTTTTTTTTTTTCATATTTATTATGGGCCGGTCGGAACTTTTGCCCCCCCTCTTAAAAACTGAAATTATGCCATTGGCTACGGTGATTAACCTGTTATAATAATTAATATTAAGACCATACACAACTAGCAATTTTCCCAGGTGATTTAAAAGTAGCAATCACAGACTGCCACTCTAATATGAAAATAGCAGCAACTGCTATTTTTAATAACTGTTACTTTTACAGCTACTGTGACCAAACAACCATTGATTAAATATATTTAGTAGAAATGTAGTAGATGTTTAAATTGAATCAATGAAACAACTATACACATTATCACCGTCACTGTTATTTTCATTGCATGATATTATTGATCGGAATAGTCGAATGAAATAATTGAATGATTTGATTTGATTATTTTATAATCGAATGATTTTGTTAATCAAAATATTAATAACAGTTACAGACATAGTTATCAAATCAAATTAATCAAATCACTATATACTAGAATAAACTGCGATTAATAAAAATATATCAACAAAATGTATAAGACCACATAATGATTACTATTCGACAATTAAAAATAATGGTTTGAATTTCACTACCTATAAATAACATAAATAAAACATGAAATAAAATACGTAACTGACAAACAACGCATTTATTGGAAATTTGTATAAAATACTCCTACATCATTGATCTTGTATAAGGCGCCATTACAAAAATGAAACGTATACAGTTAAAATCGGTAGGTTAGGTTATTTATTATATTAGGGGTAGGGTAGGTACCTACTTAATTAGTCCGTAACTTGAGTATCTCATATGATTGAATGTAAAACGAATAATAACTGATAATAAAAAAAAAAAAAATGAATAATAATATACATTATTAACTTTACTCCATGGTAGGTACCTAACATTGGGATATTAATAATAATCTTTTATTTATCTACACATATTATAAATATAAAATAACAATAGACCATACGAGTATTATGGATACCTACTTATATTTCTTTTTTGGGTCTGTAATTATGTAATGTTTACTTTAAAGTGTCAATTTTGTTTTAATGTCGATAAATATTAATTCAAGTCAATGGCTACTAAATTAGGAATAAGAATGTCCATTTATTATCATATTAGCCAAATGTCAATACACGGGAACGAGATTTAAATAGTTTTTCGAAATGTTGTATTGAAAAGAAATTTCACAATAATAGACTATTATTGTCATTATTATTGTTAGATTATTTGTACAACTAATTCTAGAAATACAAATCGTAATTCATTCGAATGAACTATTCGGTCATTCGATTATTTTTATTTCGACCACTTACTAATCATTCGATTATTCCCATTAATAGTCATAATGACAATGAACGTGTAGCAGACACTACTGTTTCCACTGTTACTTAAGTTATTTATTAGCGGTAGCAATTGTTCCTGCTACTGAAAAAAAATTTACATAAAATACAAATAACTGATAAGACGTTACTTGTTTATTTTAAATTGATAATAGTTACATTGATTGAGTGATAACGTCACAGAGTTGCAAGTCTTTGAATTATTATTTCCTAGCTAAAGAAAATAACTCTATTTCTATTTTTTTTACTATAATTTATCAGTATAAAAAAAAAATTCAGCAGTCGAGAGTCGACTTGTATTCATTATTGCATAATTCATGACATTTCAATTGTACTAACCTGTTGACCATCAAGGTTTATAATTAATTCTTCGGGTAAGTTTAATAGGTTTAATAATATAATATAATTATATAGTTTATACTATTTTTTACAATAATAGGGTACCTAATCCTTTTATTCTGAAACATTTAATTTATTAATGTTATGCTATTCTCTGTTACAATTCCTTTGTTAATATTTCAATATTTGTATATTAGATAGAGTAAATAATAAATATATTTTGCAGTCCAAAAGTAGAGTTTTTAAAATAATCTAAAATTTGTATTTGCTATGTTATGTGTATTCTATTTTATTGTAGCTAAAATATTATAATCACAAGATTTTTAATAATTTAAATAATTTTAAACAACTGGTAAGATTTTAAACCTTATGATATTCAGTTGTGATTAATTATAACTGATTTATAATTTATAATTATTTACGGTATGTCAATTTGTATTAGGATGATTGCTTGGAAGTATCTATACACAGTATTCAAAATAATTTAAATCAATAGAAAACAACACAAGTAACATTTTCAATCTGTTGGGATTTGTTAAGTTAATGGAATCAAACAGTTTTTAAGTAAATTGACTATTTTGTGTGATCATGATTCGTACTAAAGTAATGGACACTATATTACATTATAATAATAATACAATTTAAATAAATACCATTTTTATTATTTTAGAATGATTCATTTTCAAAATTACGTTTACGAACCAAATTGTCAAAACAATATGATGTCTTACCCAAACACTTGAAAGATACAGTATTCAACAGATCCAAAGCCACACGGTTGTTACCTACAGGGCCGTATCACTTTCTATCATGTATTGCATTTTCAGTTGCTATTTACACAGTTTTAGCGTTAATAGAAAAAAATTTACCTGAACCCGTGACCATATCTAATGAACACAAATATCCAGGTCGGTTTATCGCTGAAAGAGCCAAAAATAATTTATTTAATTTAACTTCAATGGGGCCTAGGCCTGTGGGAAGTAAAGAAAATGAAATTTTGGCTGTTAAGTTTATATTAAACGAAATCAAAACAATTATTAAGCAAACCGATTCTGTACAAAAAGTCGAATGGGATCTACAGAGGGTCAGCGGATCCTTTCCATTGCAATTTCTTGATGGTATGACAAATGTGTACAGGAATGTACAAAACATTGTTGTTAAAATTGGACCCATCAAGAGTTCCCCTCATAGTTTGCTGATCAATTGCCATTTTGACTCTGTCATGGGTAGCCCTGGTAATATTAAAAACTTTTATGACGTGTATTTGCTGAAGTATTCTTAATTCTTATGAATATTATGTATTTTAGGTGCAAGTGATGATGGAGCCAGTTGTGCCATAATGTTAGAATTATTACGTGTCATTTCACGTATGAAAAGCCCTTTAAAAAATAATATAATTTTTCTTTTTAACGGAGCTGAAGAGAATATGATGCAAGCGTCGCATGGGTTTATTACCAAACACAAATGGGCATCTAATGTGCGTGCGTTCATTAATATGGAAGCTTGTGGAGCAGGAGGGAAAGAAATACTCTTCCAAGTTGGCCCAAATCATCCATGGCTGTTAGAAGTATAACTTTAAATTTTAAAATTAAATTTTAATTTAAAACTGCTTGTTTAAACAATTTTCAGGCCTATTCAGATACTGTTCCTTATCCATTGGCCTCATCTATGGCCCAGGAAATTTTTCAAAGTGGCATCATACCAGGCGATACTGATTATAGAATATTTCGTGATTTTGGTCGTGTTTCTGGTGTGATATTTGCATAATACAATTTTATTACAAAGTTTATATTGTTATTTTTTTTTATAGGGCTAGATTTTGCATGGTCAGCAAACGGTTATGTTTATCATACTGAATTAGACACATTAGATAAAATTCCTCTTGGTACATTTCAAAGGACTGGTGATAATATGTTGCCATTGATTTTGAATCTAGTTAACTCAAAACAAATTTCAGATATCGAAAAATATAGCACTGGAAATCTGGTATACTTTTATTTTCTATTTCATTTAATTTGTATAAATTTTATTTCTATTTTTTAGGTGTTTTTTGACTTCTTAGGTATATTTATAGTTCATTGGAGTGAAGAATTATCTTACATCATCAACATTAGTGTCATTATAGTATCATTATTAATAATCTTGTATAATGCAAATTATACTCATATTACAGGTATGTTTATAGTAATATTTGACAAAAATGAAGTTTAGCTCCTAAGCAATTTTTTTAAATTTTTTTTCCAAAATTTGTGTTTGTGCATGCTCAATTTGATGGTACTTTCAAAAAAAGTTGTTTAAACTTCATTAGGTAGTTATGGTTAAAAAACTTCATAATGTTAGATTTTTCTAAAAACCGTGTTTTTGAGTTTAAAATACCAAAAGTTTGTATTTTTTGAATTTTTTTTTTTTTTTAACGGTAGGAATTATATGCTTAACATTTTAGTAAAATCAGAATTCACCTATTGTACTTACTTTTTATGATATTTTTAATAAACCACGTAAAACCTAATTATAATGTTATTCCAATCATTGACATATTAAAGTAAATCATAATTAATATTTTTTCGATATTTATGAGCTATTTGAGCGAAAAAGCCAAGGGGCTATTTCTTTAGCAACAATTAAAAAATTGCAGTCTTGGACACTAATTGCCAAACATAACACATTAAAATGTATTCATGAACATATTCTCTAAGTCTTAAGTTGTGTTTGAAAGTTAATTGCATTAACGGATATGTATGAGGGTGTCGAGATTATTTCAAGAATTCACATAGAAAAAGGGTAAAATTTTAAAACTTTATTAAATATTTTGTTATTTATAACAATAATTTGACATTAATCATTGAATTAATTTCACCATGCCCCTCAGCTTTTCATCCATTGAATTTTTTTTTTATTATTATTTTGGCCTCAGTAAGCAAACAAATTAAAATAGTATTAAATAAACAATATTTTTCCAAAAGTAAAATGTGATGTTTATTTTGTATCCATAAGAAAAAATACATTTTTCCACTATTTCTTTCAAACCAAAAATATTAGTTAGTTCTGGTTCACCAAAAACTTCCTATTTTAATTAATTGTAATTACAAACTGAATGAAAAAAAAAAAGTCCAAAAAATCTATTTTACTTTTATATGCAAATGATTGAAATAACATAATTAGGTTTTACGTGGTTCATTAAAAATATCATAAAAAGTAAGTACGATAGGTGAATTTTGATTTCACCAAAATGTTAAGTATATAATTACTACCAAAACAATTTCCAAAATACAAATTTTTGGTATTTTAAACTCAAAACACAATTTTTAGAAAAATCTACTATTTTGAAGTTTTTTGACCATAACTTCCAAATGAAGTTTGAGCAACTTTTTTTGAAAGTACCAACAAATTAAGCATGTACTAACATAAATTTTGTAAAAAAAATTTTTAAAAATTCAATTGGAAGCTAAACTGCATGCATTTATTCCCAATATTTTAAAATATAACTTTTTTTTTGCTTTAGGTTTTACCATTAAAGATTATTTTAAATCTTGCTTAAAATGCTCAAGTCTAAATGTAATAATATGGCTGGTCACTCTATTGACAATAACTTTACTATCATTGATTGTTGTACTGTTAGACCGGTGCCTGAGTTGGTTTGCTCAACCGGTATGGCTGTTATTCTTATACATTATACCAACTATATTGGTACCAATGATATTGTTGACTTTATTTGGTCGTACATTTTTATGGGTAAGATTATAATATAAAGTAAAAAGTGCCTCTTATTAGAAGCATTTTAATAAATTTGTATTGTTTATGTGATACAATTAACAGGGCAGAAACGGTGGAGTGCATTATCCAAATTATTTAATGTATTGCATCGCTCGCGACGGCAATCAATTGCTGTACATTACAATCCTTTTAATATGTGTACTGTTACGTATAAGATCAGGATTTGCAGTTGCTCTATTTGTTACCTGCAATGCAATCAGTAATAGTTTACATAACACTTTATTGAAAAACAATTACGGTATATTGGTATTTTGATTATCATGATTTTCCTGTGACTGAAATTTATAATTTTATATATATATAATAAAAAAATAGACCATAAAATATTGTGGCTTCATTGGAGTTGTATGCTAGTGCCATTTGCATTGTCTGCTTATATGATACAAGCAGCACTTCTACTAGTGGTCCCAATCATGGGCCGATCAGGATCTGGAAATCATGCTGAAACTGTTATGTCACTTATTACATCGGCTATGTTTATTCTTGTATATAGCTTTTATGTATGTATTTTATTATTTTATATCACATTGTGCAAAGTAATAATGTTGGATATTAAATTATTTTTTTTATTTTTTTCAGAATCCTTTGGTATTATTAATTCAAAAAGTGTACACTGTTTTTTATACATTAGGAATTGTATTATTAGTTTCGTTTCTAGTTTTAGTATTCACACCACTCGGATTTCCATACTCTGGTGATCCAAACAACTTGGCACCACAACGATTTATGGTGGCGGTTAGTGTTATTTTTACTTTCATTTACTAGACTGGATCAATCAAATTAAATAAATATACTGTTTACAAGTTAGCATGTTGAACGAAATCTGTATGGCTATAATGGTTCACTGAGAGACTCCCAGAATGGTTTATGGATTATTGATTTGGATGTGAATAGCCCACACTCAATAGTAAGGCATGCACCTGAACTAATGAATGCGCGTCAAATAAGTCACAATGAGTGTAGTAAAGAACTGTACTGTGGATTACCTTATTTTATGCCAGTTACATCGTTTATATGGTTTGTAGGATTTATGACTAAATATGTATGAATTAATTATTTTCTACTTATATGGTATAGGAAAACCCATTGGATCGATTCGAAGCCATTAGAAGAAGAATTACCTTTAAGTCTAAATTTAACGTACAGAGATTACAGATTAAATAATGTCCAAAGGCTTTCATTTTTTGCAATAGGTATTTTTTTTTTCTTCTTAATTTACCAATCTATTATTATTATTATTATTATTTTAGTAATTTCTGTCATTCAGGTCCTGATCATATAACTTTTGTGTTGTCATTGTACGACGGTATCAAATTAAAAGATTGGAGTTTGAGTATTGGCAAACCTCTTGAAGGACCACAATGGAATGGTCGTCCAACTTATTTTGTATATTATGCATGTGCAAATGATATTGTTCCATGGGAATTTTGGATTGAACTTGAGGTAATCAATGATAATTAAACACATGATTATCAAATTTATGAACTATTAGATAGTAAAAATACATATTATTTTTATATATTATTAAAAGCAATTTGTAGTAATTTTATGTTTAAATATTAAATTACTGCTAGAGAAAGATCAATTATTTTTTTGATTAACATATTAAATATTGTTTTTGAATAATCAATACATCATTTAAAATTTTTTTTATTTATTTCAAGTACATTTTTCACAAAGACTATCCTAAAATGTCAATATCAAAACATAATTAAATTATTAGGTTTTTAGATAATTGAAAAAACAAAAATGTACATGATAAATCTACACATATTGTGTCAGATATCAGTTAAATACAAGAATGATTGTCTAATTTTGAAATATCAATATTATTTAATTAATGATTAACCAGTTTACTTTGATAACTTTTAAAATGCCCCTGGAATAAGAATTAAATCATTAATAAGAATAGAAAAATAATATGTTTATTGATTGTTTATTAGTTTATTTTAAAGCTCATGATATATATAACTGTATGTTATAAAATTATATTATTAAAAGTGAACTTAAAACATTTTAAATTTTACAAAATAAAAACATAATTTGACAGTCTTAATTTTATTATAATATATGCATATCTAATAAAGACTAGCTACCTATCCATTTTAAGTTTGGTTTCCAGAAGACAATTAAAACAATTTTTTACATTTTAATGAATTTGATTATGTTTACACTTTTTATAACCAAATTAATAAATGATATATATACGTATTATTTATTTATAAAGATAACAATATACTAAATTTTTATTTAGGTTCCTGAAAATCATATAGGTCCCCAAATTGAAGTGGGATTATCTGGACATCGAATGCATGGTCCACATCAATATACACCTCAATTGAAGACATTTTTAAATAAGTTACCACAATGGACTACTACGACTGGTTGGACTTCTTCTTATAAATCTTATACTTTATAAATACAAATACTACTTTATTAGTATTAGTTTTTTTTATGGATTTGTTATTAATTATTTACATAATTAAATTTGACTGGTTTTATATTATTATAATATATACACAACAATTGTAAAAATGTTTGTCTTAATAATTTTAAATACCACAGAATATAAATTTAATAATTCAGTTTTTAATTGAACATATTTTCTTTGGTGGATGCCACAGTAGCATCAACAAGAAGATTGTAATCAATATCAGCTAACATAGCTGAAACAAAAAAAAAAAGTACAATCAATTATTTGAAATATATTCATACTTTAAGTTTAAATGGACATTTGTAAAATATTTATTTTATTTTATCTTAAATGCAATATTTAAACATTTTTGTATGAAATTATATTTTTAAACAAGTTAATCTTTATGATACCTATTGTTCAGGTATTTTAACATTTGAAAAATTAGTAAGTAAATAGGAAGTATACTTGCCTTTAGCAGTTAAGAGCTCTAGAAATGTTTCAAGTGGCGACATACGAAGTTTAGACGGAAAAGCTGATGTTACACCTGTAAAATATAATATTTAAAATTACTAAATAAAACAAGGTTGACCAGAGTATAACACTAACCAGAATTTGTTCGATATTTAACATTTCGGCGGTAATTGGAAGTTCTAATAGACATACCACCTAATATCTCAGCGGCATGTTCTCTGGCTCTCAACATTACAGACACAGGGTGAGACCATTGATTCATCAACCGTTTAGCTCTTGAATGCGGTAAACTTTGTATCAGATCTATTTTTTTCAACACTCCTTCTTTATTGTCTACTATGTCTATTAAAAATATTTACTATTTAATAATGATTTTTAGGACTTTACCAAATAATAATTATTGTCACCAATCAGAAATTTAGTTTTTATTTATTTGAACTCCTCTGATTATTCCATTTTTTTTTTTTTTTTTATTACTGATTAATTGTGTTACTATTAAGTCTGGGTAATATTATATAAAAAAAATCAAGAAAGTAATATTATAATTTAACCTTTTCCATACAATACATATATGTCAATTTGTAACATAACCCATTGAATTTTCTTTAATATATTTTTTTTTATAAATAAAAAAAACAATAAATACTGAATAGTTTACTTAGTAGGCAACTACTTCTGATAATTATTCAATAGGTTAATGGTTCCACTCAATAATTTTCGACTTTTAAACTACAAATGAGAAATGTGCTTTTGATAATAACAGATTGAAAAATTAACATTCTAGAATTTAACGTTTTCCTATGATAATTAACAAAAAGAAACAAATTTGCATACCGACAAGAATTTTCTTCATGACATCTACATTGAGCGAAAATGTGTTGCACCGAATAAACTGATTAAACATGGTGGGTGACATGACTCTATAACCGAGGAATGTGATGAATGATGGAAAACCTTGAGGTAACGGGAAAGCTAATGTGTCTGTAGCATGAGCAAATCTCTGCAACACCATTAACAGAGATCGACGTTGGTCGTCTTCAATATTATCACTGAAATTTAAAAAAAGTATAATAAATTGTAGTTTACAAAAATTGTAAGTACATAATAGTGCCATTGGTTTTACAGGATACTTATAATAAATTGAACCCATTATAAAATCAATCACATTATCAAATAGTTACACTAACAATGTACAACTATAATAATATTAACATACATCAACTGGAAACCAATATGTTTGTGAAGTCTAACATCTACACCAGCAGCTAGAGTTAGATGAGCACATAGTGATCTAGATATTTCCAACTGTGACGATGCATACTTAGTGGCCACAGCATGCACATGCATCGCATTGGGTTCAGACATGTATCGGCTACGCAATTTGTTGGAATACAACGAACTTTGTTTTAACAAATGCATGCTAAGTTCTCTCAGGTTCTGTAGAAAGACATCAATTAAAATTTAAATATTTTTAATCATAAAATATTAAGGGTTAACATTATTATTAAATAATTTAACTTACAACTGAGATGACATGCTCTTGTTTACTTGCTGCTGAAGCATCAAGGTCCACAAAAGGCAATTGCACTGAAGAAGTTTGTAACGAGTGTGACAGATCAGATATGGCAATGTTAGCAATACTGTTGGCTAACATTGATCCTCCAGGCGACAAAGGAGTACTGCACCGAGAAAGAACTTCAGGCTGCACATAATTTACAAGATAGGTAAATTTCACAACTAATAAAAATATCCTTTACCTGGTAACACACTAATGAAACATTGAGTTTAACAGCAACATTTATATTCAGAAAACGAGGCATTTCAGGTCTTGAAGAAGCATTATCTTCTGCAAAAGATCCACCAGGTAAAAGTTCCCATAATCTTGTCCACAGGTCATCACGAAATGGTATTAGTCTTTGTCGTGGAGACAATAACATGACCCTAGGATTTTCTAGTGTTTCTTGAGACAGTGTAAGTGTATAACCATTCACCTATATAAAAAGTTTATCACAATTTTAAAACATAAAAATAATTATTAACACTAAATACTATGAAAGATAATTATAACAATAATTGTTATTAAATTTAACATTTATGTTTATAAAAAATTAACTACCTTAACTTCTATTGGTATATTATGTTTAGATATTGTAATAGGTAAATATCTTGCAAGGCTAACAGCATCAGACAATAAATTGCGCTTAACTTGAGCAAAAGCGCTTCCAACTAATATTTCTTGTAGCAACTTTGAACAGTTTATATTCAAACCATTGTCCACAACTGAATTTAAAAGCTATACAAAATTTAAAAAAACCATTATGCTTCTCATGTTATTAATTAATAATAATAATAATAATAATATTAAATAAAATTACTTGATTAACGACATCCATATCTCTCCTGTGTACAATGAAATAGTGCAATATGGCTTGTTGATTCACATGCAAGGCGTCTGGTCTTTTAAATGCATCTATTAAATGACGTTTAGTAACTTTTATTTCGTACACAGCCATCGTGGACAAATCAACCACTGTACCCGCAGACCCAATTGTTGTAGCAATGGTGCTTTTCCAACTTCTGTTTTCATCCACACAGGGTATAACAATGTGGCAATTGGGTTCATGGTCAGGGCCTACGTCCAAAAGTAAGGTACACATATTTGGAAAATGAACCAACAAATGCTGATCTACAATAAAAAAAAATTTGTTTCAAATTAACTAAATGATTAAAAAAATAGTAGACATATATATTCATTCAGTAAGCATGCTAATATATAATATTAATTCTTTCAATGGCTAAATGTGTCAGACAGGTATAAATTAAAAATTAATTTAGCTTTCACTGTTGAATTTTAAATTTTAATCAAATTTTTTTTAAAAATATTTTCACGAAAAAAAATAAAAATTCTTTAAAGTTGCTTAGGATTTATATTTATATTATAAAAAACTTATGAACCTTAGTAGACCTAAGTAACCTTAAAAAACAAAAATTTAGTTTCTCAAGTCAAATTGTCAACTAGTAATAGTTAATCCAACCTTTGTATTTTTAATATTACATTTAAATAAAAATATATTACATATATTTTATTCCTTCAAAATAATCATAGCTAATTTTAAATTCCTTCGAGTTAGTATAAAAATAATTATATACAACAGGATATGTTAACTAATATTTAGTATCTTATACAATGGTTACTATCATAAATAAATAATACTAAAAGAAAAAAGTATTAAAAACAGCAATAATAGATAAATATTTAATAAAATCAAAAACTTTCAAACAGATTTCAATAAATGACTTAAAATAATAAGCGAAACAAAATACAAATTTTTACCAGAAGTAAATTTAAGACATTTTTTCAGAAGGAAGATAAAATAATTTTATATTAGCACAGGTATTGAAAGAATAGTAAGCCTTTTACACATCTCTACTTAATAATTGATGTAGATGACAAATAATATCAAAAGTAGCAATAAAATTACATTGGATATTTCATAATACTACTCAATACGGTATAGTTGCACACTAATTATAAGAACCAAAACTAAATACAACAGTATATTAAATTATTTTACAAAGTACCAGTTAATTATACTATTAAAATCATTAATAATATTATAGAATACTGATACAATACTAAGTAATTATGAATATTAATTCCTAATATGCATAGAAAGTTAACAAAATCAACATTTTTATGTATAGATCCAAAAATGTACAATCTGCTTTTAGAGTGGACCTTATTTGTTGAACTTTCAATTTTTGATGTCTCACTACTCCCCCAGGTATTTTGTTTAATACATAAATACACAAATAATTTGATTATGATTACTCATCCCTTTTTTGTGCTCCATGAGATTAGTTATTTAGTTTTATTAAAACTTCTCATTTAATTTTTAATAATCTGTATATGATCTAACCATTTCAGTGCAAAATCTATTGTTATTCCTAAATATTTAAATGATAATACCATTTTAATTAGTTTATAGTTGTAACTGATCATATTAATGTTACATTTATGTATTATAGGTATGTTCATCTGAAAGCTGTATTGGCTTGTGACTATTGGTGTGCGTACTGATTTACTTGTGTAAAGTGATTTTTTCCATTCAATCATTGATTTTCAAATTTTTTGTTTTAATTTTTTCCAATTACCCTAGACTTTAATTAGCATTATATATTAACAATTAAGAATGAAGTAGTGAAGTACCTTGTGTGACTCCGTAATCTTTGACATAAGAATGACTACTATAGTGAGACCAGTGGATATAACTTTTAATATGAATTAAAATATATTTATATTTTTAATGAATACAAAATTTAAAAGAAAAACTGATGATTATAACTTATAATCAACTTAGAACTGACCATTATATTTCTTCGTCAAATGCCTCCTAATGGCATAATTGAAAATATTTTTATTAAAAAAAAAAAAAGTTTTTGCAACTTGTGTTTTTTAATAGTCAAGCTAAAACAGTGGTTATGTGCCCCCATTACTGCTTTAGTACCATACTTGGATTTAAATTTTATAAAAATTATGTATCTTTATAAAGGTATTGATAGTCAATGCTCTTACTAGATATTAAAAAAATTAACTATATAATTACATTTTACAGGTAAATCATTAAAAATATTGTCTGTGACTAGTTATAACTGGCTATAGCACTTAAAATATATTATGTTACTTGCATATTAAATAATTTTAGAAATTTTATAACATCTTCTTTTATACAGGGATCAAAATATCAACATGCTTGACTAATATATTCATCATTAACATCATAAGTTAGCATATCCACTACAGGTAGTCTTAATAAACTCTTGGATCAGATATTTCTGGAGTGAGTGTATATACTAGACACAAGATCTTTCCGCAAACACTTCACTCCTTGTGCTATATTCCAGTCAAAAATATCAAGGACTATGCATGCCAACAATATTATGAGAAACACTAGTCCAACCCATTGTCATTTTGATGAGATTGTTGCCAATTCACAATGCACACTTTCACGCTATCCGTGATGTGAGAGCTTAACTCTTTGTTATGCTTGCATTGGCATACAAAATTAGCTCAAATGTGAGCATAATCAGAGTGGAACTGAATTCAGGTTTGCAAAAATTCGAAAAATTGGACCAAACTGTACTGATGAGAAATTTTAATTATATGGTAGAAATGCTGTACTCTAATGAAAGTATGGGTACACAAACAAAAATGGAGATCAAAGACTTAATAGACAGTGTGATCAAATCGTCATTACTTTTTTTTTTTTTTAGTCCAAACTACACGCGCAATTATTTTTTTCAATAATTACATGTGCGGTGTATTTTATACATCAATTTGGTTTACACAGAAACCAATGTTGTATCCTAAAATAAATAGAAATACTGGTGTACAGAGTACACATGTGAATGTAATTAAGTGTTAAATAAATATACTAGTTAAGGAGGAGTTAAATTAAATCACGCTTAACTGTCTTCATGGATACCTTATATGTAATCAACTTTCATCTATATTCTTAATCATACACGTATTATCTTATGTTTGAGCTCACTTATCCACTTAAAATAATAATAATAACAATTATTTGTATTTATCCATTGCATATCTATCCATGATTATCATTGTCAAAAAATCATATACTATTTACACTTGTATTAGCAGTAAACTGTGACATACTGACACCCTTGACAATTTATAGATACTTGATGCTAATTTTTTTTTTTACATAATTTATATGACATAAATAATTAATAACTTTTGTTTATCTTAATACATATTTAAATATTTTCTGACAATAAATTGTGAAACAAATCTTTTAGATATACCTAATTCTTTTGTAAATTCTATTTATTTTTATTCTTGCTATAGGCCCAAATGAACTTGTTTAGAGGAACTGATTAGCTTTTAAAGAATAAATTAAATAAATATTGTACTAATTAAAAAATAGTTTAACTTTGTTATTCCCCTTATGATTATCATGAATATGATTCTGTAAATTACTCAACACACCATGCAAAATATTTCAATTTCAAAATTAAAATTTGCTCATGCAACATTGAAAATAATTGTGCAACTAATTATTCACAAAAAAAAAAAAAAAAATACATATGATCAACTCTATTAAAATTAACTTAAAGCTACCTCCTTGCATAGTGAATATTGGACGAGATTCATAGGCACGAGTTATGGGTACATTGGCTATATTACAATGAACTACACTGCCATGGTGAAGAAGAGTAACAGAAAAAGCCAAATATACAGTTCTCAAATGATCAGTGGCCAATGGAGCACTAACACCCTAAAATTAACAATATGTTTATTATGTTGTCTAAAGTAATTCACAATAAGTCAAACCATGTATTTATTTAGAAATTTGTTTTTCAATTAAAGAGAATAGATGCATTATTACAAATATTCTTTATTCTTTTCTGATAATAAAAAATTGAATGGTTTTTCCTTTTGTACATATTTATAAAAAATATATATATACTTAATAAAATAATAAAGTAAAACAAAATTATTAAAATGCTTAATACTTGTAAATAAATGTATACATAAAAATAAAAAAAAAAATAAAAAAATGAATGTGTTTCCTGGAATATTATAAGTGTATTATACGACTAGCTTTGAATTTAAAAAATATTATACCAATTCTAAATAAAAATGTAAATATAAATATAAATTATAATTTATTATTATAAAAAATTATTTCTATGTAAAACGACCAACTTGTATAATTCTTTTTCTATGTATTCCTTGAATTAATTTTTTATATTCAGTCGCAGATTACATTTTGACAGCGATATACCTAATGATGAATTTTTAATTCGAAACCAGTCGTATAATACACTTATCATAATACTCCAGGCTACACATTCATTTTTTGATTTATTATTTTTATTTTTATGTATACATTTTTTATGCATACATGTATACTATATAGTAATTCATGAACTATTCATCAATTTTGAAAATTTTATCTAGTGATGCTTATAATATGAAGTAACATTATCAAATAAAAAAATAATTTCAAAACAAGAAATATAAGATATAACAAAATTAAAGAGTTGGTGATTAACTCTATTTGAACTTATGACTATTTTGATATAATACATACTTGATATAAATAATAATGACAAACAGCAACAAAACCACGTGCATCCGATAATACGCGGACATCTAGCATACTGTCATGAACACATAATGGTACAGGAATATCGAAATAACCATTCAAAAGGTTTTCTGCTGTTCTTTTTCTATTTGGTAAATTTAATGGAACATTCAACTGAAACATTATTTAACAATTTTTGTTCAATGTTGCTAAACATATTAAAAGCAAAACATGTTGCGAAATTTAACAAATAAAAAATAAATACCACTGTTTCATGCTGAGGTTCATCGTGAAATTGTAAAGCAGAAAGACTAGCTTCATCTGTGTTACTGTTAGCGATATTTGAATAATGAATATAAAATAAACATTGGTACTGTGGTTCCCATTGAGCCCATGAAAACTGATTAACAACATTCTCTTGCTTTTTTATATCCAAACAGGTCTAAAAATAAATTGTATAGGTTTAGTAAAGTAATGTATTATAATAATGATTAATAACTAAAGAATAAAATAAAAAAACACTTTTGAGCATGCGGTTATAAAAATGATTCACCTTTACATTATCAGCAGTGGTTTCCTCCACTTGATAAAGTGTTATAGCTAAATAGAAGTTGTTTTGCAAATGTTAGGTAAAAATTTTGTTTTAATATTAACTTAAGTACAAAATTTGTTTTTATAAAATAACTTACAAGTTTCATGAATAAATACTAAAAAGCGATCATTATCTGGCTGTTTACGTTTTCTATATAAAAACTGAATCATTGTTTGATGGCGGTTGTTAATATTCAAATCGACAGGATCTAAATTAGGTTTACTAAGATGAACAACAAAAACACGATAGTATTCCATACAGTCTTCAAATGCTTCTTTAGTAACATAGCCTAGAAGAATTTTAAAATTTGTTAGATTTGAATCTATGAGTAGGTATCAAATTATAAAAAATGATAATATTACTAATATTACCAAGAATGGAATTTTTGTAGTTAATAGATGCTTGAACAATATTTACTAAACGTCTGAACTTCATTAAAACCTGTAAAGTTAAAAAAAAACTATTTTAAGTATAATTCTACTTTACCAGCTATATTTTGATTTTTTTTTTTTCAAAACCATTATTAAAAGAATTGATAGACATTTAAAGTTGATGATTTTACAAGTTAGACATGAACCTGGTCTGTAGCAAGGTTTAAGTTCACGTTTAGAACACTATCATCAATCATCATTGTAATAGTAGTAATTTGGATATGTGGGTGAAACTCGTTAGTCAACTGCCCCCCCCCCCTTGAGTTTGAAGTGGCTGTGCAACGTTACATCTGCAATTGTTCCGCTGATGTACAATATTCAAATCACAATGATTTCAAAAATAATAGTTTCTGAAAAATTCTGATTGCACTATCATCTTCAGCTTAATAAACATTGTCTTTTTTGTTATAACTTCTTAAATGTTTTCCACAAAAAAATTCAAATATTATCAGAATCACTGTAGAAAAATACGTTTTCTCAGAAATAAACAGAAATAAATTTAAAAAAAAAACTGTCCAATAAAGTAAACTTGTTCCTTATTTTATATCAAGAAATATTGATATTTTAGTACATTACATAACAAATAAATTCATTGATGTAGGTAGGTAGTAAATTTGAGCAATTGGTTAAAACATTAAATTAAAATTTTACTCACCTGTATTTTTTTTATAGTGTAAAAAAATAGTGCTACTATTGTACAAGAACCTTCTTGTCCTTTCAAGTTCCAACAAAGGATAAATTCTCCATTTTGTTCCTGCCCCAAAATTTTGCAATTGCTAATATCTATTTCAATGTTAAATACGCACATTAATAATGTATAGTTAATAATTTTTAGTAGAATAATTAATAGTGCAACCTACCTATAATATTAGTTTCCAACAAGTGAGAAAGTACACTGGGGATATCCAATACTTTCTGTAATATATTGTTTGGCGGTAATGTTGACGACATTATTGTTTTTTTTTTTCTAATTAAATAAAATAAATACGTAATATTATATTTTATTTGAGTACTTTAGTTTAATTGAGTTGGGGCAATTGCCACTTAGTAGTAACAACAAAACAAAAACTTAAAGAACTTTATCAGCTATCATTGTAAACATAATGTTTGTGGGGATCGTAAAGGTTCCTATACTATTGATAAGAAATTTGTTGTTACCATGTTGTATTTGCCAGAATAATAAGGGGTAATAATAACCAATCACCTATTATTAAATAATATATTGTCATTTCAGTTATAACAACTGTTATAATTTGTAAGAACTCCCGAATGTGGGAAAAAAGTTAAAGGTTCGTAGGGGGAGAGGGGAAAGAACACACACGCCAATGCAATACATGGTGATTTTTTTATCATGAACCAGCAACCAGCAATCAGTCTTGGTCTTGGTTGCTCAACAGTTTGGTATGTAAAAGAGACTAAAAATTGAAGTCGTTAAACTCCTCAGGAACTTATCCTACGGCAAGTGCAACGCACGCATTATGTCCCATTATGTACCTGCCTAGCCCTTAACTCTACAAATTTTATCTACACAGTACCTATCAAATACAAATTTCGTGAAACTCGCTAAATTAAATTATCTATAAGTAGCTCTCAAAAATGACTCAAATATTTTTAAAATTTTACCATGTTTAGAAAAATAAATATAAGTTTTTTGTCAAAATTTAAAGTCTCTTTAAATATTTTTAACTGAATTACAACAAAAAAACAACATTTAAAATTATTAAATCATTATTTTTGTACATTTCCCTGTTCTTTTTCCGGTTTTCCTTAAGTATTAAAAAATCTAAAGGACAAATCAAAGAATTATTTTCTTACACACTAATAATATTAAAAATGTAACTAAAAAAATCTTTATTGGAGCAAGATTTCTTTTCAAAAAGTTATTTTTAAATAGAAAAAATACAAAAAAAAAAACGTACATTATATTTTTAAAACCAATAGATCTCTTGTTACGCTCCAAATCGAATGCCCTGTCGCACCAAACTTATCGTTATCCATTGATAAATATTATATTAAATATGTGTACAATGATAAATTAATGATTAATAAATTAAAGTTTTAACATGTGTTAAATTTACAAGTGTTGCTCATTCATTGTTTTATAGTCAAGTTATAACCAGAATATTGATTAATGAATAAATAATTCCACTATACTTGGGATCTAGGACATCTTGGCGAAAGGCAATTTGTCGAAAAACCTTTTGGCTGATCGTTTATCGGCAAACGGATATTTCGGCTTAACAATTTATTTATTTGGAGTAGTAAATAAATAAATAATTTATAAAAAAAAAAAAAAATGCTAATAATATGTGTATGTCCATAAAAATAATACGAGTTATACGAGTCAATAAATAAAGTCGTGTGCCAGACCGTGTGTCAAGTCAATGTGTATAATTACACAGTGAAAAAACAATTGTAAAACTTTATGTTTAATACTAATAAAAAACCACAGTGGTTTGACAGCAGTTGCAGACTAATTGATAAAAATAAATGATAATATTTTATTATCATCAATTTTTACCTCCTTATTTATTAAGTTGCTACATGCTGTATTGTTTATTGTTATAATGTTTTACATAAAAAAATAATAATATAAATACAAATTAACATTATTGATTGCAGAAAAAAAAAAGTTTTGTGTATTTAGTCCTTAGTTATTTTGTTATTTTTATTTTTTAATTTATGATACATTCTTATCTAAATATTTGAATATAATTAAATTTGTTAATTGGTCTTTGTGCGTTTCCAAAACAAATATATTGACTTTTTCTAAACTTGTTCTAAAGTTAATAAGAAATAAGAATAATTTAATAATAATTGGTATTATACATAACACATATTAGGTACGTTTCCGTGTTCGGAATTGGTATAGCATCTCGTAATAATTTCCTTGATAATATTTTTCGTCAAAATGTTTTGAGCGTAGTTTAGCCCACTTAACGTTTTATTAACTCTAGAGGAATTAACCTCTTATTTCTGCGGTTGTTTTTAGGGAATCTGAATAATGTTTAAAAAAAAGACGTCCTAGGATAATGGCGACGGGCACCGGTATAGATAATTTAATGTATAAATCATTGCTTACGAAAAAACGATTTTGAGCGGAATTCAGTTGATAGTGATGCTTTGTCAACAATATATTTATATATCCCATATTGTAGTTAAATAATTAAATGGGTTCTATATATTTTCTTTAAAAACATTTGATTAATGTTGTACTGATTTTCCTGGTTTTCCCAGTTTTTCATATTTGCTGAGAAAACTCCGGAGAAAATCGAAAAACGACCTCTCTAAAGTACCTCCCCACGTCGATTTCCTTTTAAAAAAAAAGCTACTCGTAGATATCGGAGCAAGTCCTCTAGTAGAAAAGTTGTTCACAAAAAAAAAAAAAATAAACATCTTTATAAAACCATAAGCTTCTTTGCTCCACTCAGAATCTAAAATTGATATCTATTAGTATAAGTATGTAGGTACTATTTCAATACATTTTTACAAATTAAATTTCAAACTATTATTATTTCTTGGAAGATGTTCAGATGCTTTGCAATAAATACATTTTGAGTATACCATAATTATTTGAAAAGCAAATGTCAATTAAGAGTCGGGTCTTCAGAAGATCAGTAAAATTAACCCGCCAAAAAAACGTTCAAGATGAGAGATAAGAACGTGAATCGTGACACCATGATCCAGTAACCGGTGCTACATTTTATAACCATGGTGGTTACATAAGTTCTCTTTCCGTCATACGTGAACAATATTATAGGATGACCCATGATTAACTAATTAATTTAACTAAGTTAATCATGGGATGGCCCATTCATAATTTTATTATCTATGCACTCGAGGACTGGAAGGCACAGTGTCGGTCCGAACAGATCCAGAGGGATAGGCTGATATAAAATCTAATGTGAGAGAAAGCAAATTTGTATTCCAAGGACAGCAAATTAAAACGCCAATGAAACTTCATCCGCTGGAACACGTTTTCATGCTTAATGTAGACTCTAGGTGTACCAAGGGCGGATCCAGGTCAAGATAACGGTGAGGGAGCGATATTGATAATGAATATGTCACGCATTTATGACGAGTTCAATGAAGAATTAATCGAAGAGTATCATACAGCTAAGAAAACATTGAAAAGTGAACGGGGGGGACGATCGCTCCTATAGCTCCCCCTGGATCTCCTACTGAGATGTACAATAGTCTAAAGAATATAATTAATTATTATAATTATTGTTAACTCACGGATAAAGATAATTTATGTTATTTATTATCACGGTTATAGATAATAATTTATTATCTGTATTTGTGTACTAACCATGGTAACAGAACAGTTTTTTTTTATACAGTTTACAGTTTAGTCTCCTATCAATTTATCAAACACTATTATCGTGCAGAACTATTTCCCGCGAAATTTTATCAACAATAGGTTTATAGACGTCATATTATACAATGAATTATAGTGACAATTTTGCTATAAACATAATAGTTTATACACACTTATAATATATATATATTTAGTTTTGCCATATACCTAAAATGTACAAAAATATTAAACCTCATTACTTTTCAATTGATGCTATAATGGCAGCTCAAGAAAAAATTCCATGTCGCTTTATTAAAAAAGTTGAATCTATTGGTAAGATTTTAGAGTTTTTATTACATAATACTATTGTAATATGATAGTAAAGATTGAAAATTAAAATTCATAATGGAGTTGTTAAATGTAATATGTTAAGTTCATAGGCACTCCAGCAATTTTCACAAGTTTATTATTATTCTACAGAATTGATTTAGTTATAATTTATATCATATAATAAATTATAAAAGTTTGAATTACCTATTATGGAATGATAAAAAAATGTTTTATATTGTTATTATATTATATTTGTATTAAAAATAAATTATTGGTTTCTAATAATGATAATTATATAAATTAATTTTCTAAATATGTTATTAAGATTCCTACAATATGGGTAAAATGTACCTGTAAGCCTTTCTTTTTACAATTGTATTGGTATATACATAATATTTGGTTTGTTTTGATTACCAGTATCAATTTAAAAATTATTATTTTGGAAAATAACATTAAAAAATGAACATTTTGTGTCAATCATTTTTTATCAGACTTGTTAAATTTGGTTTAGCATATTCAAATCAAAGTATAACCAAGTTTTTATACGTAACAATTTTAAAGAAAAAACGATTATTGTAGATTTTATAATTTATCAAATATATTTTGTTTTATATAGAGTCATTTTTTTATCATGCACCGACAGTTATATCAGTGTGAATTTGATTTTTGTTTTTTTTTTTTTTTTATCATTGTAAGACCATGCAAGCTTTATTTAAAAACCATTTTTAATTTTTTAACCCCATTCCATGTACCTTAAATAATTTTATACTTTTGTTTTTTAAATAGGACCCCTTTTTGAATACAGATTCGAGAAATAAATGTATTCAAAATAGAGTATATTTTTTTAGAATTTTTTGATATGTATAACCCTAATATCTTATTTATTGTTTATGAGTTACAATCATTTATAGTTTAGACTGGAGGAGTAGGGAAGAGTTATCAATATATAAAAATAGGTATGCTATTTATTACCCTTTCCTATTTTTCCAGTCTAAACTTTAAACGGTACATCTGATATTAATGTTATATATATCAAAATTTCTAAAAATTGATTCTTTATTCATATCTGTGTTCATAAAAGGGGTTCTATTTGAAAAACAAGAGTATATACTTATATGGAGTGGGAGTAAAAAATTTAAAATGGTTTTATAGTAAATCTTAACTGATTCTATAATGGTTAAAAAAAAACAGACATCAAATACACTTAAAATCCTTTGAACAAATTTTTGGTTCATGAAAAAAAAATTACTGTATATATATAATATCTATGTATAGGTTTTTTGGATTCAAGTATTCCTGAAAAAGAAGATGATGAATCAGATCCAAAAATAGAACTTCCTTTTTGGATGGTTAAAGTATTTTTAATAGAAAAATCTATACAGTTTGATATGCCAAAAGCGTATAATGAAATTTACAGGTAATATAACATGCTTTTAAGCATTATATGTTTGGCAGCAGTGGAAAAGTATTGTGAAAACACATCTCTCACTGCTGTCAGTTATAACACGAAAAATAAAAATTGTTACATTTTAAATGTATTCATTTTTAAGATTTTTACTTTCAGAGGAGTCTTAATGGCTGATGCAAATGTAGTAGATTTATTTAAATTATGTAAACATTTTTATTTGTTTGGAAAATTTTTATCTCAATTAGAACATAGAGAAGCATATGAAGTGCGAAAAATACTAATTCAAGTAATAACAAACATCATTATCTTAAACAAGTGTTCCCAACCTGTGATCCACTGTGCCAAAGATTTTTTACTAAAAAAATAAGAATAAATTATGGGGAAAAATCATGTACTGGGCAATATCATTTAATATTTAATTCTAGGGAATTTTTGTATTTTTCTAATGTATAAATATTCTTAGATAAAATAAAAAACATATGGTTAGCACTGTGATATTTTTAGGCGTGGTCCAGCAATTTTCTCGGAGTATTCCAGGTAAATTTGTTATATTTGATATCTATATTATATTATCTCAATTTGTTATTACCCTATAATAGTGTATAATCTACATGTTTCTAAATTTCCAATTACAATAATATGTTACCAATGTAAATTGTGTTCCACATTTTATTTTTATTTTTTGTAATGTTTTCTAAGGTTAATTACATTATAAAACGAACGAATGGATAATTTTATTATAGCTTTACCCTTGTAATGAAAGTTTTTAATGCCACTGTTTGTAGTGTCAAGAAGGTTGGGAAACACTGATTTAAAAACAAAAATTTGTTTATATTGGTTATTAATTATATTGTTTATTTTCTTTACTTAGACATTTATAGATCGATTCAAACAAACTATGGATTGGGCCCAAAATATTAATGATAATCTACCATGTTTTGATAGACTTGATTGTCTCGAAAGGTTAATATTTAATGATGCTCGAGTGGCACAACAACAGTTAAATACATACTTAACAGACGGATCTGGTCAAATGGAAATTGCTGCAATGATATTGAATTATAAAAAACGAAAGATGAATGAAAATCGTATTCTGGAATGAAATAATTTGTTTTACCCATACATTAAATACGTTTAATATTTTTACCAAGTTTATATTAATAAAACAAATTTAATTATAAATAGGCTCCTTAATTGATTTGTTAAAATTTAATTATTATTATCTATGTAAAAAAATTGTAATAATAAAAAGTGAATAATCAATTCGATTAAATAAATGTAAAATTAATATAATAAATTGCAAAAAAGAACTTAAATTATTTTAAAAATCTTGCAATTATTAAATTTGTAAAAATCCTTATTGAAATACACCATATATTATTTAATGATTTTACAAAATTATAGAAATTATTTTTAAACATTATACATTATACTATAATTACTACAACAATTACTTGTATGTTTGTGTATATTTTTATTGGTTAGTCAAAAAAATATCTAATTAAAATTATACTAAAATACAGTTTAACACCTGATAAATTACATGTACAACATTTTGTTTTTGGATCTTTTGAGGCATATGTTGGAATTTTGTACATTTTTTGAACATGTTTTGGAATTTTTATTTCATATCTGCATAGGTATATATTTAAAGGTTTTAGGATGTATACATATCTGTCCTGTAATTAACAATATTTTAGCTAGATGCAAAAAAGGAGCTAAGAACCATAAAAGGGCACATAATAAAGTTAGAAACTTTTCCACAAAAAAATAAAACCATTCATAACCATGGGTACTATATACTATAAAATTATGGTTTTACCTATGGTACATACAGAGTGATCCACGATGATATAACACTTGAATAATTTGTTCTATTCAATATATTTATTATATATATTATTATAGTGATTAAAAATTTTGTTTAGTTAGGGTCTTTTATTTTCTAAAATGTTTTGAAATTTTTGCAATTTTAATGTTAATATTATTTTGGTTTATAATCTATTATAATAGATAGTTAGAGCACATCAAATGGCAATGATTTTCTTTTCCATTTAGTTAATATCATATAATAATATTACTGACTACTGATTAAATATTACAATTGATTATAAGACTATACCTAAACAAAAGTTTCAACCACTAAACATTTTCCAAAATTTATATTTCACAAACAATATAGACATACAAATTGTTTAAAAAAATATTGAATGGAACAAATGTTATTTCAAATATCAGATCATCATGGGACACTATATAATAAGGGGGGCCAAAAGAAAATTTATTTTTCTTATTCACGGTCATATCTTTATATTTTATATTAATGATGATAAAGATAAGGAGAAATCAATATTGATAAATCATCAACCTAGAGCAGGGTTGCCAAACTTTAATAGACTTGTGATCGACCTCTGAGATTTTCTAGGTTGTCGCGATCGACCATCAGAACGTTTAATTTCACAGTTTTATACAACATGTATTTATTAAAATACTCGATTACAAATTATTATTTTTAATTTGTTATTATTTGATAGGATATGTTTATTTAATTATTCAATGATTTGTTTGTACTTCCATTTAATTTGATGATTTTGCAAAATCTGGAGTGTATGACACTACTATAACGACAAAGATAATCTCAAGGTAGGTACCTACTTTAGAATGCATAACAGTCAATCGTAATCGGTGTATAATTTCGTTCATAGTTATTTATTGCCTTTGTTAATTATTATTAATCTAATTTTTATATTTGTGCAAAGATACACAAATTTACAAAAGAAATACCTTTGTTTTCTGAAAAAAATTCAAGAAAATACGACAAACATTTAACAAATTATAATCTTAACAGAAAAAATCTGAAAATTAATCTGTTTAGTCCAAAAATTTGACTAGGTAGGCATAAAATAAAATCAACTGGATCTTGAGACATTTTAAAATATGTTTAATTGAACTATTGTTAGAACTTTATTTTGGTTTTCGCAGAAGGTAAGTATAATTTTCAGTTAGTAAACCATGTTGTTTTTCCTGGAAGTTCTTATTAAACATATTTATGGGAAGGTTGGAAGAATAAAGCTGAAAGAGCTTTAGAGGTTAAATTTACCAACATTAAAATGTTTTACATTATAATTAAATAAGTAAATTTGTTTCTCTTCTGATTAAAATGTTAAACTTTTCTTGGTAGCAAATGGGAACACTTAATTATAGCCTACAATATTGTAAATAAGTATTATATGACAATGGTTAATGTTAATCCAGTTCCATTATACACACCGCATTAATGTGCCTATTAGTAATTGCTAATTGCCAAGGAAATTTATATTATTTTTAGTAGATATCATAGAATAGTAGCAGATCTGAAGTTAATTAAGAAGAGGGAACTGTATTATAGGTACTATCAGATTTATTGAAAACATTTATTTTTATAGGGAGGTGGTGATCAAACATTGTTTAATATATTATACACTCACAGTTTTTACGAGTGTACCCTCGGCACTTCTCAATTATGAATTTGAATACCTATATAGTTAAGAATTTTGAAAACAATTTCCTCCAAAAAAAATTACTATTATACATAAATATTATTATATTGAGTATAGGTTATAATTTTACTTCACTAGAAAAAGAAATTATACAATTGGAGTAATGTTAATAACAATACAATTTCAAATAAGATAATAATAATTATATACATAAATATGTTATATATATAGCTTACAAATAATTTCCTTAAAAAATTACAATCATGCATACCTATCATTTTTTACATAAAACCATTACAAAATATATATATATATATACATAAAATACATATAACTAATATGTAACTAATATATATAACTAATCATTATTTTTTTTTCAAATCAAAATATAAATTACAATTTAATAATTATTTTTAATACAAATATTTTAAAATTGTTAATTCTATGATAGAAATGATTGATGAAAATATTATACAGTTTAAACGTACGAAATACTAGTTATAATTATTGTAATATGGCATTAATTTACTTATTGTCTACAGCACCGTTATAGAGTTAAATGCAATAAAATCAACATAATTTTAAAAAGGTAAAATTATTAGTAAAAACATAAACGTATTATTTTATTTTAAGTCAACACTTATCATTAAAAGGTATAATATGAATATTTAATCAAGGTTACCATATTAGTTTTATTTTTTTTCCCCGTAAAGTTTGATAGAAGAGATCCTAATCTGATGATTGTAATAATCAATTTAAAAGTGGGGAGCTTACATTACACACAATTTACAATAATACTTAAAATTTAAATAAAACAATAAAAAAAATAGTTCTATATATAATTATAAGTTTTTATTTATATACATCATAAACTTAAAAAAAAAAAAGAAGAATAGAACATTATCTAAAAGTTAAACAATTTAATATATCGCAACATTAAGTAAAATAATATATAGCTTTGGAATAATAATTGGGGTAATATGAAAACTATAATTAATAGTTAGATATCAAGATCAAAGTGTATATTGTATTGACCTTTGTATAATTGTACCTATAAATAAATATATTTTTTGAAGTCTATATTTTAAAAACGGCCCATTGCAAATAGCTGATGAATTATATAATAAATGCGTAAGTTATGGTACATTGATGACATTAATGTTTTTGACATCTTGATGGGTGTTCGCATCAGCATCAATTGAAGCTCCTATAGAAAATAATGAGAAAGTTAATTGGAGGATGTGTAGTATAACCAGATTGGATTGTTATGAATAAATATGAGGAGTAAAAAATTATATAGAAGCAATGAGAGAATAAATTTAGATGGTTTGGAAATGTTGAAAGAGAAGGAGTATTTCAATGGGTAGCAAAGTGGTAGCTCTGGGAACAATGTGGCTATAGTAGAAACATGTGAAGTTGATGAAGAAATGACAACAGATTAAGGAGATATGGAGAACGAGAATAAAAGAAGAAACTCAACTATAATAATAAAATAAGACAATTAATATATAATATTATAAAATATTTTGTATACCTCCAAGTAACATCTCCTGTAACAAAGGTTCAATATGCGCCATTCCAAACAGCTTTGCAAATTGTATTTGTTCTATCATTTGCCACGTGATGGATTGGAGCGCTGGAAGGGTAAGCAGTAGCTCAGCAAACCGACCACACGTTTCGTATTGACGGTCACTGATGTAGTCTTCGAGGTTTCTATGGATTTGCTTGCGCATTCGCCGTATGCGGTCCGATTCATTCAGGCCTTTGGCGTCTGCAAACAAATTTAATGAACCGTTAACATGGCAATAGTAAAAGTATGATTTTTGTTTTGTTTTGTTTTTACTTGGATCGAAGAAGACAATGGCCTTAAGGCAAGCAAATTCGGTGTCGTCGATCTGAACATCATTCAGTGGTTTGATAAGCTCGTCCAAGACACGTGAGCCTACTCTGCTTATGTCCAAGTCTGATGGGATTCCGTTGTCTAAACGTAAAAGGGTAAAATATAAAATAGATTACGAATAATACGATTTCCTTTATATTTATTATTATCAAAAAAGTGAAGAAATATCAATATTTTTTAAAATCCAATAACAGTTATATTCAGTTGATGATAAGTACCTACTAAGTACATCCACATCGTTTTGTGAAAAGTTACGAATTTATGAAAATTATAGACCTGCAATAAAATATTCTCAAAGTAAAATATCAAGAAAATAGAATGCCTTCTCCAAAATAGTGTTTCAAATACAACGCGCTTAATAGGTATGCTTAAAGCCTATAAGTACCATAATATTAATTTAAGTCATAAGTAAATATATTAGATAGATATAGATTCAGAGATAGTAATTTCTATTGCAAATAGCCTGCTATTATGTATCTGTTAGAATTATAAATAATATAATTTTAATCAACTTATTATTATTGAATTAAATACACAATCAGACTCAATATTATTAAACAAATATTGTTAGGAAATAGAAGAGTTAGAACTCTCATAAATAACTCGGACTCAATAATAAATATATTCAAATTGCAAATATTTGAATTGTATCAAATAATTATGTCTATTCTAAATAGTATTCAACAATAAGTATTAATGTTATACAATTTCAAAGTATTTATTTGACTTAATATTATATATTATATATGTTTTGTATTATATTATATAATTACGGCACAATTTTTTTTAGTTCTATTTAATTGATAAGTACTGGGTATCACAGAAAACTAATATTTATTGCAAATAATATTAAATTCATCATTCTTTGAGTATCATGGTTACATTTGGTTCACTTACCAGGTACATGACGAGTTATAACGCGATTGTTTCCCAACAGCAACACATCTTTGAGCATTAACGACCTCTTAGCCAGACCCAAGAGCAAATGCTCACCAGCATGAGCACGTAATAATGATACCTAGTGAAAATACAAAAAAAATTAATATTTTTTGTTTTTGCCATTTCGCATTACTAATAATTTTTGGTCAAACTTTTGGTCTACCATATCCTAGTCATCTATACCCAACTTTCTTATTTATCTATCTCGCCCTATATCATTTAATTATATTATTTCTCGTTTTTCCTGCTATAGCAATATTCTTAGGCTACTTACCAACATACATTATCTCTTATATTTATTTCAAATCTAATCCGTTCTGGTTATGTTATACATCCACCTTGACATTTTAATTTCTTTAACTTTTATTTTAATTTTATCTTTTTCACTCAAACCTATACACGCCATGAAACCATCACTGTACTCATAGAATATTCCTTTTATACTTTTTATCGGCACATGAAAACCATGTGATTTCATCCTACCACACTTAATATAATTCTTTTAGTAACAAACTCCACAGTTCACTGAAATTTCTGTATTGTCTTGCACCACGCTGAACCTATAAAATACCCCAACTTCTCGACTCGAAAAAATAATTAATATTGGGTGGCAATGAAGTAACCAGGGGGGTGTGGTGTTTTGGGTGTCTGGACACTCCCCCCCTTCCACCATCCCCGTTTGAGTGATATAAATTTATTAAAACGTGATTTTTAAAATACGTAAAGACGTGATACGGGTCCCCTTCAAAAAATCCTGATTGCGTCCCACTGCAGTATTTACCTGATCGTTCAACTGGAGTTCTGTAAATGCTGGTATGCGTTTGGCCCAGTCTACCAGAAAGAGCAATTGGGTTTTCATGGATTCACACACGTCGCCAATATTCGCCACGTGCTTGTTCGCCAGGTTTGTGTCTTCGGCCGTCTGTACATTATTAATATATTATATTAATGAAAAACAAAAATAATAAAAATAAACGTTAAAAAGAATCGTAATTAGAAATTCATTGGCGCAACTAGACCACCAACTCTGGTGGCCCCCACAATCTCCTTTACATGACTCTAAAAATAGTTAACTACACCTATCACTTACAATTGTAGGAAACCTATAAATATTTTTTTCTGCTCATTAATTATGAAATTCATGGATAAAATATTTAGTCATTACTATAAAAAACCCGATTGAGTTTTTTTGGGGTGCTAATTTTAAACTTGGGAGTACTAAATACCCTCTAGCACCCCCTAGTTGCGCCTATGAGTCTAGAATAGGTATACTACTACTTACATCAGACTCATTACGGGACAGGATTTCGGCGTTCAAGAGTGACGTGACAGACAGACCGTTGGCGCACGGTTGTTCCTCGTAACTGGGTCGCCTGCAGTTGATGCGGTCTCTTTCGTTTTGCACGGCTGTAACAAAGTTATTCGCAAAGTTAAAGGGAGTAAAATGGCCATTTTTAACTGATTAAATTGTTTAGATTCTGAGCGGAGCGAAAGGAATGTATATTATTGGTTTTACAATGATGTTTATTTCGGAGGGTGGTGTTAGAAGATTGGTCAGGAAATTTTGCGGCTTGTTTTTTCGGTAGGAGGAGCAGAATTTGATATCATTTTTTATACAGTTTTTGAGTGCATTCAATTCACGGCTCTACAACGCTATTGAAATATTTCGTTTAATCGTACGACGAAGGAGGTATGGGGGGGGGGGGTTTGCTTCACTTACCTTCTTTTCGCATACCAGCTTTAAAACATTTTCTTAAACGGCAGTATCGACATTGATTCCGTTTGTCTTTGTTCACGATGCAATTCCTGGAAAACCTGTTGAAACGAGAAAAAGAGAATAACCCTTCAGACACATAATATATATAGGTACATAGGTAATGGAATTAATGCCCGGCGAAAGGAACACGGGGGCCGCGGATGGGAAATACGGCCGTCCGCTCGAAAAATGAAAAAGTCAACTGCAATAACGGCTCACCTGCACGAATAGAAGTGGCTCTTCCGGACGGACCTCCGGAAAAATCCTTTGCATCCGTCGCACGAGGCCGCCCCGTAGTGTTTCCCGGTGGCCCGGTCGCCACAAATCGAACACGCCTGATTCTGTCCGGTCATGGGCGGCGAGTGTACCGTCGGCGTGTCGATGTTCTGCAAGTAGGACGACGGTTCCCGGTGCACCGGCATGGCGTTGAGATCCGATTCTGCTGTAAATCAGTTTCCGAGTTACAGTCACCGCGAAATTTACACGTAACCGATGCATTATAATATATCTTAATATCTACACCTGGACCAATACCGCTTTTTACCGACGGACGCTCAACGGCGGCGTATTCGAGAGAAGCGATCGGGGAGGAAACGGTATAACAATATGGTACCCATCGGCGGTTGTTTTTTACCGTCTGACATTTTTTTACTATTATTATTAATTTTCTAAACATTGAAATTTCTTTATTTTCTTATTGGAAAAACTAACAAAGCGTTCGCAGTGGCGTAACTATAGAACTTCTAACGCCCGTGGTAAAATATTGTAGAAAGACCGATAAGAAAAAAAAAAGGGTTATTCGAAAAAGGCCTTCACTCGTCTAATAATGCTTTGGGCCCTGATTTCGGGCCCCTAAATGTTATGGGCCCGTGGCTCATTTCACGCCACTGATGTGTTGGTACCTACATTACAGTCAAAACATATGTCTGTGGCTTGGTGGGTGCAAGAAGGGCAAATATCATTTTTTTTTCTTTTTAATAAGCTAAATAAAGAAAAAGTGAACAAATTTTTATTTTTTTTAAGCTTTTGTAAAAATCGAAAATTATACAAACATTTACATTTAATATAAGTCACAGAGTCTTACAGGAGATTAAAACAATTTCAAAACTCATTTCCCAACCATCATAATAAGTAGCATTGGCCCTTTTTGCAACAAGCTACAGATATAAGAAAGGTAAGAAGGTGAGAAGTAGACAATGAGGTAAGAAGAGAAGTTACAGATATCATGTTCATTTATGATATATTGAATGGTCACATTTTTTTCCCTAGATCTGCTTTCTATGATTAAGTTTCATATAACAAATCACTGTTTAAAAAATCCAAATTTATTTCATGTACCGTTTTATAAAAATAATTATAGCTCCATTTTTTTCTTACCTAGAGCATTAAAAATAGCAAATTTTATTACTGATCATGTGGATTTTTTCTTTATGCCACGTATTGTTTTTAAGAGAAATGTATATTTAGCCTAAAACTTATTGTAAATTAATTAACCATTTACCATTATTATTATTATGTATCCGTATTTTCATTATTTTTGTTTTAATTTTAGCTCTTATTGTTACTGTAAAATGCTTAAAAATGTAAACCTGATATTGCGAATTCAAAAGGGTCATTACCCGTTTATTATAAATAAATAAATAAATAATATATCAACGAAATCCGAACGCACACGTATTTTTGTTTGAAACGAAACAACCTATTCGAACCAATATGAACGAGATTTGATGAGATAGTTGTATTAGAAACGTACCAATAATTAATATACCATTCATAATAATTACGAATAGTCGAATAGTACGAATTTGATTTAAAGGATAGTCTTATAGCAGATTGAATAATAAATTATACTTATAAAAGTATAAAAATTAAATATATATATATATATATATATAAATGTATTTTTTTAGCCCTTGTATAGAATGACACAATTTCCAAATTCGATATCGCCTTCCTTAGCAAAATCCTAAATACACCACAGATAATTTGATGCCCGATATTTTAAATCAAAAATATCGAGTATCAGTTTATGTATTGGCCCGCCCCTAATTATATCCACACGTGTATGCAGATATTGACGGCAGAGTTGTTGTCATAATATTAGCAGGTGGTTGGTTGGATTATGAGGTTTATAACATAATTGATGTGAGAGTTATCACACCAATTATGTGCATATTGCCCAATACCTAATCTCGAGACTCTTTGTTTGCAATATACGTTGATGTTAAAAATCAATAATAGCAGTAAATCGGGACGTCCATAAATCGCCTAGAGTTGTACAAAGTAAAAAAAATGGCATTCGAAACTTTCGGTACGCCATATAATTTATTTTAAAACTATTTTAGAGGAACTGTAATAAATAGTATAATATTATTTATTGCGAGTTAAGAAGAAAATCGGAAGCGTGTTCGGTGGTACGATCTTGGTATGAGAAAAAAGTTATAGTTGAATATAAGGAAAAAAATAGGCTTTTATTCGAAACGGAAAGGCTTGCTTTTTATTTTACATAATATATTCGCTTATAATATTATACAGGGTATACCGAGAGGTCATTATATTCATCGTGATATCTCGGAAAGCGTTGAATTTTTTCAATTTTTTTTTAAATTTAAGAAACAAGCAACTCTAAAATGTTAAACTACCATTAATTTTATTTGAAATCCACAGTAAATAGTTTAAATTTAAACCTTAAAGGTGCTTGTTTCTTGAATTTACGAAAATTGTTAATATTTTTCGGATTTTCGCAATGTATATCAGCCTGTATATCCCGTTATAAAATAATATTATCCGAACATGAATTATTTATGTAAAGAAACAAAACTACAAACTGTACTCATTTGTATTCGTTTGCATATACTATGTGTTTGTAGATAAAATATATACAAATTACCAACCGATTTAAGATGTGCGGTAAAATTGCAAACGTCAGACGTTTGTATTAATCAAGGGAGGAAATAGTTAAACAAACAATGGCCAAAGATAACGAATTACAATAAACCACTGAAAAAGAAACATACAGTAAACGCATTTTAAATGACAAAGAAAGAATATGTCTTTACAGCCGTTTTGTATTTATGAACAAATAATAGTCTTAAGTTTATTTACACGAGTCGAATCAATTGCGTTTACGGTTTTTTTTTTTATTTCACCGTGATTTTATATTTTAGTAAATATATAATATCATAACAAAAATAATACCGTATAATATGTGCATTTTTATTGGTTTATTACTGCAATAATAATGCAGTAAACAAATAAAAATAAGCGCAGTAAATATAATACGTAAACACGTACGTCGTCCTATAATGTTCTATAATATTTATTAACCGTAGAATAATAATAATAATATTATAATTTTATTAAAACCACGCATTTATTACACTGTAGTTAAAATTAAAAAAACTTCGAAGAGAAATATCCCTTATGTCTACCAAAAATTGAGGGTCGTTCCGGAGAATTAATTAAATCTAACCAAACTTTCAGGAAACTCATCATGGAGACATAACTTCTAAAATGTTTTTTTCTCACTCACGTATTTTCTCATAAAAATATTATATTACGAAGGTTTAAAAATAAACTGCACCCTTACCCGCAAATATTATATCACGGATATGTCTGCTCAGTAAAAATAAATTAAAACAGTGTCCCATTATATATAATTTAAAAGATATAAACAAATTATTTTTTAATAAAACTAATTCGTATTTTAAAAATTGCATTGAAAATGTAACAATAACAATAGGTAGGTAACTAAAGCGTCCCCCAGACTTCAACGATATAAACTACAGGGGGCTTATCATTTTGTCTTAACTAAAAAGGGGACTCCGTCCTCCTTCACCCCCACTCGCTTAGCCACTGTAATTACACTAATAAATCAAGTAAAGTCCCAAGTCGTCAAGTTGTGAGTCCCAGTGCAAGGGTCGCATGGAAAATTGTTCAATTAAAACAAATTACAATATGTATGAATAATACGGTTTTATTGGTATAAGTGGTATTCTTGAGGCATTTTTTTTTTTTTTTTTGAAAAACTATTCGAGAGTATCCGGCGTGTATGTGATAACATCACTGATTACTCTTTAATAAAAATTTACCTATATATTGTGTATTATTATCACACGCAAAATACAATTTTAGTCATAATGGTTACGCACAAATCAAAAAGATTATTGAACCCACAAAAATCACGCTACGAACAAATAAAATATATATTGTATAGTTGAGATCCAGTCTCATGAAATTTATCTCACGGATCACGACGAAAATAAATATTTAGAAAACTCGAGAGTATAGAAATTTGAATGTCATCCGAATACTTGGATGCTCATTCGGATTTCATCATTTCAATATTTCGGATTGGAGATTCCGGCTATTCAAATGTTTAAAAAAATCCGAATATTATACGACCAACACCATTAACACTGAAGTAACATATTATTTATTTAAATCATAATTATACATTACGGAAAATATAAGTTATAGAAATCAGTATTTTGTAATATTGTATTAGGTATATTATTTAATAAATCATAATACCTATATATTATTCACATAACTAAAAAAAAAAAAATGTATTTTATGTATAATATAATAGATATATTATCATATCTATCGCTTTATCACCGTATCATTTATTTATTATTAGTATTTTACTGTCGGTGATATAATACGAATATACACAAGTATATAATATACTTGTGTATAGACTTTTAAAATTATATATTAATATTGTTAAGTGTATCTAACCTGTAGAGAATCGTAATAAATTATATCAGACGCGTGTTAATTAACACAGCTATATTCTGGTTTCTTATGGGATTTTTTTTTTTTTTTAAACATTTAATAGGTCATTTAAAGAAAGATCATAGATTATCAAAATCGTATCTACACAGATGAATCGGTTGTTATTTATTGTTACATTTTTAACAGTTTGGTGTGCAATCTAATTACCTAAAATTATATCATATTGTGTGTTAAACCATTTCAAATATATTAAATTGCTTGATTTTCTTAAAACATATTATATTTCAAATGCAGGTACATTATAATATTACAGAGTACTTGATTAAAAAAAAAAAAAATGATAAGATGTGAAGAGAATGTGTGTATACATACTGTACGAAACGATAAATCATCACAAACTAAACAAAATTCTGAGCGAAGTTCGGTTAAACATTTTTCGATGATTAAAATTAAAAATCATACCAATTTGTTAATACACAATTAATAACATTTTTGGGATTTTTTCGACGAATTTTATCATTTGAACTTAAAGCGTTGGTGAAAATTACTAAAATTACTACATTACGATCGACTTATTTTTTACTACCAAGCATAAATTATGATAAACCCTGTATCGAGTTTGCAAGCTTTTTTTTACTGGACCAAAATCCGTATAAAAAAAAAACCCTCGAAAATTTCAAATAGCTGTATAAATAGCTAAACAAAATGCCTTAATATTTTAGATTGGTTTTACTATGATGTTTTTAATTTTTTCATTATTATTATTTTTTTTCTTTATGTGACTGTGAGCAACTTTTCTACCAGAAATCTTGTTCCGATTATCAAGTATAACGCTTTTTCTGAAAGGAAATTTTAGCTAGTTGATGCATTAGACAGGCGATTTTTTGATTTTTCAGAGTTCAAAATAATCGGGAAAAACTAAAAAGGTCGAGAAATATGGCACAACGATTTCATTATTTAAAAATGTTAAGATTATATTTTTCTACAAGAAATCTTCGTCCAAATGTCAAGAATAGCATCTGAACATCAAATTTTTACGAAGATAAATAAAATAACTTTATGTATCTTATACCTTCCCAACTTCCCACCTACAACAGTGGCTACATCCGTACCTAGAATCGGTTATTTTCGAAAATTGTATTATATATATTAAGTTCTAATATAATTATCGGGCAAAAGCTTTGGGTCTCTACAATTATTTTTGGCAAAATTAAAATAAAAAAAAAAAAACCAAATCGAAATATAATAGAAACTGTTATTGTATAAACATGTTCATTTTCTAACGTTTTCTTCTCAGTTTTTATAATAATTAAGATAACTACAAATAAAATTAAAAAAATTACCTCTCAATGCACCAATATTTTCTATGCATCTAATAGAAAAGTTATTCAGAAAGAAAAAACCAATTATTTCTTTTAGATAAATCATGTAAACAACATTTGTCATCTGTGAATCTTTGATTAGTTTCAGCCAACTGGTGCAATATAAGGTAGGGCTGACGGTAATTTCGGTATACCGGTAATTACCTGTATTGGTAAATTTCCGATATCCAATTTTCGGTATTTGAAACTACCGGTATACTGTATTAACGGTATTTTCTGTAACTATCGTAATACTGTATTTTTGGTATAGTGATACGGTATTTTAAAGTATTTTATGTAAGTTATATTTTATGCACGGTTAATTTTAGTAAAGGCTAATATAAATATTCTATGAAAATTTCTGGTCACTATGATTTTAGACCAAACAACAACAACAAAAAAAAAAAAAAAACAGAATAATCAAACCATTAGGTAATGTGAACTTTACTATTTTTCTCAATTATTATAAAACAGTTTGAAAAATAAAAATCGATTTTCTTCGTTACCAACTGGATAAAAAATATAACAAAATAGATCTATCGTCACTTTTTTTTATTTAGTCAAGATTTCTGGTAGAAAAATTGTTCACAGACAAATAACATCGGTAAAACTCTCTTCGCTTGGAATAATCTAAAATTACAGCGACATCAGTCAACACAACATGCCTTCAAAAACTAAAATTATAATGTACCAATGTTATTTGTTTTAATAATTGATACGTATAAAATTCAGTAATTACCGAAAATATCGTATTACCGGTTTTTCGGTAGTTATCGAAATTATTGTTATCAACTAAATACTGAATACCAGTAATCGAAAATTCAAATACTACCAGCAATATTTTAGAGCTGTTCGTTTCTTAAATTCTCAAAATAAATTTCGAAAAACTTTATGCTTTTCGAGATATCTCTAATGGATATCATAGCGTGAGAAACTTATATAGATATTTATCGTTTTCCGATACTATTGGTGGCTCCTTCCGAACCAAATGAGCTCAAACTCGGGAATTAAGAGTTGGTTCAAAAGGCAGATTGAAGTGATTAAAATCGGATTGAATATCAATATGATTGCACTATTTTATTGCGGTAGGAGGGTTTTATTTTGGCGTTGAATCCAAATGGAGCCATGGAGATAAAATGTTGTAAACATGATCATATAATAGTATCAAAGATCTAGAGTGCCTACTACGATTTTCAATTTATTTTAATGAGACGGTAAGTATTGAAATTAATTTTCACCATAGACTGATTTACGATTAACCGTGTACAACAATTGTTCGACACAGGATTTGTATGTTCGATAACGCTGCCATCCTTTTAATAAATTGAAAAACCAAACTCATGGTTATCGCTATCAGTAAAACCGGAAAGTCAAGAAAAACCTAGAATAGTCAAAGAATAGACATCAAATTCCGGAATTTTAATATTTTTAATTGCGTACAAGCCACGTTTTCGTAAAAATCATGATAAGGTATTCGAAATATCGAACAAAAAAATAATTTACAACGTGTAGGTATAAGATACCTCATAAGTAAAATGTGTTTTTCCATGCATATGTGTACACTTCATGCATATTTCGTACTTGTTTTCCTTTTTTTAGAATCATTTAATTATTAATTAAATATTAATTAATATTATAGTTGTTTTTTTTTCTTTTGTTCTACTCATATAATATTCATTGTAATTGGACTTATAATAATAATAATACGTAATAATGATGATTAGATTTTATACCTAAATCAAGTCAAACGTTAATATTATTACGTTCGATTTTAATGTACATTGCAAAAATTATCGAGACCAATGACGCGACAAGAACAGCAATTGGCGTGTGCAAGATCGATGCATCGATGGGCATAACATCATATTTTTTTTATGGTGGCAAACCAGTAACCGTGTTTAAGTGGTGGTAGTAGTGGAGATAACAGTGGTAATGGTGGTGGTGGTAGTAGCCACCTTGTTGGTTACAGATAATATTATGCTATACTTTTTATTGATATATTATTTTTTCATAACATAATAATCAATTATTCAGTTAGCCTTTTTTACATTTTTAGAATATAAGGAACTATATGTAGAAGAAACCTCTTGAACACACAAACTTGATAGTACTTCCTTTCAGAAAAGATGCTATATTCTAAGGGAGATCTGCTTTCGGAAAGTCGTTTACAGACAGAAAAAGAACATAAACACACATTATACACATAGTAAAACCAATAGATCCCTCGCCACGCCCCGAATCTAAAATTAAGATTCTAAATTGTCTTATTATTTTTGATTTGTTTTTTTATCGAATATTTTACTGTTTTATTGTATACTGATTGTGAAATTATACCATTAATTATTTTTAACTTAAATTATTACCATTGCACAACTTATGTACGTTATTAATTTTAGATTCTGAGTTTAGTGAAGAATGTATTGGTTTTACAAAGATTTTTTTTTTTTTTATGTGAACACTTTTTCTACCAGAAAGTTTACTCCGATTATCAAGTATAGCACCTTTTCTGAAAGAAAATATTCTCAGGGCGGTACTTTAGAAAAGTCAGTTTTTGAAATTCTCATTAATATTCGAAATAATCAGGAAAACCTAGTTCTTTAGGTTAGAAAAGATTGAAAAATAATATAAAGATAAATAAGGTTGTCATTGGCAACCGTTTTTATTTATTTTCTATTATTATTAAGTTATTTTAATCTTTTTTAGACAATCATTATTGTCATGGAAACGCACATTGTAATGTAATAATTTTATCATAATATGTCATTTATTTTGTTGACAAAGCAACACTATCAACTGAACTCCGCTCAGAATAATTATTGCGTTATCAATGGTTTATTGTTGCTCACAGATATACATTAAATTCCCGTCTGTATCCTACATTCCCAACTTCCCATCTACAACAGTGTCTGCGCCCAAACGCGATGTATGTTCGTGCTTTTTTTTATAACATATATATATATTTAAATAAATTGTAAAAAAAATATATAAAAAGGGGGTTGTTGTAAATATAGGAATATCGCTTTGTCCCTCAAGAGTTTGTGAAATTTATTTTTAGGCAGTTAGGTTAGTGGTGGTGGTTTGCGTTACCTATTTCGGAAAGTTTGCTCGACTATTTTTACTATAGCTTCGGCGCCACCGAGTCTGTTCGGAATAATGGCATTATTGCGATTTTTCAATAAAATGTAGTATTAAACCGTTTGTGTTTACCCGCGTATTGTTCGTGGATAATGATATGAACAATCAATGGTATTTATAATCAATGGCGATATTATAATAGTGTTACGTAATTTTCACAAGTTTTTCTTCGCGAAATAGCGTTCGAACCGATGGAAATTCCGCATACGATAATATTATTGTCATTATTATGGCGATCTAACATAATTAAGCCGTTATTATATTTTATATTATACAAGTTGTTCGAACTGAAATAATGCGGAATATCCGAAATCCCTTCGTTTATACTGAAATCATTTCTCGTCAGAGTTTTTTTTTTTTTATATGTTTTATAACACTCGTATGTACTATACGACAAATAAATATAATAACAACATGTAAGATCAACGCGTTATTTTTTTTCGTACACTTATATAATTGTAGGCAGACAATTTTATTGATGTATGTAAATACAACCGCTGAAATTGAAACGAATTTAAAAATAAACATTCATTAACACGCCTTTATTATCCACCCCCCCCCCCGTTCTCAACGATTTAATTTCTCGCCGTCCGTCCCTCGTCCCTCGGAAGAGAAGAAGGATAGATCTACACGGTCACGTGACCGAGCAATGCAAACGCTGTTTACTCGCGCGTCCGCAGAAAGGTGTAAACAAAATATGAATAACATATTGTATTAAATTGTTAAAGTTGGTCGGAGTTTAATAATTTAGTCTCCAACCAAAAGTGAATTGTTAAAACTGGCAGCAAAGTAAAATTCGAAGTAAAATTAATAAAACTGTATACGTATAATTGAAAAATTGTAATTTCTTAAATATGACATAACGTATTTATATTTTATACATAAAAAAAAAAATAATAAATTGAAGTAAAGATTTTTAAAGAATAATTTTTCGTCCCGGTTTTTTTATTTTTAAGTTGATCTGGTCATCCTATTATTGAATGTAATAGTTAATTGTTGTGTTTCACCGGTTGATTTTAATCGCAATCGGTAGAAGACGTTCGTCGCAAGTTTAATAAGCTTCGTTTTCCGTCCTACCTACACGAGTCGAGAGTCTCGACTCGAGACAGTCGGTTAAAACTAGTGACTTATTATAATATCGTAATTGGTTTTTTGTTTTTAATTTGATTGATCCGCAGGAAAACGTATTTAGTCCGAACAAACACGTTCTGGAGGAAAACGGAGAACACCCAACGGTTTCTTTTCCCCCGTCCTGGAAGAAAATTGTCGAAAAACGACAGTTTCTATCCGATAAACCAATTCGAAGCGCCGCCGCGGTTACTGCAGGTACCGATAACCACAATAACTAAAATAATTATTTACCTATCCAACGACGGGAAATACCTAAGCGGTTTGTTTTAGACGAGTATACACTTATATTTTTAGGCGCGCCGTTCTCCTGGCGCATCCAGATTCACGTCCAGAAGCCCCGAGAACACCCGAGAACCGCGAATGTGAACAGTTTCTCGCCGTCCCGTTCTCCGTTTATTGTCGGTACTTTTTGACCGAGACAAAGGGTTTCTCGGGCGAGAACAGAGAACACTATAATAGAACAGTACATTCGCGTTTCGTCTCATGCGTGCTGCAGTTTGAATATCGTACATACCGGATAGGAACGAAGAACACGAGTGGAGTGAAGTAGTAAAGCCGAGAATACATTGAGTGCGGACCATGTTGTTTGGTCTCGCCGTGAGGCGCTATCCGAATACCGTCCCGGGAACGAGAATTGAATTTAGACGGTCGCCTAGGCCGGATTACTTTAGTGCGTTTACATCGATCGAACGTCAAAAAAAAAAAAATATTTACACAGCAAAAGGTTCAAAGCGACACTCCGGGTCCAAGCGACGCGGTTTCGTGGAGAAATACGTGTACGGTCCGTTGTGCGTGTGCAAAAACGACTGTGACCATTATTGAACGAACAATTTGAATTTTAAGTTTGGGGTACAAATGACACTTTTCATTTCGTCTTCGCGATTATAAACGACAATAAAAGCTAATCGATAATGCGTATTTATATTATTAGGGACGTACGAACAAAACAAAACAAAAAAAGTATTCAATGAAAACGTTCCCTATTCCAACCGAAAAGAAGTTATTGCTAACCTAAAAAAAAAAAAAAAAGTTAAAATCATAAATAAAATATGTTTCATGACTATCATTTTTTTCAAAAATCGGTTTTTAACGTCCGACCGAGAAAACCACGGATCCTTGTATCTTTACGATTCTGCCAAACACCGAGCGTCCATATAATATTATTAGAGTCGCGTTAGGTTTTTTTACATTCAAAATAATATAATAGTCGACATATTATTTTACGGTAAATAAAAATTACGATACGCGATGATATTTTAAATAATTCCTTGAACATCGCCGTTTATTTTAAGCGGGACGCAACCGATGCATAACCGATTAACGGGCAATTTCGGACGAACAATTTAATAATTATCGAAACATTTGTCCGTCACATACTCGCGCGCGTCCGTGTACCCCGGATACAATAATAACGGAAACGCCGTTTATAACAGATTTTTTCGAGTTTCGCCGACGGAGATTGAGAAAAAAGTTTCAAGAAAAAGGGCGTTTAATCTGCGCGTTTAAACCGCCGCGACATTTCAAACGGGTCGGGAAACGTTTACGAGCGCGTGAGTTTCCACACTGCCGTAACAATTATTGTTACGGGCAAAAGCCGAATTCGGGACCGATCTCAGATACGCCCGGGCAAGTACGCGAAACGGCAAGTGCCCGCGATACTCGGGCGAAACGTCATACTTCGGCTTTTGCCCGGACAAACCTGTAGCCGTGGCCAACCTCGTTCGGGCGAATCCGTAACGCTCATAAATTCGTTAATAAATAAATCGTACGATAAAAATATAGCTACGGTTTTGTCCGAATATTCATTTTATGTCGGTCACTATGACATGTCAAAAACCAGACATTTTCCGTGCGCGGGCCAATTTATTTACTACCGCGGACTGCGTGTGTTGTAAATGATTGCGATAGCGTTAATAGCGCAGTATCGTAATATCGTTAACACGGTATGCCCGTCCCGCTTGTGAACAAATTAAATTTGCCGTCACAGGGGTCGCAACCATAGGTTTGTCCGGGCGAATGCCGAAATATGACGTTTTGCTCACGTGTCGCGGTGGACACTTGGCATTTTGCCCGGGCATTTCTGAGATTTGCCCGATTTCGGCTTTTGCCCGTCACAATCAATATCGGATAGGCATTGCCGCGCGACAACCGCGAAATTATCGATTCACGTCGATTTTAAACCGAATTTGTTCGGGCGCGCGGTCAAGGGGTGCGGGTATAACATGCGCGAAAACAATGTTTACGCAGAACAAGTAAAACTAGGTTGATTTCGATTTTAGAGTAAAAGTACCGATCATGAAATTTATAGAGAACGACATTTCGGAGGGAACGTCGCGGGATTTTTGTATTATTCGTGATATGTTTACAGCGCGATATAAATTATAGAAAAAACCTTTAATTTTGTTGGTTTTTTTTTTTTTTGATTTTTGAATAGTTCATAATTCAAAAAACACCTATACGACATTCCCTCGAAAATACCGTCCTTTTTTTACATTCCGTCGCGAGCGCTTTTACTCCGAAATCAAAACTAAGCCGGTTTTACTCGTAAAACTGCGCGAGCATCATTGTTTCTGTACATTACCCCGGTAGCTGTTGACCGGGACAGTTGTGGATGCGGGCATCATATACGTATAAAATACGTCCTCCAAATACTGTCAACTACCATTTCCGAACGATATATTTCGACGGGTTCGGAACGCGTGATACACGACCGAAACACCGTGAAACACTATCGTATCGTTTTTGAAACGTCCGTGTCCCGGGCCAATCGGTACGGTACTATAACAATTTATTATTATTATTATTATTGCGATATTGGCGACGGGCGCGAGCAAACAGGAAACGGGATCGTCGATAGTGAGTGAAACGACGACGACGACGACGACAGGACGAATATTGTAATAATAATAAAAATAATTATTACCGCGGCGCAGCGAATAATAATATTCGGTCGGCCGCGATCCTCCCGAAAAAAACGAAACAAAAACGATAAGTACGAGTTACGTTATTATTATTACTACCGTTATGATAACCGTACCATTACGGTATGTCCCTCAACAATATCGTACCTAATATCATTATTATTATTAATGTTACGTTTGATTTGACTTGCCTAACAATATAGGTATTGTCAAATCTCGAATAATTAACAACGCAATAACACAATCGATCGTTACGACACGATTATTCCGTAAGATTATAAATGGATAAGTTAGGTAATAATAATACGATGACGTGATATACCCGTGATCCAAACGTTCCCGTTGTAAGTGGTGGGCCCTTCGCCGCCGAACGGTTCGGTCTTGAGTACGAAGTTGTTGTTCGTTGACGGCAGCGACTCCATGAATTGAAAATCGTTTATGAACATTTTCCACGAACCGTGCGGACCGTTTACCGGAATGGCGGGACGAATATTGTTTTTGTATTTCTGTTTGATTTCCAAAACAACGAACGGCGACCGAATATTATTATTGTTATTATACGCTTGCGGGTACGGCGAACGACGCGGACACTCTGAAGGGGTTTTTGTTTTTGTTTTTTTTGCGTTTTCAACACGGCGACGTTTACGGCGGTGTTATTGCTATTGTCGTGCTGCTACAGTATAGCGCATAGTTGATCGGAAACGAGAAACGTCTACGGGCGGGCAAAAGCAATCGTGGCTATTGCAATGACGGGCGGCGGGAGGGCGTGAATATTACGTGAAACCGGTGTAAACGGGACCTCGCGACCTCAACAACTGCAACGGTCGGTGGTCTTCGGCGGTTGTGCACTGGTACGCGTTATGCACGGAAATAATCGAATTCGTCCGATTGAAAATCCGTATCGTTCAAATGCTCCGGCCGCGGCGGCGGCTTCCTCCTAATCGCTGCCGTCGCGGTCAGCGGCGATAAGACTCGGACCGCGGGTGGGGCCCGCCGATTTATTATTGGACGTATCGGCGCTCTTATCGCGCCGAAGAGGTATTTTATTATTGTCGTTATTATCATATCAACGTACTCGGTTCGCCTTAATCTCCCTTATTTTCGCACCGGGGTGGCGGCGTGCCGTAGCGATCGCATGCAATAACCGCCGAAGCGCTGCGTCCGTTAATCAGCCGCAGTAAAATTATTTTTGTTCAGCGTTGTAATAATGTACGGTATAATATACCGTAGTGTTGAATCCAGGCATGTGACTGGTGGGTGTTAGCCCCCTTGGAATTTTGTTTGCCCCCCCCCCCATCCCCCGGTTAAACGTGGGTAAATTAATCGACAAATTGACCGGTCTTAGTAAGATAGGAGAATAAGTCATTGCTATAATATTTTAGTAATGCCCCCGCCCCCAGAAAAATTATCCGGATTTGACACTGTTTTCACGCGAACAAACTTTATTGACTTACGTTTTAATATAATCGGTGGCGTATCCAGGATTTTTCAATACGGCGGGGAGGAACTCAAAAAACTTGACCGAAAAAAAAAAGATAATTGTACAGTACGATAATTCATGCTTCGTTGATATAAATAGTGCAAATGTTATGTAATGATTATTATTGTATTAGTAATAATTTTTCAATGCTGAATAGTTTATAATTTTTTTTGAATTTGACACAGCTAAAGTCCTCTCAGCAGTGGGACCGAGTCTTACGCGTTAAGGTCAAGATTTTTAAAATTAAGCCTAGGGCCACTTCATTTCGTGGCTAAAGTTTGGTTGCCAAACCAAATGAATACTTCATTACAAAAATAAAAACCTACGCTAACCATAATTTTGAACATAAAATGGGCAGCTGTGCTAAGTTATTGGGACCTCTTGAAATTTGTTTCGTCCGACCACAGTTTTAGGATTTCAGCGCCACTGCCCCTTAGTATATATACATATAAATTCACCAATCAGTGACGAATTTGTTCACACGTCAACCGACACCCGCCCAAAAAATAAGAGTGGCTTAAGTCGCAATAAATAGCCACTGACCTGCAGTGCCTGATTAACTGACAGCGGTGGATTCAGTATTGGGCGGGGAAGGGGGAAACCATTTGCAATAATGAACCTTGGTACATATTTTACCACAATACAAGAAAAATCTTACTATACTACGATATTTGGAATGATCAAATTACCCAATTACTCTTGTATTCACCAATAGTAACTGAAATAATGACCAAGTGCACATGCTGAGTCGGAGCCCTATATATTTAGATCAGGGACGAATGCAGAAAAAAATAGTTTATATTAATAATACTTCACAAAAATATTAATTCTTTAATAAAAAAAAAAAGGAAATTAAAGTATGGAGAATAATGCCTTGAACCCTTACGGGGTTTATGGGTTTTAAATCCTGCTCTCCGTTGCCTTTTTCTCATAATAATGATATACAAAATGTTGAAAATAAATTTAGAGTAATAAAATATATAAACACAAATTTAAATGTTTTTGGTTAAATTTGACCAAAATGTTGACCATAATCTAAGCTAATGAGTAGCCTCCTTCTCTAATATGTTCAAAAATTATCCATCACTCCCCACCCAAGACCCGGCCCAAATAATGCCACAGCAGGTAATTTACGAAGTTCAATATATTATTTTAGATTCGGAGCGTATATATTGGTTTCACTATGGCGTGTTCATTTTTTTTAGATTAGGAGTGTAGTGAAGAATGTATTGGTTTTATTAAGATATTAATTTTTTTTAATTTTTTTTTTATCCTGTGTACGAAAATTCGACCATAAATCTTGCTCAGATATATACACAAGACATGATTTCTGAATGGGAATGTTGTCCAGATGGTACTTTTAGGAGGTCATTTTTTTGATTTTCCGAACAGTTTTCATAATATCTGGGAAAAATCAGGATAAAACGTAAGAAAAACGGGAAATTTACGAAAATAATTCTTTTATTATTTTTAAATTTTGTTATTTATTGTAATTCAGTTAAAAATACTTATAAAAACTTATATTTCACTTTTCTAGACGTAGCAAAATTTTCGAAACATTTTTGCCATTTTTAAGTTTTTTATAAAAATGTTAATGTTTTTGTTGAAATTTTGTTAAAAATATTCGTATCGACTCCATGGACTTAAAATTTGGACAGAAAATGTATATTTGCTTATTTAGACATGGTCAAAAAATTTAAGCTATTTAAAGATATTTTTATTTTGCGAGATTTGTAATTTTTATTCAGTAGGTACTCTATGGTAAAATTGCGGAGTTTAAAAAACCTTTGTTTCAGGCCAAGTCCATTAATTTGTTTTAGATTTTACAGAACACAGAAGGATTGTATTTGATTTTACCATGATGCGTACTTTGTTTATATTATTTTTATCAGTCTGTTAACAAATTTTCTACTGGAAACCTAGCACTGATTTTTAATTGAAGGATAAAAAAATAATAATTTATGCTTTCCCAATTTGTTCCACTAATAAAATATGAAATTATCACCATAAGTTGAACGTTAATAAACGTATATTTCGCATAGCCACTGGCCTAATCAGCCACCCATGGCCATAACTGGAAAATACACTTCATGGGGGGGGGGATTTGAAAACTAAACATTTTTGGTGTTTTAATTTTACTGATTGTAATAATTATTTTCACACAACAGAATATAAAACGAAAAATATTTGGAAGAGGAGGTTGGTCCTTTGAAATTCACTCAGGTACGATCTTGAGACCACCGGTTCTATTAATCCGCCGGTCCAGGAAGATAAATCTTCCTAACTTCCGTGGCCAGTCCACCACTGGGTAGGTACTATGTAGATACAGTTGTTTGATCAAACAGAAATGCTTGAAAATTTCACACAGTGATCGAAAATAAAAAGTAGAGTATAGTGTAATAATTTTCATTTTATAATGGTTTTAATTTCAAATTTTGATGAAAATCATAAATATGGCCTTTCATATCATGTATAAACGAATTTCGCTCAGAATTCGTTTTTCGTTAGCAATGGTTTATCGTTGCTTACAAATAACTTTATGTACCAATCATACTTTCCTAAATTTCCACCTACAACGTAGGTGCACCCATCAGCAGTATCGGCTCATTTTTATTTCTGCAGTCTTATACAAAAAAAAGGCGGACCACTGTGTAATCAAGACTATTAGGAATAATTATAATAGTTCATGTTTTATCCGTGACAGTGGTAGATCTGAAGCTTATTTAAGGTGGTTGGCAAACTGGTATTATTGGTATACTTATTAGACCGTAACTGAAAATAAATCTCGTGGTTAAAAATTTGTTTAATATATTATTTTACACTCATATTTTTTTTGTACACCGATGGACACTCCCTCTTTTCATTTAAAGCATTGGACACCTGTATAATTTAGGTAACAAATTTTAAAGAAAAATCGAAAGATGCCATTTGCCACGTCACCCCTGCCGGCTTCCCCTAAAATCCACCACTGATTCATGATCCTGCGTTTCTCACTCTTTGATTATACATTATTAATATTGCATGCTACGGCGTTATTAAAGAATACCGTCACCGGGTGAGTCATACTGTAAACAGAATTCACTATTTTATCGCATACTATTATATTATTTATCCAAAACGGATGGCCACCTGTGGTTTTTAAAATAAAACGTGCAACGGCTGGCTGTTTTCTTCGTTCCTACAGTAAATACCTATAATCTATATTATTATAACACATTTTATTATATGGTATAAGTAAATAATAGATATCGGTAATCAGCGTTAGAATATCCGTCTTTAGACAAAATATATACGGTGTTTACATTGAATTTAGGTTGATATCAAAACGATTATTGTTGTAACTGTTTAATGTTGTATTACTGATAAAAATTATCAACGAAATCGTAAGGACGGATAATAGGTGTATTATAATATTGTACAACAATGAAACTACTGGAATACAATATACCTTCCGTATGTATTATGAAAATCGGTGTTTTTTTTTTCAATAATATTATACGGCTTATCTGGAGCTCAAAGGTCTTTGGACAACATCTGTAATTTATTTTATGAACACAATTAATAAACCGACAGTAATGTAAAATAAATTGCTTTTCTTAATTTTTTTTTTATATATTAACATAGATATAGGCATACAATATCCATTGTATGGAATTTCACGTTAAGTTTTGTTTTTAAATTTAGACAATAAAATATAACATTATAATCTAGAAATTATACGTTATGGAACGAACAATACCTATTTTTGAGATACTGAGCGAAGTGTGGAATGTATTGGTTTTAATAAGCGTGCTTTTCTTTTTGTCCGTCTGTGTAATGGCGCCGGATTTAAATCATTTTTGTTTAGAACATACAACCCACCCACCAACCCACCCAATGGCCCATTAATTAATAATACCTTTTAAAAATATATAACAAACAGGCATCAATTAAATTTATTAAATTAAATAAATTATTTTAGAATAATACTATTATTCCTATTGAATTATCTACTTACCACCCAGGACCAGCGTCCACTCGACCCAATCCAGGTGGTTCAATTGAACCATCAAAAGTACGTACTCGACGCCGCTGTGTATGTGAACAACTTTTTGACCAGAAATTTCGCTCCAATCTCTACATCTGGGATGGTTTCTGATAGAATATTTTGTACAGTAGAAATTTGAAGTTTTTTTTTTGTTTCATAGGCATACAGATATTGTAATTTATTTTGATCATCGTTTTATGTTCAAATGTATGTTAAATTTGTTAAAATTTTAATTTATTTTGTAATTAAACATATTAATACAGTTTTCAATTTAAATTTATCAAAAACACGTTTAACCGAATTTCTTTCAGAATAGTTTTTGTTTGCGATACCTAATTTATTGCTGCATACAGTATATGAACTAAACTACCCAATTTATCCTACCTTAATAATTTTCCGCCGACCGGCTGCAATATTACTGCAGCGCTTATTTATTATTATTTTTTTTTTTTAGAATAGAATTTATTCAACGATCAAGTTAAACTAGATAATTAAACCAGAATTACTTAATAATATTTTTATTTATTAAATCGCCGTTTATGTGAACGACTTAAAATATTAAAATACTGTACAAATTTAACATTTACATTACAACATTATTATTATTTATGATACACTTTAAAATAGTCAGTTTTTGATTGCATTTAATCAATATACAGGTAGATATGTAGCACATCAAATAAAACACGTATACCTTAAAAATAATTGATAGATGGTTTACACAAATTAAAATAATTATCTACACTATCTCCTTGTGTACATATACCTAATCACATAATATTATGTTCTAATTATGAAGTATTCAAGGTTTAGTTACTTTAGATATCTCAAATGGACACATATTCTTGCATATTTCGTCTAAAATACATGGTTTTACATATTTCTCAATAATTCCATTTTTTCCTACATATTTTGATAATTTGTTCATACACGATTATATTTGTATACGATTGTGTTTTTCAATACAGATAATTTCCCACATTTCCAAAAGTACGTAAAGAAAATAATACTAAATACAATTAATTAGAGATATCCATTGCGGAATAGATGGGACAATATTGCAGACTGACCTCACTCCTTAGGATATAGCGGATATGAAATTTGCATTCATTATCTCTGTTGAAGTGGAGTGTTCGTTTAGTCGGTACAAATCTGTGTTACGACCAAGATCAAAATTAAGATGAATAAGGTTCAATTTCATAATAATTTTAATTCAAGTGTCTCAATTTGTGTATTTTCATTTTTTGTCATTTACAAAGCAATTTTTAATTTTTTTATGTCAGTAATGTTTTTTTTGTAATTTTTTTAATTCGATATTTTAATTTTTTTATCACATATAATTACATATATATTTATATATTTTGGTTTTTTAATACATATAAATCTGAGCCTTAATTATAATAATAATCAAAATAATCAAAACTGAAATAATTGATGTTGAATTCTGAATAGAGTACCTATCCAGTATCCAGGTACTTATAAGTATCTATTTTTTCACAGGGCGCCATACATTTTTGAACTGTGCAGGAGACGGGGTGGTAATAAGGCTCATTGCGAATGTCATACTTGGTTATATTTTAAAGTTACTGCCACTAATGAATAGATAATTATAATTATATAATGTATTTATATTAGCCTCAATATTTTACTATATCGCTGTATTATTACATAAGTACCTAGGTACGTGAGCATATTATATTTAATTAATAATTCAAATTCATAAATAATTTGATTAAGTTAGAATATATTATAGGTAACGTTGATTAAAGTAATATAATGTGATGTACCTACATGTTATTAATACGATGATATATTATAATGATGATAGTGATGATGATTATTATTATATTGTGTCTTGTTTTAATAATATAGGTAGTAAAACAAAATGATGAAATCGAAGATTTTTTACCAACACATGACGTGTAATAACTATATAATAATATAGTATAAGTAGGTACAGTAATATTAAAATATAATAATCTATTATGATAAATATCTTATTCTCGCGGTATGCGCAATATGCACAACTGGCGAATAAAATAAACGTATCTATATTATTATTATTATTATATTCGATTAGCAAATAATATCATTTTTTGCACATAATATAATCATGTAATTTATTATTATTATACTATTCATACTATTCGTACGCGTAGGTAAACCTAATAAATGTAATATTATTGCGATGGAATAATAAAATTAGTTCAAACGAATGTATACAAAATTGAAAATATTATATGGTATGGAATGTTTAGATTGCATGAATTATAATGATATTATAATATTATTTTTTATAATGTTTCGGTGTTTCACTACAAATTATAATGTGCGATTTATTGGGTGGTGTATTTGAGAGTTTTAGAAAAGAGAGAGATTAAGTCTGGCTAAAGACATTTAGGGGCCACGGGGTCAAATTTTTCAATTGAGCTCTCAAATAATTAGTAGAAAAATTACTAAGAAAACTTCAAGGAAATCTACAGAACAATTAATAAATACGATTTATTTTTAAAAAGACGTACAAACTTCGCACGATGAGTAAGTAAAATAAATTTAGTGGCGTATTTATGAGGAATAGATTTTCTCCCTTGATTTTTTTTTTATATATAAACACACACACAACAGATCATACATTCTATAATGTGTTATATGATATACCTATCTACTTGTATATTTTTAAGAGTTGAATATATAATATTATACACCGACATCAAATCACTTTGTTATTTGGTGAGTATTATTACACAATAATAACAACATAGTCAAAATATGATTTTCAAAAAAAAACTTAAATTTATTATTGAAATTAATAAAACAGAATATTAGAATATGAATATTATTATGTTTATTATTATTAAATCTCTACACGGGAGAAACTGAAGTCAAAAGCTTGTAAAAGCAAGATCAAATTTGATTCTACGAAGAAAGATTATTTTTGAGTGTGATAAAAACATTCAGAATATTTAAACATTTTTGGGGGACTATTATTAAATTCTGAGATGTTATTCAGCCCTTTAATATTTAATACTTCGAAAGTCTATGGTGGCTTTAGGAAAAAATTAGACTTTAAAAAATATTATTTCATATCCTTCTCCACAATAAAATTCTATATAAGCCTTTGGGTAAGTTACTGTTGTAAAAGAGAAGTTGGTAAGTTGGAATATATAGGGGAATTTAATGCATATCTGTACACAATGATTAATCATTGGCAATGAAAAACAATTTTGAGTGAAGCTCGGGTTATATATGTTTCAAAAAGTCGTAATATTTACGATTTTCGTCAAAATTTGATATTCAAATTTTTTAAAAAAAAATATTACATTAAACTCAACTTTTTCTTGTTAACCACTAAATATAACTTATAATGCACCTCGTGTTAAATTGTTAAGAATTTCTCCTACTGAAAAAAAATTACGTAAAATCACGTAACATTAAAATGTCTATAATTAGTTCAAAAAATATTTTGAAATTTTTACCACTTTTAGGAAAAGTAAATATAAGTATTTTGACAGCATTTTAAGTTCACACAAATATTTTAAACTGAATTACAAAGGAACAAAAATAAAAACAATAAATAAAAAAATTATTATTTTCGTACATTTTTCTGTTCTTTCTACATTTTATCCCAATCATTTTAAAAATCACTTGGAAAATCAAAAAAATATTAAAAACGAAATTAAAAAGATCTCTTGTCATTTTTCTATTGAATCAAGGTTTCTGGCAGAAATTTTGTACAAAGTATATAAAAAAAAACTGTAAAACCAATACATTCCTTCACTCAGAATCTAAAATTATTTCCTACTAAATATGACAAAATGTTTTAATAAAATAAAACCAATAAAACATTTTAAAATAATAGATCTTAATAGAAAAGCCATACCAACATATTTTTAAAGAACTAAATTATATTGGTATAAAAACTTACTGGTAGTTGCCGTTTTATAAGACATCATCGGGTAACAAACAAATATTATTAAAAGTAATAAAATATCAAAATACCAAGTTATAATGATAAAGTGTATGGTTAAAAATAATTCACAAAAATTGAATCTTTTGGAGTCATGTGGCCTAGGGCCACGGTCCTCTTCTGGCTTTCTCTTTAATCCGGACTCGACAGAAATATTGAATTCCGATTTTGATCATTTTTTTTTTTTTATTTTTTAAAAGAGGAAAACTTCTTACAGGACGTATTGGCAGTAGCGTATTTAGGATTTCGCCCAGGGGGACGATGGTATTGAATTTAGAAATCGTGTCATATTGTATTACATGTACCCTGGTTATAACTTTGTAAGTTATTTATAATATTCAATCTGTCCTAAAATAATCATTGAAAGCAAATAACTAGGTAGGTTATACCCGGTGGCATAACTAGGGGCTGATATGGGTGATATATCATCCCCCCCCCAGACGCTTTTTTTCTTACATACTGCTTTTTATAATTTATATAATACAATAAACAATACAAATTTTTATTTTGGTATAAAAATAAATGGGACATTTCCTGAAAACTTCAGTTTATGCGTTTTCTTTATAGATAATAGTAGAGATGAGCCTGTTTAATATCATAAAACAATATAATATCAAAGATTTCTAGACAATAGGATGAGTATATATATATATATAACAATATATACAATATATTTATATTGTTTTTGGATTCAGTGAACTCTGATAATTTAGTATGAAAACTTATAAGCATGCTGAATTGATGCAATTTGCTTTTAGTGAGAACTGATAAGTTGTAATAATAAGTACCTACTATCTGTCATTCCAAATTGTCCACTAATTTTGTTAATTGTTAGTCGTGTAATTTTAGATTCTGAGTGGATCGAGCAATGTATTGGTTTTACAATGACTTTACTTTTTTTTTTTTCGTGGACAACTCTTCTACCATACATTTTGCTACAATTGACAATGATAGCACTTTTTCTGAAAGAAAATCTGAATGAGATGGTACTTAAAGGAGGTCATTTTTTGATTTTCCCAAGGGTTTAAATATAAATTTTTACCATTTTTATGTGGTTTTCAGTTATAATATATTCCAAAATTACATCCAACTTCGAGGCGTATCCAGTATCCTGTGAAGAATTTTTTGAGCAAAACAACCTTAACATAAATATCTAAACTGATTAAATGAAAATTTGCGAAGACTCGTTAAGTTGTAAATGTTCACAATTCGTTATTAATAAATAGTTTTAAAGTTAGCAGTAGGACTCTTAAGAAAATTAAATTTTTATTTTTTCGTTCAGTTACACGAATGTGCCCTCCGAAAATAATAATATACCTAATAACGTTATATTAACGTTATACTGTAAAATAAATAAAAAAATTAGTGCAATCTTCATATTGTTGAATGAACCCGTATGTTCGTAAATGTACATTATACACACATTCGTTTTCACAGGCAAATGTTATACATAAAATGTTTGATATTTTCGTAATTTATAATATTATTGTTGGTTACAAAACAGTTTTCAATGATCAACATATTATTTTCTTGACTCTCATCTGATGTTCATGTGATATTTAATCAATACGCTCGGGTCGGAGGTCATTATTATATTTTTGTTTACCACCTGATTTGCACGAATTCTCTTTTGTTGTTTAATCATTTTTATCATATTTTATTAATATCACTTTTCTATTTTTTTTTAATGTGTTTGTTATAGTGCGAGTGCACTATCATAATATTATAGGTACAATTAAATAATGGAAAATATGTTTTAAATCTCACAACAAACTGCAACTTTATCGTTGTTGGGTCGTCTAAAGAGAGCGTTAAGTATAAGCACTAGGTAGGTATACATAACTACTTATTATGTATTACTAATAATAAATAGTATTGTTGGTAATCATATTAATTTTGTAATCGCTACATCGATTTTATTGTAAATTAACAACATAAAATTATTATGTTATGTATGATAATATAACCAAGTAGGTAATTAATCAAAGTAGGTAAAACAGTACTTATTAAAAAAATAATTTGATAATAACTGAATAAACATTATTCAGGCAATTCAGGGAGAATAATAATATTATCTTTACTTATTTAAACTGTTATTATTTAGACATGTTCTTTATAAAATTAAACTAAAAATACTATTATATATTGACTAGTTTTTAATAGGTATTTTTTTTTTTTTTTTATCAGACATTATAAAATACTTATATTTTTTTAAAGTTATTATATAATAATTGTATTTACACGTAAAAATATAAAAGTAGACAGTAGTTAATGTACCAACCTACTGACAAACAATAGTCTTATATAAACTATGAAATTCAACAGTGTCGTGCAGGTGCACGTGTGCAGGATAAGGACTAAGCGTTTTGTTGTGCATCATAATAATATTATGTGTTGATAGGCAATTCAAACACCGCCGTATTTTTTAGATTCCGAGCGTAGCGAAGGAGACATTGGTTTTATCAAGATGTTTATTTTTTTTTTCTTCTTCTAGTCTGAGGACACGTTTTTTCCTAATAAACTTACTCCGATTTTTACGGGTAGCAACTTTTCTGAAAGCTCAAATGGTCTAGATGGTACTTATAGAGGTCATTTGTTGATTTTGACGCCATTTTTTAAATAAAAGCACTTAAGTGGGAAAAAACGTAGGCAAACGCACAATTTCACGATTCGGTTATAAATGCACGTAGAGACTTTAAACTTGGTAATAATATTTATATTGGATTTACTTAGACGTGGTAAAAATTCCAAAATCATCAGACGACTTTTTTTTTTAATTAGCGTTTTGAAATCAAATTTAAACGAAAATCGCAAAAACAATTACGGTACTTCAAATCATGTATTACCGAACTGCGTCAGGAATCATCTTTCGTCAAGCAATGATTTGTCGTTGCTACAAACGAAATAACCTTATGTATCCTATCTTCTCAACTTCTTACCATCAACAGTGGCCGCTCCCATCTCCATTAACAGCTTTTTTTTATTTCAATACTTATAACATGTTATCGATTAATCCGGATTTGTTGAAATATTGTAATTCAAAAGTTGATGTATACTATTGTGGTTTCACAAACTTCCATATGGATGGAAGAATATAATGGACGGTGTAAAATGTGAGAAATTTATGTAATTAAATTTTTCTGAAAGGAAGATATCGTAGATAAAAGTTAATAAATTTTCACACTGAACACTTTAATATTATTATACCTAATAGGTTCTAGCTGTCCCGTACGGTTTTAACTGAGCACATTTTTGAACAGAAAAAAGTACAAAAATAAAAACGTGTTTTCACTGGTTCCTCGTGTAAACACCGTGTATCAAACCCAGCTAACCGTCGCTACCCGGTAATTTTTTTTTTTTTAAGGGGAACTTCCTACCCGTAAATCCGGGTCCACACCAGACGCACAAAACGTTTTGCAACGTTGCTACTATGTCCGGCACGTTTGGTGTAGACCTCGTCCGCGCAAGAACACGCATGTTCGTGCATGTTGTAAGTTTGTTCGAAAATCATGGGAAATGCGCAGTGTTTGGTGCGTTTTGCTTATCTGGTTTGGACGAGAAATTGTCAGTGTCGTATTGTTGCTGCAACAGTCAATACGCGATTGTTTATTCTTTTATATTTTTATATAATTAAATATAATAAAATTAATAATAAAATAAAATAAAGTTTACAATAATAATGAGCTGCAATTCAAAAAATGCTCGGGATCAATATAAAGTAATTCAACTAATTCAGTCCTATTGTGAAAAACGTGTTGTATGGAACCCAAAAGAAAAATCTTACTTCAACAAAATAAAAAAAAAAAATGATGCATGGGTTGAACTATCAAATTTATATTCGTGTGATATCGACACAATAAAATGGAAGATTAACTGTTTATTGTCGTTTTTTTTTTTTTTTTTTAAGTAGGCTATATATAACAATAAACGCAGCACTGGTGATTTGATCAGACATTATACAAGTGAGAGATATAATATTATAAAAAAAATTGAAAACGAAACAATAGCGGACAACTGTACTTTTTGAACAGCACAAACACATTGACGAACATAGGAAAACATATGATCATGTTGCAACAAACATTTCTACCCGCAGTTTGGACGCTTGTGCTCGCGAGAATGTTTCAGACAATAAAATGTTGCAGCAATGTTATAGCAACGTTGCGCGAAGGTGTGCGTTTGGTGTGGACCCGGCTTAACAAAATAATAAGTATACATAATAATAACGGTTTCTTTTATCCGTGTGACCAAGGAAACTCATAAATCAAAACAAAAAATAAAAATATAATTAGATTTTGTTCTAAAAATACCCAAAACACGTGTGTCAGTCATCCCTAACTTCCGAAAATCCGGCTTCGAGGTGCACATGAACCCGTTCATCCACTTCTGTTTGCGTACATTTTCAGACCTCTGCATGCATTCGATTCGGCAGTATAATAATAGTATGATAAATGTGATAAATGTGATAAATATGATAAATGTCTAGTCGTATAATAGTTGTGGGGTCAAAAAGTAAATCAATAAATATCATAATATACGTGCATATAGCAATTGAAACATATACTACTTGTGTTTTATGTATGTTCTAAGAAACATTTTAAACATTTTAAAATATACTCATATTATTACAATAGGTTTTTTATTTGTTGCATACAACTAATTGTCGGAAACTTCATCAAAAAACATATTGACAACGTTTAATTATTGAGAACATATTATAAATTGTATTGGATATTTTGACTATGCGTTTATTTAATAAACAAGAAAATATCATAAACTGTCGACAACACAGTTCAGTATTGGACGTCCACTGGGCACTGACCCAAGGAGGCTACGGCATTTTCTTTGGTTGGCCGTGCGAAAAAAAAAATGCATACTATTCAGCATTGGAAACATATTATACCTACTAATATAAAATAATAATTGTTGCATAATTGCAATACTAACTCAGTGGAGTACAAAATATATTTCTAGGTACTACACAATTATATATTTTGCGAAATAATCTACTTGCTACCTATAACAGTTTTATTTATAGTGTAGGAAATATATTTTTAGCCATTTTTTCTTAATAAAAATGTTCAATTAAATACCTTTTGTCAATGACACGTGAATTAGCGTGCGAATTTTTAAATATACTCTCTGCTTAGGGCATGTATTTAGTTATTCGGTAACCATGATAAATATATGTATATGTAATATACATGCGTGAAGTCAGAGGGGGGATTAATTGTTGCGTACAGATATACGATTAAATTCCCCCTCTATCTTCCCAAATTCACACCTACAATAGCGGCCCACCCATCCTGCAAAGTGTATCCGTTTGTTTTTTAATTATAATAACTTTACTTAGATACTAATAATAACTAATATTACTAATTAAAATTAAGTAATTCAAAATCAATATTATTAAAACTTAGTACATAATTAAATCAAATTAAACACGAATAACCAATTTTACGATTTTTCTTTTGTTCATCAATTATAATAAATATGTAATGGAATTTCAATTTTTCGTTTAAATATTTATTATTTTTTTTTTTTTTATAGAGAAGATTCTTTTTTTTTTAAAGGGATTTGTTTTGGATGTATGTTTTTAACATTTTCGCTCATGTTTATCTCTTTGAATATTCATTTTTAGGACCAAACAACCGTCGCACTATTAAGATGGAGTATATTATTAATACTGGTATGGTAATAATATTATAAGTATTGCGAATTTGATTTTGTTTATTAAGGCCACGGTATAACACAATAAAAATATGAATAAAAAAAACCCCGAGTTAATTGGAGTATTTATATCACTCGACAGGTTTATGTAATATATTTATCAGCAACAGCTTGTTGCAGTTACATTTTAATTGGAGAAGTGTGTTATAATGATGATACCTACTTAATTCAAATTAAGTATGTGATTATTATAGATAAATGTTTTCGATTCATGCGATAGGTTTCTTTTCCATAAGAGTATAATATAAGAAAGCGTTTCTTAATGTTTCTTCATCAGCGGAAACTTTTTTAATATCCACTTTTATCGTGGAACCCCTACTTTGTTTCAGTAGTTTTAATGCAATATTATGTATAAAGATTGTTTGAAAGAAAAATAACAATGTTATTTCAAATGATAATAATATTTATTTAATTGAAAACACATTTTCTAAATTTACCAAAATGTCTCAAAATAACAGACAATTTTGCACAACATTTTTCTGTACAATAAAGAAAGTGATAATTCAATAATTGTTAAGAGTAACGTAGTAGCTACATACCCACTCATATTGCTAAATATCTTGTTCTATTTATTTAAAATATATATATTTTTTTAATTGTTTAAAAATGTATTAAATATTAACTTTTTATATTTTGGCAAAAAATGCAAAATAAGTAATCACACTCTTTAGTGGTTAGTAATCTTATCAGATGTGTTGGCCTTAGCCGCATATTAATTGTGTCCATTAGTTCAATATCTGACTTGATACACTGAATTTTCCTTTTCTTTTTTTGTTCTCTTAACAATCTCACTCGTGCAATTATTTGTCTATCTGCAGTAGCGCAGTTCAATAGTTAATTAGTTAATATCAAACATCAATATTAAAAATACCGGATCCTTTTTAATCTATTCAAAAGAAATCCTATTTTGATTTTTTAAGAACCTAAATCGGAACCGATATAATAGGCTATTTAAACCTCCAAAATAATTTTAACCTCCCCCTCCCCCGATAAGATAACCCTACAACAAATTTACCCCCAATAAAAATGTCCCGGGTTATACTTACTCCTCAACTATTTTTAAAGGGGGTAAAAAATATACCAGAAAAAATTAAATAAGTCAGCAAAGGATAAACTTCCCGTACCAATTGATAATCCGTCACGTCTTGGCACCCCATAAGTGTTCAATAAATTGTAATAACATAATTTAAATATTATAAATTACTCGGTTTTCGAGTATCTGTATAATATAAGTTGCATATTTAGACGTGAAAAATCGTATAATTAATTGGGTAATGTTAATGCGTGCAGAGAAGGAGCGCGTAAACTGTGTTGATTTATTACAATAAAATTTTTAAAATCGTAACCTCGATGTATTTATATAGATATATTATCCGATGTTAGTATTTTGTAGCATTAATACGACAAGGTCATACTGCCAATATATTTCAAAGAGTTCCGTGTTGGAAATTTTTTGAAAAGTAAAAATGTGGAGACTCAAAAATATTCAAATTAGTAAGTTTAAAAATGGTCCTGAGTTGAGCATTTATTGTACTATGAGATTTGTTCAAAAACAAGCGTACACGTAAAACGGAAAACAAAATACAATTTAAAGTTTAAAGTTACTTTAGAATTTTTAAACATTATACAAATTAAAGACAACGACATTATTTAATCTTAATAAAGGTACGACAAATTCAATTTGCTTAGATAAGACTTAGATAAGACTTAGATAAGCTTAGATATCTAACTTAGAATATTTTTTTTAAATTAAATACAAATTTAATTAAAAAGTAGTAATTTTTTTGTAATTATTAATATGAAACTAAATAGATATGTCATTATTTAGATAATATTGTGTTATTTAATTTGCACCGTAGGATGATTTATATGTTGTTCCATTACCGTACTTATTTCGAGATAAAATTATTTTTCAACAAAACGTTTTGGTGTTCAAAAATGTTCAAACTGACATCCTGTTAAATTGTACATGCCACTATTTTTTATTAATAAAACTATTTATTATATCTAATATAATCAATGGGATAAAGCCAATAAGCTAACAAAAGGCAGCTCGTGATAAAAAAAAATAAAGGAAACTAATTTTCTCAGTGGCCATAATATTCAAATCTTATCTTATCTTAGTATCTTATCGAACATTATTAAGAAAAATTATATAACTGCAGGAAACTATAATACACGTACGTATTTGCGTTTTTATTTCCAATATATTATAATTGGTATTATTTTGGTTTATTATACAGTGTGTCTTATTAAGATATACACATTACAATATCTATTGAGATAATAAAGATAATTTAGTTCTGTTTTATTTATATTACTCGCAGGAATAAGAACTACGAGTATTTATATATGAATTAAATTTGTATGTTTTGGTAAACAAACTAAAAAGACAACTTTTTATTTTATTATTAAAAATATGATATTATATAAGTATGTAAGTATAATAGTATATAATTATGCAGCAGGCTGTAATCGTATTCTTTAATTGTTTATTATTATTATAGCTAATTGACTGTTATTATTAATATGGCACTTTTAGATTTTTAGCAGAGTGAGGAATGTATTTGTTTTACAATGAAGTTTATTTTTAATTTTTTAATTTTTTATACTGTTTTCAAAAAATCAACCAGAAATCCTGCTTGGATAGTACTTTAAGGATGAAATTTGTTGATTTTCCCAGCGGTTTTCATAATAAATAGAAAAAAAGTAGGAAAACAGGAGAAATTTACGAAAATTATGCTTTTATTATTTTCAATTTTATTTTTTTATTAAAAGAAGTGAAAAATATTCGTAGAGATTTGAAATTTTGAGAAAAATATAACATTTGTCTATCATAGATGGGGTAAAATTTTCAAAATATTTAAACCATTTTTAAGCTATTTATAGACATTTCAATTTTGTGAATTTTTCACATAATATTTATTTGGTAGGTATATTGTGAATAAAATTGTTAGACCAAACAGAAATGCTTGACATTTTAATAGGAGATTTATTCTAAGTTATCTTAGTTGAATTTAATATAATATATATTTTTTTTAATAATAATTTTAATATTAAATTTTGACGAAAATCGTAAATATTATGGCCTTTTAATCATGTATAACTGAATTTCAGGTCAGAATACTTTTTCATTAACAAAGATTAATCATTGCGTACAGATATACTTGAATATTAAATTAAAGTATAAATACTTGTGGTCCTTGTCTTTACGAATCATATGAAAAAAAAAATTTGATAATCTTTATTATTTTCGGAAATATTACAATGGGTATATCTTTGTGGGACACTCTGTATAATTATATTACAATACAATAGTATTGTATTGTATAACATAGTGGTGACCAACCTTTTGTTACAGAGGCCATGAACAAAATAAAATAACAATAATTCTTGGTTAGCCAAGAATTTAATCGTTTACATTTAAGTTAATAGCCGATATTATATTATATTATTGGTCAGTAGCGGATCCAGAAGTCACCAAAGTGGGGAGGCGAATTTTCAAAAACTTAACCTGTATTGGAGGCTCATTATTTGTAGTATTTCTATAAATTCATAAAATTAATAGTATAAAAGTATATGACTATACGAATGAACGAGTCGTATAATATATTAATATCACATAAGTACATAAATAAAAAATCAATCGTTTTATGAAATATAGATAAGATATAATGTGTGTTCTGCTGTTTCTAACACATTCTGTGACTATCACGGCTATAGATAATAGGATTAACTGTAACTGTGGGAACTATTAATAATTTATTATTAGCGATTGAACGATTTCCGGTGATACGTAAACAGAATAATAAGAATCAGATAAAAATTAAAAACATGTCTGAAATTTTAAAATGACTAATTAATTATTTAGAAATTATGAGACAATAAGTAAAGTAAATTTTTCTATTTTATATAAAACTTATTTTCATAAGTATTTTTCGTTAGTAATAAAACAATGATAGTAATAATTTTAAAAATTGAATTGGGGGGATCGCTTCGATTCAGCTAATTTAGCTTATATTCAAAATTTACTCAACGGTAAAATTGACTCTCCTATTCTATTATCACAAATTCTCTTTAAAATACCTTTTCGTTCCACTCGCTATTCTGTCCCATTTCACATTCCACAGTCTATGATAAAAATCAACGACTCCGCCTCTGCATGAACAAGCTCATGATCTCATACGTCTAGGAAGCCTTTGTTTCCTTATACCTAATTAATTTTTTTTTTTTTTTTGATGAATATCTTATATTTACCCATTGTTATACTTATCAAAAAGCCGTTATTGTGCTGACTATGTATCATTAAATAAAAAAATAAATAATATAATAATCATCTTTGTCAATAGAGTTAAAAATAAACTATTTATTTATCTTGGGTCATAAGAGTTAGCAACTCTACGTTACCGAACGGCAGCGAGGAATTACGAATAATTCGTATTAACTCTGTTATCACGAGGGTTAAATCGAATTGAGTTTTCAAACGCACCTCTTAGTACAATGGCCTATTTGGGATATTTTCAATGAGAAAGATGAATTTATAAATTGTGTCTACAATAGTGGCTGCACCCGTACCCATTGTCCCAGGACAGCTTGTTTTAGATCCTTTTTGCTTTTACTACTTAGGTACTAATATTAATAATATTCTAACTCCCTTAATAATAATGGTTCGGATAGTTTTCATATTAAATAATAACATTATGTTGAATATTTAGGTTTTTTGATACTAACACATTTTCGATTTTTTTCAGCTATATAAAATAACAGATACTAAAATATGGTCAAGGGAGCAGATATATCTCCTTAATCTCCCCTCTTAAATACACGCGTCGGCAGATCATCGGAATTAAACATAACATGTATTTTATTATTTGTAATTATCTATGTCGGTATTCCTACGCATATTTAAATATTTTATTTTAAACTGTATAGAAATTAGTTTTCGACAAAATACAAATTAAAAACATAGAAAATATAATGTGTTCGTACATGATTTATTTTTTTGTTTTTTGAAAATATAATTCTGTATAACCAAAATTAAAAACTATAGTATACTATTATTTTGAAACAACTATATTTATTACTGATTATTGTGTTTTTATATTTTAGATTTAGAGAAATAATAATAATTATTATTTGTTGATAAACCACGGATCGTCGTTAACACTTTTGGTTTTTATTTGCAATTACTTATACCTATACTGACTTGATAATATCTAATATTTATTCAGAAATTAATTTTTTTACCAAGTAAATCAGTGATTCATATTAAATTTAAAAAAAAAAAAATAATAATAATAGTAATCATCCTCAACTGAATATAACCTAACCGGGAAAAGGTTAAATTTTAGATAAAATTATTTATATTGAATATCGACTGTGTCTTCGCGTGTAATTAAATAATATATTTGTGGGATATTATTTATTTTTAAAATCTATAAATCATAAAAAGAGAATATTTTTTTGCGATAAACATTAATATCCATTAAAAATGCAAATATGTGATCATAAGTTGATTCTAATACAAATTTATAATTAAGATAGGTAACCAGGCGTGGATCCAACTGAAATGAATTTATCGATTTTTTGATTAATTACATTTTATTCGATATTTTTTCGAAATTCCTATTACTCTTTCCAAAAAATTGGAAAGAGATCGATTTTGTTGGTTTAAATATACAGCCACTAACAGAAAAAGTAATTGTATGATATCTAAATTAGTTTTCATAATAATTGGGAAGAACCAAAAAGACAAAAAATACGACTTAATTATTTAAAATTTTTATGACATGTTTTACCATGAATATTGATCCACTAAAAAAAAGACATTTGACCTTTTTTGTTTAATTTTTTATGCAGTTTGTGAGTAAATAATTCGTTTTTAGATTTTCTCTGCAGTTTTGTAAATAATAAGGAAAAATAGAAAAATACATAGAAAGTACGGGAAAACGAACGAAAATAATTCTTTTATTATTTAACATTTTTTTTTAAATGTAATTTAGTTAAAAATATTTTCAAGACTTCAAATTTTGATGGAAAACTTATATTTGCCTTTCCTAAACCAGTTTTTAGCTCTTGAGTGTTTTTTACGTAATTTTAATTTGGTAGGTACACTGTGGATAAAATTGTTAGACCAAACAGAAATGTTTGAAAATTTGACAAGTTCATTATAAGTCATACTTAGTAGTTAACAAGAAAAATACAGTGCAAAGTAATATATATATTTTTTTATACGATTTTTAAAATTAAATTTTGATGAAAATCGTAAATATTACGGCCTCTCAAAACATGTACGCATATAATCGAACTTCACTCCGAATAATTTTTCATTAGTAATGGTTCATCGTTGGTTATAGGTATAAAATGTATAAATTAAACAACTTTATGCATCCCAGATTCCCAAATACCCACCTACAACAGTGGCCTCACCCGTCCCCAGTATAGGTTCTTTTTTTTTTATTGATAATAAAACGAATATCGTTACTATAGGTATTTCGTGCTATTTAAGCACCTTCCTATATAAAACAATATTGTTATCATCATCTATGTTGAAATACAATATTGTAAAAATAACAGATCTACACATACAGTGCACATTTTTTTTTTAAATAGACATCACGATTCGTGAAACGATTTATTCATGTATAATAACTCCTCGTGATGCTCACTGGGTAGTGTTACTAATTAACTGTCTAGTTTGTATAATATTAAATACTTACACATGGATGGTGTAATAAAATACCTAATTATTTTTATCTCGAGTGAAAAAAAAATCATATTTATGCTGTATCAATAATATTATTATCCAGATCGATCTGCAGATCAAAGCTTTTGTTTCAATATTATTGAAAAAATGTAAATATAAACATATTTGTTTTGTACATAAAAAGGTATGCTTGGTTTTTAATTTTGCGGGTAAGTAATCATTTTAGATTCTCAGCGCAGCGAATGTATTGGTTTTACTATGATTTGTGTTTTTTGTTATTTGTGAACTACTTTTCTACTAAAAATCTTACTTCAATCAAAAAATGACAAGAGAAAAACGACGTTCAGAATCATTTTTTGTTAGCAATGATTATTCGTGGCGTACTGCAAGTATACACTAAATTCCCCTCTATATCCTATACTTTCTTAACTTCTCATTTACAACAGTGGGGCCACTCATCGTACGAAGTATGTCCATATTTTTACAAAAGTTATCACAAAGTTATTGTTTACCTAATTAGCTGAAACCACAGTAGGTAAAATGTAATTTTATTTATTGAAAGTACTAAGGATAATATCCGGACCCGTGTATGGTACCGTATTGAACTGCTGGCGAAAGAGAAAGAACAGCCGTAATTACTGATTATATATATGTGAAGAGTCAAAGATAGTTTGGACACATAAATCGAAGAAAGGTAACAAAGCTAGAGCAGCTATTGAATGGTATCCAGAAAGGAGGACACCAAGAAGGAAACCGAAGAAACGGTGTAGGATAGATGGCATATAGTAAGTATAAGACATAGAGGGATTGGAAGCTACGAATTGGGGGGAAATGATCCAGAACCATGGAGATTAGAGAGTTCTAATAGTGGTGGCTAAAATTCTCACAGAGTTATGAAGTAATATGATGATAATGAAGAATATGTATTTTTATTTATTGACTATTTGTCTCTATTTAAGTTTTCGTTTGTCAGTTTATGATAAAACTAAATGATTGTGCTTTGCTATAATTTGATGTCTAAACAAAATAATAATATTATATTTATTATTTTAAAGTTAGAAATGAAATGTTCATAGAATATTTATTTTTTTTAAGTTAACTTCATGATAGTTGATAAAGACTTCAATGATATTGATAATTATATCACACGACGACCGTGATGTTTAAATAAAATAAATAATTTATTATTGTTGTTTCTTAAACAAACGTAGACGTGAACTTACAAAAAATAATAAGAAAAAATACGTCCTAGGATAATGGGGTTGTGTGCAGCCACTGTTATAAGTAATTTAATGTAGATCTGTAAGCAATGCCAATCTATTAAATTAAAAAACGATTCTGAGCGGAGTACTATTGATAGTGATGTTTTGTCAACAATATATATAATACTATAATATGATAAATAAATAATATATATTTATATATTTATATATTTATCATATTATAGTAAAATAATTAAATAGGCATTAAATATTTTCTTTGATAATACGTGTTTAATATTGTACCGATTTTCCCATATTTTTTCTTATTTGTTGGGAAAACTCTTGGGATAATTAATAAATGATCTCCTCAAGTTACCAAGGAGATAAAATTTCCTATCAGAAAATAAGATACACGTGATATATTGGCGCAAGATTTTTGGCATAAAAGTTTGCACAACAAATCGTCCGCAGAGTCTATAGAATCGATACGAATATTTCTAACTAAATTTCACAAAAATATTAAAATTTTTACGAAAAGATTAAAATGGCCCTGTATATTAGTTAATTATTAATTAATAATACTTAAATACTCGTTATTTGTTTATAAAAAAAAAAAAAAAATTAAAAAAGACACGAGGGAGACCTATCCCCCATAACCACTCCCCCCCCCGTGAATACGCCCATGATTATACCTAATGTATAGGTATTTTTTTTATTATAAATAATATATCCATTTTAGTACAAAATTACGATTTCTACATCGACCATTTTCATAATAATTTAGCGGGTCTACAGGCCATTGTCGCTTGACACACATATTCTGCTATTTACATAATATATTGCATTGTTTATTACTGTTATTTTAAAGATTCACGTATATATTAATATGGATTGATCGATAAAGTGTATAACATTTTATTTACACCATATAAACTTAATTAATAATATATAATAGCAAATCAGTTTGTATATATTTGCGTTTTTGCACATTTGGTAACCTTCGCGAAATTGCGTTATTCTATTTTATTTGCATTCATCTATATCATTTTCGATGAAATAATCATAACGAAGAGATGATATATAGGTATGTAACATGTGTAATCAATTAAATTACTTAAACTATACATTTCACGCCATGCACGAAGTATTATATAGGTACTAGTAAATAATAATAATTATGTCTATTATATCCATCACAATAATAATATGTGCGTCGTTCTGAAATTATTTATTCGATTGATTCAAATTTGAAGATTATTAGAATGCAGGTTGTATATTATTCATTAACTTCATAATTTAAATAATTACTATACCGAACGACTGATTCGGCGGTATTATTACGCCTTAATTATATTTTTGAAGTGACCTACATATTATTATTATTTGTATAACAGTAGGTACGAGTTTGACGTTTAATCTGTACAATTATCACGACACAAATTAAACATAATCTATATTATGTAATAATTATTATAATTATATAATTACATAGGTAAGTATACCAAGGTATTTACATGATTTAAAATAGTGATACAGTTGTGAGTATCGTGTTAGACAGATGTCTAGACAGGTGTATAGAATTATTTTTACCTGTTTCGGAAAAAAGCCGCCGTCAGAAAATAATAAAAAGAAGCGAAATCCGAAATCCGTAACGTTTATTTAAACCGTATATAAAATAAGATATCCGGAAAAGAATAGAAGCGTAGCCTGTGATAGGCGGAAAGAGGTGGTGGAGACAACAAAGGTCTTTAACGGATTTCTGTAAAAGCCAGAAAGAAGAAAAAGATAAAATTATGAAATATGCTTTGCTCTGTTTTTGAATCGATACACTGCAATCACGGAGATGAGTCGGTGCGGTCTGCCGGCCGTGTGTTCGCAGGGAAACGTGTGCTGACGGAATTAGAGGAAATCGTATACGCGTCTAACTAACCTCTGGGGCGTGTTCGGTTAGGAAGTCGAAAAAAACGGAACTATATATTTTTAATTATGTTATCGCACCTCGCAGTATAAGAACGTTATTGATAATAAGGTGCAGCACAAACAGCTTACAAGCTATATCATGTTTATTCGATTTCCAACGAAACGTGTTATGTATGAAATTTTCAAATAAACTAGATTATATAGGCAATAAAATCCATCTAAACGTCAATATCAGTTATTTATATTATAAATTCGTAACAATATTTGAACAGAATGAGTACCCAGCATCAAGTTTATTCGCCGGAACGGTAATGATTAATGCGATGTATTCTCGCGTTTTTAAATTCCTTAAAATGTATAGGTTTCTCTTATTATTTATCCCGGTTTTAGTTTAGAACGACTCATTTATCTACAATATGGTGTAAATTTGTATTAAACATATCCACATAACTTAATTATTACTAAATGCACTATATATACATACAAGTATAATAATAATAATTATTTTACCACTAGTATAAATCAGTTAAAACTAGGTAACCATCACATTATACAGAGTGTTCCACGAAGATATGTCCGTTGTAATATATCCGGCGAGAGTGAAGATAATCAAATTCTATTTTTTTTTTTTTTTTTTTACTCACAAGAACGGGGATTACAAATATTTACATTTCAATACATTTTTATATTTCAGTAAAAACTTAAAAATATAACTTTTATTATTTTTGAAAAATTTGAAGATAGCCATTTTACAGAGTTTATTCTTCTGAAAATGTTGACGTATCCACTTATTTCTATTAAATTCGTGATTTTCAATAATTTTTTAAAGTTCAGAGTAAAATAGTCAAATTAGCCATATTAATACAGTAAACATAATAGTAAATTAGCTATAATAATATTAATCAATTTTCGAATACGCCTGCCTGTTGCATAGTTTTAGGCACTCTAAACTTTGAACAATTATTAAAAATTACGACTTTATTGAAAGTCGAAACTTCAAAATTTCTAGAGGATTAAATTTTTTTTTTTTTTTAAACCGCCCGAAAGCTTTTATTGTAACGATCAAAATAAATTTTTAATAATACATTATCAAAGATGTACACAAATACTTGTTAGGAAATAAATGTTCCAATTTTTCGAAAATAAAGTTAATTGTTTATTTCTTTTTACCAAAACATAAAAATCGAATTCGCATATAAATATTTGTCGTCTTTCGACCCCCACCCCTCGCCTCCTCCCGAGTAATATCGAAAAAAAACCCACAGAATTTGATCATCTTTGAGATCTCAGGAAATATCGCGCAAGGGGTACATCTTCGTGGAACACTCTGTATACATACAACATCTATACATTAAAAAGTAAAAAAAAAAATTTCTTCGGAAGATTCCTACCTGCAGCAGATAATACGATGGGATCACTATTAGAGGTTATCGCCGAGCCTATTCTCATCATAGCTGCTACTGTAACAAGTGGTTTATCAGCGGTAGGTACGTGAAACACCCGCGGGTTCTTATCGGTTCCTCATAATATTACATACGTTCGAGAAAATGCTAACGGATTGGTAAATACGATACGCGCGGCGCGCACACACACACACGCACACACACACATCGCACGTTGATGGTCGAGATGAGTTCAACTCTACACGAATTTTAATTTTCAATGGTTAACACAGTGTGATCACGAATATTGTTACAAAATGTTCGTCTATTATTATAATGACGTTATTTAACAAACACGAAAATAATATGGCGGCCGGCCGGCGAACGAAACGCACCAAATGACACTCCGGGTCCGTGTCCTGCGACCGTTTCAATAATGCATCAACGCGGATATTTTCGCGGTCGCGAAGCCCTTACATACATATACGAAACTTTTTAGCGGCTTCTTCAATTAATCAAAAAGTCCGTATAAATACACACACACACACACGCACATACGCAAATACAAAATATGATCATATTGACATAGACATCGGACAGCGGCGTATTTGGGATTTTTTCAAGGATAGGATTTGAAATTATATTATATCTTATTAATAATAATTTATTAGAACGTGTAATTGACTAACAGAAAAAAAAAACAAATAAATAAATAAAAGTTCAATTTTGTCTATAATTTATGTATTTTTGTAATTATTATGTATGTAATCAAATCTACGTTACAATTAAAATTAAAATAACAGCGATATTAACATTAGTTTATTAATCTGACATCCTTCAAATCATAACGGTTTTGATACCTGATGAGTTCAAACGAAAAACCGCGTACGTTCAGATTTTGTTAATATAATATATTAACAAGGGGTATTATGCATATATGTTACCTTACCTATAGGTAAAGAACAAATTTTTGATTTTTCCAGTTATGAAGCAAAAAAAAAAAAATAGTGATTCGTATCAATATTAGATTTAAAAATAAAGTTGAGATATGAGTATATTTCTATGATATCCCTTTTATTACACCACTATGACATATGTCCATGTGATGGACATATGTCAAATAGGTGTTTTTTCTTGTCCATCTACCTATCTGCAGTTAATACGCGATATTGTTTGTTCAGACGTATAAAATAGTATTATTGTTATTAGGACAAGGAAGTTTAGTATATAAAATATGATGCAATATAGTTCACGTAGGTTGTTCTTAACCAGTCACATTTATGGGAATACCTATCTTTAAATGTGAATTGAACACGTAAGTTATTTAGTATTATAACCAAATCATCCGCATCGTTGTTTTGCATAAACCGTGTAAAGACATTTCATGGATTTTTTTTTTATATTTGAACGGAAGTTATTACTATTAACTTGTATGCGATAAATCGCATAATGTATCCAATTTTGTATAATACTATGCTATAGATAAAACCTAAAGAAAAAAAAACCTTCAATACCTATATGAGCGAGTTATTTAATTGTTTTTTGAACATGTGTCATTTCAATGAGAAAACCATACGCATAATAATGCAAAATATAAGTCCTTCAAATATCTATGAGCCTGTGGAGTTATGTGAAACAAATTTGAATTTTGGTTTTTCAGATGCAATGAAAAAAAAAACCGAAATTCCTTTTCGTTTCTCTGCATATTATTATACCCTACAGTGTTTGTCGCGTTTACATTGTACAATATGCTCGTTTACGTGGGATTTTAAAATAATAAAACATTACTGATAAATATAATATAATGTAGCTCATACTATTCAACTATTGTAAATCAATGCAGTCAATGCAACCCATAATCTGTAATCGGTGTACATTTAAATATTGCACACACTATAATATAGGAATGCATGTTTTATACTCGGATCGAATTAACAGGAATAATAATAATATGTAACAACTGACTATATAATATTATATGAAATTTTATGGAAATAGAAAATTTATATCAAATAAAAAATGTGTAACACATTATATTATATATTAGTGTGTATATTATGCATATGAATATTATATACTTGCTATACAGGGTGATTCATTTATCATTTATTAATTTAGCAAATCGCTGGGTAATGACTCAGCGATTTGCTCCAAGGATTTTAAATTAATTTGATTTCTATTTTCCAATCATCCTTATGTGGATTTCGTTTACGCTTTATTTTAAAATTATTTAAAAATTCTTTACTACTATTTCGTATACCTTATAAATAAGTATACTCGTACACTATTTACACACTTTTCGTTTTAAAATAAATCAACTTTCTTCTTAAATGCGGACTCGAATAAGGAATAATTTTCTAAAAATGTCGATATGGGTCATAATAACATTTATACCGTGTATTATGAATTATTCACAGACGATATTGCTATTTGAAAGTTTATAATGTACGTACATACTTAAGGTATAAATAGGAGGAGAAATATTGTTAAAAAATTTACTTAAATAAAACTCAAACGGTTCCACGATGATTGGAAAAAAAAATATATAAAAGAGAAATACAATTTACTTTAATTAATTTTCCCTAATTATTTGTATTATCATGATCGATATACATTATGTAAAGTATACATTGCCAATTATAATAATGTGACCATGTATACTGTAAAGTTCATATTAGTCGGATAAATTTCATGTTAATCTTAAATGCGATCGAATTAAAAAATAAAAATAAAAGCCGTTGACTATGTATATGCACGTGCAGCGATATCGAATAAGTTATTTCTAACGGATAACTAAACGTTAAATGCATTTATATGATAATATTATTATGGTGTTGAGATTCTTTTTTTTCCGTTTTACGATAATTATGCACGAGCAAACATTTTCTGACCACATGTTTCAAACACGATTGTAAGTATGTGAAAATATTGCATAATAGAAAAATTATGTATTATTTTTTATTGGAGAAGTTGAAGAACCTTTCCAATTGGGAACGTGTAAGATATGCACTTAGAAGTTAATATGGAGCACACAGGGAAAATAGGTGAATTGTACATTCTATAAGGAATAGCGTAATACATTATTAGTATTATAATATACGAGTAAAAAAGCATTATTATTCTCTTCGCGGTTATTAGTCTTCACTGTACCATCTTATTTTCACATCCAATCCTCCATCTTTCTCTATCCGTAGCTTTTTCTTTCCAATTCGAGCTTCCACCAAGTAATTCCACGTCTTTTTTATTAAAATTTTCCCATCTGGTTTTGGGTCTTCCCAGTGGTCTCTTCCCGCACGGGTTTTGTTCCATAACCACTCTTATTAGTTTAGCGTTGTTATTATTATTATTATTTTAATTTTTTTTTTTATAAAGAACACGAACTTAACGTTTATTTAAAACCAATGTTTTAAATGAAACATCGTTTTGAATGTTAGATAAATATGTTTGGTGTTATCTAATCACTGTGTAAACTATAAATGCTTACTTAGTACCTACGTCTAAATATCTATTATATTTAAACAAATAACAATAAATACACACACACACACACACAGATAACTTATTAGATAGAATTATTTTATTTAACCAAGAAATATTGTTGCGTTGATAATAATTTTGTTTTTTGTTAATTAATAATAAAATTTGGTAGTGCTAAAATGTAAAGATTGTTAACAATACTTATACATAATATTTTAGATAACTATACAATCTGCTTATAGTACGAGAAAATTAGTTATTATTACTTGTATTAAACATAATAACTAGAATAAATGTAAGTAATACTTAAATAGAACAATATTCTATAAGTAATGTAGGTACTTGTTATATTATTATTATTACCTATGTATAGGTATACTATATATTTTTAATTTTATTATTTTGGTTTATAAACAATAATATTATAATCACAAAGTTGTATAATGTATGAGTTCAGTGAACAAAAGGGTGGACAAACATACAATAAATAGTTTCTAATATTGAAATCAGACTCACTCCTCGACATAAATTTGTCATTCCGGCAATTTTTCCTTAACAAAAAAAAAAAAAAAATGTAGGTTATAATATATTTACCTAGGTAAAAGATTCTGAGCGAAGTTCAGGTTAACGTTTTTGATTAATTTAAATTGAAAATGATTGTGTTAATTTGTAACTACCAAATAAATTATAATTGTTTGTGTTCTTAATGAATTTTGTTATTAATTTGAAATTCAAACGCTGATTAAAATAAATAACGACACTATGCACAACTTTTTAAATTCTAAGGACAGTAATGCGTGTATTGGTTTTACATTTTTTTCTGAAAGAAAATCTATCTAGGTAGAAACCATCTGGTTGGTACATTAGGTTATCTTTTAACATTCTTTGTATGTTTTTTGTAGTTTTCTTAACTAATTTGGCTTCATTTGGGGGGTTTATTCAAAGACAAAAAACATCTTTTTCCCGCAACAACATGGTGAAGTTTATGTTGAAATTCAACCAAAATTGTATCACTTTAATCCGATATAAATTATACCTGTAATAAATAAAACAACTATAATTTCCATTTCCCATGTTTTAGGTTTTTTGGTACAAAGCCGCTAAAAGTGTCCAAATATTTCGAGAAAAAGATACATACAAGATACAATACAGTACAATAGTCTCTATTTTTGGGGTAAATTCACCAAATGTAAACACGAACAGGAACTTTTATTGCGTACATTTTCTAGTTTTCCCTGGCTTTTCCAATTATTAAGACAATTACTAAAAATATCAAAAACCAATCACTCAATACACCAAATATATAACATTTTCTTTTAGAAAACATACTAACCGAGGCGCCTAGAACACAAGGGGTGTAAATGACATTTCATCGATTTCGAGAAAATCAAGTTTAAAGTTATTTGTACTTATATTATAGTATATACATATATTTATATAATACTATTATACTCGTAATCATATCATCGCTGTTCTTGTATTCGAATGGTAAAAAAAACTTTTTTTCATTTGATAGTAAAGAGACATAATTGTGTTAACAGCGGTTGTGGACGCTTGTACCTATATACTTTTAATCTATTATAGTATTTTAATTTGAAAACTATTTCTTAGTATCTCATACTAGATCGCAATACATGACGAATAATTCACTTATACTTTTTTGCCATAAAATAAAATCGAAAATTCATAGTTAAGCTGTGTACCTCATATCTATTTGCTAACCGCAGGAAGATTTCTGGTAGAAAAGTTATTCACACACCGCAGTAAAATCAATACATTCCATACCCTAGTTTTCGCTCAGAATCTAAAAAAAAAAACACTAACAAATTATTGCATAAATTATATTATTAAAGATTTCTACTAACCTATATAGCCTATATTGGTTTCTTCGGCATTTCTTTTTAAAGGCCACGTGTGTTCCCAACTAACGGCTACTTCGATGCTAGCTAAATTTTTACTGTAAACAGGTAGGTAAAAAATAATTATAATGCACCAAAAATCATAAAATTATTATTTCGTATTTTTTTGTTTAACCCTTAAATAGATCCTGTAATTTTAGTGGATCTCCACTCGTTCCTATCCATCATAGTGACATTCAGATATTTGTAAGTTGTTTTCTCTATTTTATTTACTACCTGTTTCATAAATAGAGTTCTTATTGGTCTACCTTTTTTTAAATTTTTCCCTCTATTTTTTACTCCAATATTTTCGCTAGTTATTTACTGTTTATCATTGTTTTTATCCATTGTTTCCTCCTTTCCCTGATTATTTTCTATATTGGAAAATATTGTTCATACATTCTTAAGTATACGTATTTGTTTTTAATTTTCTTTGTCTAAGGAATTTTCAATATTTTTCTCCAGCTCCATATTTTAAATACTTCGATCCGTTTCCTTATCTTTTTATCCTATTAAAACCATACGTATTATCATGGTATTTAGATAAAACATATTTGCCATGAATTGATTTTTTTTCTGGTACAATACCTGTTTTGCTTGTACTATTCTTTATGTTGTTCTCGCTTTTTCCATCATATCTCATTTTACGTTCAAAATATGTAAAACATTGATATGTTTCTAACTTTCCATTTTAAATTATTATTTTTCAACATGATTATTACAGTGTATTAGTATTTCGGTTTTGTTTTTTTTCATTTTGATGTTAAATATTATAATAACGTTGGTTAATTAATTACAATATTTTATATCCATAACATATATCCAACAATATGAATAGGATTATTGTTTTAAGTTATGAAATAACATCTACAATTTACATCGATAATAAATAATGATATTACCAATTATAATACAGTATTATTGTCTTTAGTTGTTTGTATTACAAATACTTGTCACGCTATCAGAAATAATCAGAATAAATAAATAATATTTTCATTGTTTAAATGTATTCGTATATTTTGTTATTGAATACTATTAAAATTTATAAAAAGGTAAGTATGACGACAAGACCGGATTATATTTAGAGGCTCTAGAGAAAAAATTTTCTTTAGTTTTCATGATTTAAAGATGTTTCTCAATAAAAAAAGAAACACCGGAATGTTTTGAAAGTTATGTTCTTTAAATATATTCTGAAAGTTGCAGGTTACTACGATTACTAAACCGAATAACAACAAAAAGCAAAGTCAAAAATAATGTAACCATTATCACCGTAAACGTCCCATTTTTCTAAGTATTTTTGTGTTTTTCCAATTACTAAGAAAACTACAAGGAAAATCAAAAATCGATCAACTACATAGTATTTTTTTTCAGAAAAAATGTTAATCTTGAAATCCGGAACAAGATTTTTTGTGGAAAAATAAAATTTAACAAATTGAAAATTTACTATTTGGTGACTATTCATTTTTGTGGGTACTCGTACCTCATACAATTATTTTTCGTTGAAAATTGATATTTTCTGTACATTATTAAAATACATTTCTATATATTTTTTTTTTTTTGAACATGTAGTGATACGATCTTTTTCATGGGCAATGCTGGGAAAAATTCTCCGTTAGATAATGCTATTATAAATTAACTAAAATTGATAAAAATCAAGATAGGTACGACCTTTCTCGCTGTGGCAGGCGATATATTTTAAGAAAAAAAATCCATCACATTATATTATATAGTAATAAGAGATCTCAATTTAAAAGCCACAAGTATCATTAAGTAAAGGTTAATGTATTTGTAAAAAAAAAAGTTGCTATATTAGTAGGCCATCGTACATTACATGAATGGTTAGGAGTAGTATCAAAATACAATGTTAACGATGGCTAATTACATAGTTAAAACATATAATGTGGTAAAAACTGGGGCCCCTGGAGTCTTGTGGCACCTTAATCCGGACTTGTACACCGATAAACTCTAAACAAGTCTGTGAAGTTTTAGCATTCAAAAAGCTTATACAAATATTATATAAGCAAACGTTTAATACTAATATATAATACTCAGTTGAATTTACGATAAAATACTTATAAAATAGGTAGGCATCTAAAAAAAAAAAATATTGAACTACTAAACATTTAAAATAAATTAGTTATTTTCGTAAATATGTGGCGAAATTATTTTTATAAATTAAATTCACCCCACGGAACAAAAGGAAAAATGCAAATGATAAAAGTTCACAGTTCTTTGTATTTATATACTTATGTTTTTCTTTTAAACAATATGGTAAAAGTGAATATTATTGTTGTGTTTATTTTGTCGATTCGACGAAATATTAATATAATATTGTGTATGTTTTAATATTTACAAAAATTGAAATACAGTTCCCTACCTGTCAGCCGATTTGAATGTTTTATAATTGTTTATGTAACTGAAGTTTTTGGGCACTATCGAGTAAGCTAATGTGTAGTCAACGTCCGTACAGGATGGCAAACATTTGCATGTCTGGAATCCTCCCTCTGTAAGAACTATATAATAAGAATAGTATTATAATTTATAACTTAGTTTTTGCAAAGTCGAGTAAATCTTTCATACTGCATGTCGTTTTTTCGTTGTTTGTGAACTGTATAAATACAAAATACTATATAGCTACGTTGTTAAAGTTTAAATGCATTAGTTTTCTACGAGAAAAATACTATTCAATCAAACATAACAATACAAACAAATCCGGATATCGGATTTCACAATTCGGGTTTCTTATTATTTTTTTTTTAAATCCGAATATAAATTTAAAAAATAAATAATCTCTATATATCAAAACAGATTTACAACTGTACAATTAGTCAATATAGATATTTCATAAATATATTTGATTTATTAGTACAAGTAATATAATATCTTAATTATTGTGATTTGATTATTAAAGAAAATTTTAAAAATACGCCCTAGGATAATGGGGTTGGATGCAGCCACTGTTATAGGTAATTTAATGTATATCTTTAAGCAATGATAAACTATTGCTAACGAAAAAACGATTCTGAGCAGAGTTTAGTTGATAATGATGCTCTGTCAACAATATTTATGTCATATTATGGTAAAATAATTAAATAGGCATTGTATATTTTCTTCAATAATATTTGTTTAATATTGCACTGATTTTTCCGTTTTTCCCGGTTTTCCCATGTTTTTTCCCGGTAAAAGGGGGAAAAAATTTAAAAAATTTAACCATTCAACTACAACAAACATCCTTTAAATAAGACAATATTTAGTTATTTAACATAACATATAATATCTGCATATTATAAGAAATTTAAAAAGCTATAATTTCGAAACTTAGTCAATCCACTCAATTCTGACTTCATCTTATATATGTTCATTAAAAACAAAAATTTAAAAATTAAATTCATTCCACATTTTTTACCGAACGATTTTCGTCAAAATTTTATATTAAATTTCCTTTATAAAAAAAAAAATACTGCATTTAACTCAAATTTTCTTTTTTCGACCACAAAGTAATATTCTTAAAAAACATCCCATTACATTTTCAAGCATTTCTGTTAAGTCTAACAATTTTACCACAGAGTATCTACTAAATAAAAATTACGTACAAAACTCGCAAAATTAAAATGTCCATATAGTTTAAAAATGGCTGAATTTTTTGAAAATTGTATCACATCTAGAAAAGACAAACATACATTTTCTGTTTAAATTTTAAGTCCATAGAGTCGATAGGAATATTTTTAACTTAATTTCACAAAAATATTAAAATTTTTATAAAAAGCTTAAAATGGCTCAGTTTATTCGTTAATTATTAGTTAATAACACTTCAATACTCGTTATTTGTCTCTAAAAAAAAAAAAATTAAAAAAGCTATGAGGAGGGAGACCTATTCTCCATAACCGCCCCCCTCCCCCCGTGAATACACCCATGTTTATATCTAATATATAAGTATTACTTGATTATTTTTTTTATAATACATAATACATCCATTTTTAGTACAAAATTACGATTTCTACAAATTAAAAATCTCTTTGAATATTTTTAACTGAATTATGACAAAAAACAAAATTGAAAAATAATAAAATCATTATTTTCGTGAATTTTCCGTTTTTCTTACGTTTTATCTTGGTTTTTCCCAGATATTATGAAAACCGCATGACAAATCAAAAAAGGACCTCCTAAAAGTACCACCTGGACAACATTACCTTTCAGAAATGGTACCGTGAGTAAATATCTGAGCAAGATATCTGGTAGAATTTTTGTACACAGTATATATATATATATATATATATAAAAAAATAAACATCCTAGTAAAGCCAATATATTCTTCGATACAATCAGAATCTAAAATGCGAAATAGAATCTGAAATCATAGTTTTAAAATCCGAAATCTGTATAATATACAATTAATTTCAATAATCTAGATTCTCGAGCTATTGTATAGGTAAGTTAACCTAACCTAACTTAGCAAATATAGTAAGTAATAATTTATTTTTAGAAATTATTGAATATTTTACTTGCAGCACTGGCTTGACAATTGTGCAGATTTGGTCCGCACACAGGAAAAGAACTATCTGTAAAAAGAAAAAAAAATCATGTTGTAGGTTACAGGTATACCGGTATATACCTAATAACGTATACTCGTATGTAATTACGAGACGTAATTTCAGCTATTACCGGTAAAGCGATAAATGATAAAATTACGATTGTAATTAATTTTTAGTTGTAAATTGAATTAACGCGAGTATCAAATTCCATATTATAATATTTAGTAGTTTTTTTGATTTTTAATATTTATTTTGCGCAATGTTTATCGCGTTATTTCAATGACCGAATTTCAAAAATTGAACCCAATAAATTAGTCATTACTCGTAATGTTATTGTTTACCTATAATAATATTACAACATAGTTTGGTAAACAATAATGTTGATAACGGACTGACGTCTGACGCAGGTGCCTAACGTCAACTCGAATCGCCCCCTACAATATCCGATGAATAGGCACACGCCAAATGCGATGCACGTATAAAATACCTATTTTATCGCGATTCGCTCGTATTATGTAAATGCGATTTTGAAAAATACATGATACAACTACAATAGGAAAACTGAGCCGTTGTTTTGATCGTGTTTAACTTTTTAAGGTGTTGTTCAACGTGCATACTTATTCTGTACATAGGAACGCAACCGCACAGACTCTCGGTATTATTCAATTGACATTCGACATAACAATTGGTGTACGTATAGATTGTGTTGTATTTCAGCCGTTTCTCGTTCGAATAATAACATCCTCGTTTTTCGGGCTCCCAACTTTTTATGCTGTCGTCCGTCAGAGTCACGTGAGTGGTGATCTGAACGAAACTGTGGGTACTCTTTGAGAATTTTATAGAATCATGCGAATAATCCGGAACGTCCGCCGGACTGTGAAAATAAACCTGAAACAAAGGTACCAAAGGCAATCTATAATCGTTTTATTTTTTTATTTTTTATCGGAAGTATATGGTTAATATATGATTTTTTCGAACGCTTTTGTAAGCAGAATAATAACATTTATTAATTTAAAACGAGTATTCAAAATGTGATGTATGCATATATATGTATGTATATGACGATAAACTTTGAAACGCTTAACTGTAAATCCTTGTTTACTCGAGCAGCCGTAATATGAATCGCTTTGTTCCAATACAATCTCGACGGAGTTCCAAAATCCCGTCGAATTAATTCGCCACGGTACGTTAGCGTTATGACCGTAACCTTGGTCGGGATTCCAATCACTCGTTAAACTAGACCATTTTTTACCGATCTGAAGCGCTTCTTGCCTGATGGAAATAAAACCATTCAGTTACGTTTTCATTGTGTGTTATGTATGAAGAAATATTGGATAATAAACTTACAACTTATATGGCGTTTGTCTATACAAATTATGATACGGCAAGGCGTTCAAGCTGTAACATAGACTTTTTACTACGAACGTAGGTTGCATAAATGTACACGGATTTTCGATAATTTTATCTTGCCAGCGAATTAGTTTAATAGTGTCTTGACACTTGATTGAAAATTCCTGGTGGTGGGAGGTAAATGGTTTTTATTAATACGGTATTTTCAATATTATATGTTTAATAATTATTAATTTTTAATTCAGAACATGTATAAATCCGGGTTCAGACGACGCGAATTTGATGGCTGTCACACAAAACAGCTGATTCACTGGAAACAACTGTTTCCACCAGTGATTTACAATGTGAGCGGTACCGCCCCCTTGTGGGCTTTTTTAATTATAAAGGGGCTTTTTACTTAAGGGGGTACTAAGAAGAGCGATTCTATTGTGACTTTTATTATTAAAAATAGTTCACTATTATTAAAAACAATTATATTATTATTAAAACAATATTAGCAAATTCATAACTTATTACAATGAAATGTATATCTGCATACAATAGAAAATAATTAAATATTTTATACACATTACAATAACAGCGAAATTTAGTGAAGTAACAGCGAAAGGTCCTATTTTCATACGGATATTTCCGACAAATTTGTATACTTGTATTTATTACATGAAGCTATATAATTTAGTGTGCATGCACGTTAGTTACACTTATTCGTAATTGTAATAAAATGTTCGAGCTCAAAACGTAAAGAAAATATTTATTTTTCACTTTAATTAAATGGTTGATTTTAAAAACTAAACTTTAATTTTTTTTTTTTTTAATCTATTGGGGAGGGAATGGTAAGAGTTTTTTGACAATCTAAAAGGGGCGTTGAGTAAAAAAGGTTGGGAAACCCTGGTTTAAACGGTGCTCATCCTATGCGGAAGTAAGTCAAATCAAAGTGAGCAGCGACAAAACAACTAGTTTACATGACGCGAATCAAAATAGGCTTATCGTTTTTGACGCACGTCCAGAGGCTGAGATAAGTTTACACTGATCGAATCATGTCAAATTTTAACTCACGCATTAGTTTCACATCGTGTAATTTAGCTTTTTTTTTTTTAAACTCTTTATAATTTTTTTTAGTAAATGGCAAAAACTGATAAGATTTTTTAATAATTTAATAATTTTTGTCGATTTCTGGGTTGGGAACAAGGACAAATTAATGAAAAATTTTACTCTTTAACAACAGTTTATCGTCATGTACACGTATCAATTAAACTACTCTATATTTTATTTTCTCTTCCAAATTTCTTATTAAACACGGCACACCCACTAGAAGTATCGACATTTGTTGTATAAAATGTAGAGTATAGTTACATTAACTATTAAGTTATTAACACATATTTTAATTTTAATTACAATCATTTCCATAAACATATCACCTTCAATACTTTAAAGACGATTTCGGGATTAACTGTGTCTAGTAAAGTGGTCTTGTGTTTCCAATGGCACAAGTCATATACTATGTTCAACGATTGCCACCTAAAAACAAATCGAAATTAAATTAATTTAACAAATCCATATTTTGAATATAGTCTTAATAATCGAATAATGTTATAATAGACACCTAATAAGATATTAAATTAAGATATATATGTATACAATACACATACCGTACAATACTATAATACAATATGAATGGGTAGGTATTAACCTAACCTAACTTTACCTATGTTAAGTAATATTACATTTTATAATGTGGCAATGTTAGGTTAAATATATAATAATTTGAGTACCTATCTCAGTGGCGGTCCTTGACAAATTTTAAGGGGGTGGGGGGCGAAATATTTTTCACATAAAACACAATCCTTAAAAATAGTTGTCATAAAAAAAAATAGTTTGTTCAATTTTAAAATTTATTTCATGTAATATTACAAAATAAAAATCCTTTTTCGGTTTTTTTTTGTTTTGCTAATCGGTCTATAATATTTTCATGACTTATGATTACATCTCTATAAATATGAAGTAATGCTAAGCCACTAAGTCTGGTATTCTCCATTTTTGACCTTAGCCATGTTCTACGAACGAATGAGCAAGAATAAGTTAAACATAAACAATATAACATTTTCAATGTATTATGAGTTAGGTTATTTATGATAACAGGTTCATCGTGTGCTCTGTATCACCCGAGCGGTGTGAGTATGCCGTTGGTAGAGTATGCCGTCCCCAAGTGCCCGTCACATTATCATAGCCATAACATAGAATAGGCGAAACTTAGTGTTGCAAACAAATATTAAAATCGTTGATTTTTTCTCGCTTTGTTACCACAATTATTAATCATAAAATAATGTAAAATATAGATGTATTATCAGGTTTTTGTAGTAATATAATATAGGCCAAGTGGGGGCGATTCACCCATCGCCACTCCTCCTCTCCCGTAGGACCACCACTGACTTATCCTACGCTGGCGATGAATAAATATTATTTAACGCTGCAATATTATATTTTATCGAAGTACTAACTCCTCGTCGGTTTTATTTTCTCGTGTCCAACCCAACACGGAAGCCAAGTTCATTGTGTTTGAATTAATGGGATCGTGGTGGCAAATCGTAATCGCGGGGAACGGATTTTCGGACAAGTGCCGAGGTTTGTTAATCATAAATCTGTTCACTGGAGATTCATACCACTTGAAGACAATATCCCGCGACAAAAATACACCCAACGCAAACGATCCAATCGACACGCATATCCAATACAGCCTAAAAATACAATAATAATGACAGTTAATAAAATTATGTATTGAATTTTGTTTTTAACTCACATAAGTATAATAATTTAAATCACCAAATTACATGGGATACATAATTTTATCGCGCGATATAGGAGAATCGATCATTTGTACGAATACCTATATTTAAATAAAAACATCACCACAGTGATATATTCATGCAACATTCGAATAAAAATACTACTTCTTCTTCTTCGCCTTCATTCCAACTATTTTGGGTCGACCACCTTCGTCCTAAACTTCCACTTGACCCGATCTCTTACCTCGCGTACATCAGCTGTTCTCATATCATTCTAAATCGCATCTAACTACCTCTTTCGGTATTCATTTTCTTCTCTTTTATCCTGAATTGATTTTCATTACCATTCTTACTGCTTCTCTCCTCGTGACGTGTCCAAACCATGACTGATAATTAAATATCGGATTTAATTGCATTCAAAACATACAAAAATTGTATATTAAAATTATATAATTGCACCAAAAAGTACGTAAAAATTGCTTAATAAATTGCACCATAAAAATGCAAAAGTTATATAAAAAGAATTAGATAAATATTATATTTTTTAATTAAAATTGATAATTAGATAAATTTCTAAATCGTTTTCATTAAAATTAAATCTTCTATTACTTAAAATATGTACAAAAAAAAAAAACTACGTTCTATGTCTACAATAGTTATTGGTGTATATTTAATATAATTTAATAAAGTAGTCGTTATATCTAAATTAAAATTTGCATTACCTGACATGACTTCATAGTAAAACTTTACAGTTTTATACCCTTCATATTTTTCAGTTACATACATACATTTTTATTTTATTTTTTCCCATTTGGACTAGCAATATTTGTTAAAATATTTTCAATTTTTCTAAAAATATCCATGTTTTCAGTAGCTCACTATTAGATTCTTCCAAATTTTCAAGATTCTTGGATAACTCGAGTAAGTGTAATTTTATGAATGCTAAACCATATTTGTCTGCATTATTTTATACAAGCTGTTACAGCATTTCGACACTCGTAGTATGAGTTGTTCAACTTTTAAAAATTATTTGCATAGAAAAGTGCAGTATTTTACCATGTTCCCCATATTGTAATAATAGGTTCGGGTTGTAAAGGTATACCCGGTATTTCTTTTCTGTATTTATTTATTCACGGTGGTGTTTTTAGGAAAGCTTTTTTACTGAAATAAAGGAAATAAGTTACATATGTATTTAGATTTTAAATAGGTACTTAGTTTATTACTATTGTTAATCAATTTATTAATGTCGGGATACAATTCTCGAATTTTCTCTAGAACTCTATTGAAACAAAATATGTAATTATGAATTAATTTCGGGAAAAATATTTTTGCTTTGATCATATAAGTACCAGCATCACTAATAAAAAGTAATATTTTTTGTTCAATACCAAGAAATATTTTTAACGAGGAATTAATAAACTGATAAATAGTTTCATAATTGGTGGATTCTAGTTCTTTATGTGCAACTAAATATGATTTACTAGACGTCCCATCTAATTTATCAATTAATAAATTTGCGATAGTCAAAGCTAAACGAAAATAGTATATTATATGAAAAAATAAAAAAAAAATATTTATATAAACCTCTTGGTTGTTTTGCCAATAATTATGTAAACGTAATTATTTACAATATCACTAATTACTTGGTCCATAATGCTTTTATAAATATTTGGTGTGTAATTTTTTCTTAAAGTGCTTTTATGTTTTTCCAAAAATGATTTTAACACTTGATTGGCTAACTTATACAAAGGAATATTTGCAGCAATAAATGCATTACATAAATCTTCAAAAAATAAATTTTTACTATTCGAATTGTGAGAAGTAATCAAAAACTGTTTTTTTTTCTTTATTTCTTTGTAATGCATTTATGTGTTGAACTAAAAAAAGATATACATGTATTTTTGAAATAATATGTAGTATATTACGTGTAATTTGAGCATAAAATACAAAACTTACTTGTTTTGGAATGATGATCTAATAGATATTTTGTTTCAGTAGACACAGATTTGTTACAATATATAACTTTTACATCTGATGAAAATACTTCTTTATTTTTATTGTATGGAGCAATCCAATTCAAAATTTTACTTTTTAAAGTTGATTTTATTTTAGGCATTACGTCGAATACATTCGCCGTGCGGTAAATTTTGATCAAAGAAATAGGTACTAAGGTAAACGCACACGAATCGTTGTACTACTACGTTTAATTTACTACCATAAATATATAGACGCTTATCGATCGCTGGGCTCGCCAAGCTTCTAGAAAATTCCAGACAAACGATAAACGCCTATGATTTATAAACATGGTAAAATTGCGAAAAAATGCAAAAACGTCGAAAATTGAAAAAAATTGTATTATAAAATTAATTAGGCAGAATATTTTTAGTATTTATCGGCTATATATTTAATCAGGTCTGATGTATCTTCGTTGCAAAACAAGTTGCAATGTCAAAATCCGATCTTTACTGATAATATATCAGTTAATTGTCTTCTCCACGCCTTAGCTATCTTTAAAGTACTCATTCCTTATCCTATCTTCTCTCATGGCTCCATTCATCCACCATCATTCTCATCTCTGTAACACTCATTCTCTGTTATATTTTTCTGTTTACCACTCGGCACCCAACACTCCGAATTGTACAATATTATCGGTCTTACCACTCTTTTGTAGTACTTACTTTTAAGTTCCATTCGAATTCTCTCGTCATACAAAACACCTGACGTTTCTATTTGTACGCTATCCAACCATACTTATTAGTTATTTCTATGTTTCATATACTCGTAATAACCATCGTTGTTTTGTACAAAAGATCCTAGGTAGGTACTTAAAACTGTCAACCTCGTTTATTATTACGACACCGCGTATTGTCATTAGGAATTTTATCCTGTTATTCATTTTTCATGGGACATTTTAATGATATAATAATTATACCTTACATAATTATCAAAACCAAATAAACAAATAATAATTATAATCAGTAAACTATAGTTGTTCCTAACCATAAATCATGTAGATTGTAATTAGTTTAAATTTTGAGTATTGTTTTTTAAAATTTGTTTTGTTTGTTTTTTATAAACAAAATTAGTAGTATAAAATTATAAAAATAAACTTTTATGGAGTTTATAATTATACTTACTGACAGTGATACATAAAATATTTTTACAACTCCCCATTAACAGGGACATACCCATATTTAATTATTTTCATAATTTTCCTTATCCAAACATTGAAATTTTACTATCCTTGAAATTTTGCTACCCGGAAAATGGCCCTTTTCCCTTTCTAAAATTCGCCACTGCTTGTGGGGGGTGGGTATTATTTTATATTACTCGAATGGCCAAATAAAATATCTCAAGCCCTTTTTTTAATCTATATATAAGTACCTAGTAAGTGGTCTAGAAATATAGTAAAAACTGTTGCGTTTACTATAATTTACTTACGATGAATATTTATTTTTAGTCCAAAACTTATTTCCCAAGCTCGATTGTTTGAGTACGTGTGTAAACAAAGCGGCAATTGTAAATTTGCTTTTAACTTCTCCCTCCATTTATGCGTATTTTTTCAATATTGCCCAATGATTGTCACATTAAACGTCGAACGTAATACGTTCCTATACGTTCGATAGGTAACGTTATCCCCACGTAAAACGATAAAACTAAACTGCAGTTCACGTCGTTCGCCTACAACACCTGTGTCATATATTTTTAATTTTAATCAATATATTACGTAGCCGATAATATGAATTAACTATTGAACCCCGAGGTACCCGTATCCCGTGTTAATTTAATTGTTTTACTTCTGTTTACTCATTCGGTTATCGTGACATATATCGTGTATTACGGTATCTGCAGCGATTCTCCGGGGACAGCGGAATATTGAAAACTACACGCAAGTACGCATTTTTAACGGTCGTCGTCCAACACAGGACGGGTATAATTTGTGCATAATATAGTTGTCGTGTATCGCGCTTAAAAATGTATTGTTTTTTTTTTTTTTCCCATCAACTATAATAATATAATATAGTAACGTTATTCACGGCGCTTTTCCACTAATTACATACTGTAGCCGTAAATTATTATAGTCGTGTGTTTTTTTTTTTTCATTCCCAACAATGTTTTATAATAATATCACCGTTGTAAAACACATTGCGGTAATTAAGTTATTTGTAAATTTCGTAAAATTAACGATACACTCCGACATTGTACCGTACCTAAACACAATAATTCAGATGAAAAGAAATTAGGTCACAATCAAAACGTGTAAAATTAGTGCCATAGTAGTAAAGTCGTGCATCATCAATTAATATCATGTAAAAATTAGAGTCGGACGATACCATTAACATGTCGATACACGTAACGCCTTTGTTTAAAAAATAATACGAACATCCATAATGTAGGTATTAACCATGAATATTATTTTATTACACGTTAAAAAAAATATACATTTTTCCGATCTAATCTATTTGAAAACGACGTGATTATCACGTTATTACTTTTTTAGCATAACAAAATATCGAAATCTATATCGAAAATTCACCTCGATCTCGGTATTCGATATTCAATACACTGTTATAAGTATCAACTGGGTAAGATCCTAGAGATTACAGTGACCTCGGTTAAGTTGACGCCTACTGGTATTATTAATTAGTAACCCTAGTTACCTATACTGACGAAGTAAATTACAACTGTTTGTGTTTTTTACTGACTATCGTGAATTATAACTTCAAACCTGTATCATAATTATTTGTCTACGGCATTACGTTCCTCTTTTTGTTTTTCCACATAGTACAGCTTACAATAAGTCTCGTATCAACTTATTTAGCATTTCGATTAACTATCCACATTTTATAAATCCACATAAAACCCTAAAAGTTTCCGAAAATTTGAGATAGGTATTAATATCTCAATAATGCAAGAACATTTTAAAAATTATACCACGTCTAGAATTCAGTACAAATTTCAGTTCTTTATGATTATTTAAAAAAAAAATGTTATATAAAAAAACAAATTATTTTAACAAAAACCATATCATATTTCCTTTTAACCGATGTTTTTCTCCGGGAACCCCCCCCCCTCTATCATTAAGGAAATTATCACAAGAAAAACAATAACTTTCACAATACACTAAATAAACAAAATCTTCTGTTAGAAACCACTAATGGAGTTGAGAGTGAGCTTTCTAAGCAAAAACGCATAGAAAAACGTTTTAATATTATCAATACAAAACACTAAAGTACAATTTTATAACCATATTACGTTTCTCCATTTTTATGGCCCGTAAACATAGTTCGCTGAATATCGTTTAGTGAAGTTTAACACTTTATTACTTATTTCAGTAATACTAAGTAAGACAAATAAAAATGTTTGTTCGTTTGTGGAATTGTTTGAAACTTTGAACTCAGACCTGCATTTCGATTTTTTACTGTCTATTTCCTACCTATAACCTACCTACTAGGAATTATAACTAAACCACAGTGTCATTTATACAGTCACGAATCTTTGATATGTAAACACTTTCTTCTCTCATATTTTTTTAGAAGTAAAACTTCTTCTTTGAAGGTATAGGCGTAGGATTTGAAGCGTCATGAAATAATACCACCCTTTAGAGTACACTTATCCTGTGCCAAACCCTAACACGAAAATACTCTCCTCACCCGCCTCCTACAACGTTGATAAAAATTATGGTCAAAGCAGATATGAGCGTTATGAAATCATGCCATCACCCTAAAAACTTTACATACCCTGTACCCCACTCCAATACTACTACACCTTACCATTCACTCTCCTCTATCCCAAACGATTATGCTTAAGACAAACCAGTCACGAAATGGCACCACTCTTTAAAGTATACTCAATTACAAAACCAATAAATAAGTTATTTAATATAACCCGTGCATCTACCTCCTCTATATTATGGTAAAGTATACTATATATGTTTATACCGAATCCTGCCACCATCCAATCACCTCCTCTCCTAAAATCATAGTCTATTAGTATTATTATCGTTATCAAAAATTTATTTTTAGAAATCTAATAAGCTAAGAATTAATGCGTGGCACGTTGAATTGCGTACGTGCACGTCGATCGGGGCGTGATGTCCAGACGATTGTCGGTCTTTGTGTCAGTGTCACGTGCCAAAGGAAAAATTGGACGGCACGTTGGTTTTGCAGAGTTTTGATTTTGTTTGTACCATTACCGTGTTCTTATTAATCTGGTTTATATTATAAATGGTTAGGTTATGTTACTTGTCGTCTTTTTGTCATTCTTATTTATTAAAATTTAACAATTTAAAAATTAGCAAAGCGTATGCTGCACAATTGACTATTTCAATTTCTCGTCCATTTAAATTTTAAATAATATAATATATTTACGATCGGTTTAAGGAGGTGTCTGGTAGAGGCCATAGTCTCCGGGCCACCAGACTCCCAGGGCCTCAGTTTTTGCCACAGTATGTTACTATGTTCTTTATGTATGCATTTAACCGTTAAATTTGTACTTTGACACTTTAATATTTTTTCGTTGTCTGATGTTGACCTAGTCGTATTATTATATAGTAGAAACTACTAAGGATTCTGTTAAAAATATAACAATATATTTATTTATTTAAATAATACTTGCGGCTTTTGAATCGAGATCTTTATGATGTCTATAATACTATTTATTATTTTGCTTTTGTTAAAACGTGTTGATAACCGAATATTTTAAAAATTGTACATTATTAGTCTTTTAACGAGAGATTCGTTTAAAAGATTAACCCTGAATTCTTTAAATGTCAAAACCCGGGCTTAACGCCGTAATGTTTTATATAAATATTAACGGAAGTATAAGAGAATGTTCTGTCGATATGTTTACGTTGGTACAATGTGTAATCCTGGTATGTATGTAACGGTTTTTTACACTGTGAGAAGGATAAAACACTGCGAAAAAGCTGATTGGGTTTTTTTTTGGGGGGGGGGGGGGGGATGCTAATTTAAAACGTGTAGGTGCTAAATATCCCCAAAACACCCCTCTAGTTTCTCATACCTACCTCTCGAAAATACTGACGGGAACACCGCTGACATCAAGTACTTTATTACAATATCATTTATGTTGTCCGATAAGAACAATATAATACCTATTATCAGTTATCACTATAATGTCCGCGAGCCGCTGCCACGGCCGTCAACTTTCATCGACGTTCAACATTAGTTTACATTGTTATAAATAAATATTATCCGTATAACATTGTGTTTTATTATATACCCATACACGAAATCCTTGACTAAATTGACCTTATTTTCTCTCCCGTCATCATATTATTATTATAATATAGACCCGCGGAATGTAATTTAATGCATAGTAATATCAATATAATAAAGAGTAGCTAGGTGTATAATAATAACGATAATATTATTATGCGCGCGTATACATGATTTATAATAATCCGTAAAAAACTAATAAAAAAAAAAAAAAATGCGAATTTTTATCATAAACGCGTTTCTGTGTCTAATAATAATAATATGATACATACTGCTCACGTTATATTATAACAACTCGTAGGTATGACGACGACGACGATGGTTAAATGGGTACCGATCGATAGACGTGAGACGTCAACACCTACGAATACAGTATACAGGGGTATAAATCAGTTACAGTCGATCAATTACACCAATTGGGATGCATTATACCTGTATATATTGGTATTTTATTCCTTTTGACTATCGGTTCTTAAAAAATTTGAATTAATATTTGTTTTTGTATAGGTGTAAGTGTGTACACGGGTAATATTATACTTTTGTACGGACACACAATAGAATATTGTTATGTTTGTCTAGGGATTGATATTAAAAAAAAAAAAAATAATAAAAAAAAAAAAATACATTCCTACGCTGAATCATTTTTCGTTTCGCGATATCGCAATGTATAATATTATGATATCGGTATTGTAATAGATTGCAATTTAATTAATTTAATTGAACTGGTACGCACATAGGTTTCTCGTATATTTATCCGGCGGCGAATCTAATCGGTATCATTCATTCGGTTTTATACCGGGCTTATTTTACCATGCGCGTTTGAATAGGTTCGTGAGTAGTCCTAAACGAAAAACGCACGGCAGTAATAATTCGTATTTCTCAATATTGATCCGTAGGGGCACCGCGGGGCCTAAAATGCATTCGATTTCAGAAGACACGCGCCTTTTTTTTTAGCTCGACGATAGAAACGGTAGATTTCCATAGAAAAAAACCTGCTTGTAGGAGGAGGGGGGGGCGTAACTCTTTATAATACTACACGTTGGTCGATTGTTTGTCAGCTTTACTGTTATTTCTACAATTATAACTGATATCTAGTTACACGTTAAAAAACTTGGTACACACATTTGTTATTCAGGGGACACACTATTTTAGGCTCTGAATTAGGTGGTAGTATAACAACTACAACATTGTTCTAGTCGCTAGTAGTGTACGGTTTTTATTAATCGTGGTGACCATGAAATGTACAAAACAACGGTAAAGCGGAACAAGCGGCGTGCCATAAAGGGGGGGGGGTGGTATTAAAGGTTAGGTATCATCTCTTCCCCCTCATCCCAGCAGCTTAAAAAATACAACTGCGAGTGATCATTTGGTGATTTCGTCTTGAAATCATGTGTATACAAATTTAGTCTAGTTACAGTAAAACAAGTTATTTTATTGAAAAAAAAACAGCCTTTTTTGAATTCGGGGCTTATATTCTCATTTTCGGATCGGATATAACAGATGGAGATTTTACGATTATTTTGTTCCTTTTATTCAATGGTTTTTCGCGAGATTTTCAAATCTTCTTTTCTATCATCGGTGACTTTTTCTTTAAATATAATTTCCTTAGTTTGAACAATAGCATTAAATTAGAAAAAAAATGATTTCGTCTTTGTATTACTTTATCTATATCAGCCAATACCTATACAAAGCGTCGGTTTTTTTTTTTTTATTAAACACGGCAGATGTTACTGTATAAAAGTAGTATCATTGAGTTTATCTTTTGAGTTTTACTATGATAACGTGTGTGTTTTTGTTTTTGTTTTTTTTTTGTCTGTGAACAAATTTTCTGCCAGAAAACTTGTTTCGAAGTATAGACTATATAGCACCTTATTTGAAAACTAATTTTCTCTCGTGTGTGCACTGGGGTTATTATACTGAGGTCATTTTAATGAAAACCGTAATTATTACTGCCTTTCAATACTTGTATAACTCCGCTCCGAATCGTTTTTCGTTATCAATGGTTTATCGTCGGTTACAAGTATAAATTAAATATCTTTATGAATCTCACTTTCCCCACTACCCTCCTACAACAATGGCCACATCCGTCCCTAGTATCACCTCTTTTTTTTTTTTTAATATAGCTAAAAAGAAAGATCTGATTTAATCGGTTTTCCGACGCACCGCGCTTCCAAGTTTGGGTAGGATAAGAGTAGTGTAATGTGTATAAAAAATCATTTTCAAATTTTACAAAATTCAATACAATTTGAACAACAGTTTTTTATCCCCTTTATTTGATTCATTATTTTAAGTAGGTAGAAAATTGAGTTTCAAAAAAAATTATGAAAAACCGCAACATTATAGTAAAACCAATAACGTTCATTGCTACGCTCAAATATATTAGTAGAATTTAATTTGTTTGTCAGTATACGTATCTTTATTTGTGTGCAAATATATGATGAATAGAATAAGAAAAATATTCGTAATAGCGCAGTCAAAAAATTGTTCTATCCGTGATAGCCTGCAAAAAAACAGTTGATGTTTATTTTGAGCAGAACATTCGGTCGTTAGTCATTTTTTTTTTGGGGGGGGGGTGTGATAAAAACATTCATAGTATTTAAACATATTTGTGGGAGACTATTATTAAATTTTGGGATGTCATTCATGGCCCGATTCCCGGTCAACCCTTTAACGAGATTATCCATTTTTAATTACGGGGGAGTAGCAGAGCATCATCTGTGCGGCGTTTGAATAGTGTATCCACCATTTTCCTCTTGCCTGAACTGAAATGTGAAAGGTCTCGTCAACGGGTTGACGAAAATCGAGATTTTATTTATGGAATTTTCAATACAGGTTTTCGCTATTTGAAAATCGCTTAGTGGGCGCATAATGGGTAGTGGTTTTAAACACTGAAATAAGATTGATAAAAAAAAACAAAAAAAAAAAAAACAGATATTAATGTAAAATTGAAGAGCCGATTCAAGATTTGTTTCCAGATATTGTTTGGGGACGTTAAGTTTAGGCGCCTAAAATATTTCAAACAGTTATGGCAATACGACGCGCCCGTCTGAACGACTGTGCACCGTCAGTGTCGTCAATCCGGAATACTGCAGGTACCTATTATACCCATACTGGTTTCTCGGTAATTTACTATATAATGCGGAATCGTTACACAGAATTACAATGTTTTACGGTCCGTTAAATTTACCGGGTCCACTGTAATGCGTTTTCGTCAAACCGATAACGATATAGTCTCGAAACCCCGAGACACGATCGCATTACAGCCGACAGCAAATCAATTATCTCATAGATTTTGTTTCAAATTGGTTGTGCGTATTATATTAGGGTAATGTTATTGTCAATCAATTTCGAATGTTTCGGTACTCGACGTTCGCGTCGAACTGCCGTCGCGGAATACGTACCGTTTTTATCGGGTGACTCATTAAAATAATATAATAATTGATTAATTAGGGAAAATTTGGAAGAAAATTGTTCGCGAGTAATTGCGACGGATTCGACGTACGTGTCACTGCGTAATAGTTTCTCGCGGAAATATATCATAGAAACGACATCTAGCGGTTTTACGGCATAACAATCGTTACAACGTTCGGCGTACAGATACCGGCGACGGTAACGGCCGTTGAATTAATAGTCGGCGGCCCGGTAGGTAAGACAAAAAGCGGTATAAATAATATTTCACAATTTTATAATTATTTTGATATTTTATAATTTATGAATGCGCGTGAAATAGCTTAACGATCCATAAATCATAATATTATTGTTAACTTAATTACGGGTGCACAAACACACTAAAAAATTACATAGGTACCTAGGCTCTTAAATAATTCTGACAGGTCTTATTTTACGCGTATAGCCGAGATTTTGAAATCTCGTCAAACATAATTTATATTATAAGATAGTCGTTTTACTGTTGGTAATGTGATTTTTTTTTTTCTTTCCGTAAACAACTTTTCTATCATAAATCTTATACTCCGTTCATCAACTCCGGCGTTTGGTTTCCGGTTGAAAATCGTGTCTGTCAGTACATTTGCGTAGGGGGATTATTTTTTTAATTTCCCTTGTAGTCGTATTAATAATTGCGGAAAACCGAGAACTATACGCGATTACCGTCTCTGTTATTTTCGATTTTGTTGTAGTTCAATCCTAGAACAATCCTAGAAAAAAACATCAAATTTTCAACGAATAGCACTTTGTCGTAGTCGTGGCAATGCTCAGAGTTCGACTGGCTCTTCGAATCGGCCCGGGATGAAAAACAATATAATCCATTTATGAAACCAGCCCCCATTACCAATGTATGGACCGGCCCAGACCAATCCTGGTAATGCTCGAAAATTTAACGCATGGTACGTCATGAATAGTACCTACTTAGTCGTTGGCGGTAAACCAAAACGCACATAGTAAAACCAATAATATATTCTGTAAAACGCGTAACACAGGTGTATATTGAAATATTATCGTAAATTAATGATAACCGGGTATGTAAAGTAAGTAGGTAAATGCAAATTAAAGAAAATATTACTGCTTTCGATAAAACGGAAATTTTATAATCCGAGCGTAACGAGGAATGTATTGGTTTTACAATGATGTTTATTTTTGGTTTTTATCAGCTTTTCTATCGGAAATTTTGCTCCGATTTTCAAGTTTAGTATTTTTTCTGAAAGAAAATTTTACCGGGCCGATACTTCGGTGAGTTTATTTTTTGATATTTCAAATTACGGTTTACGGAATGAATGGGAAAAAAACTTGGGAAAAACGGGAAAATATTGTTTTCAAATCGTAAATATTACGGCCTTTCAAAACACATGCAACCGAACTCCGCTCGGAATCGGTTTTCGTTGGCAATGATTAATCTTTGCGTCCATATATATGTGTATATAAATACGTATAACGGCGTATTTTAGGCTTTTTTTTTTAGGGGGGGGGGTTCTCATGACTCCTGGCAATCATTTTTCTCCACAAATATTAACGTACGAATTAACACACACACAAATTCATACCCGATTATAATACACCTTAAAACCTTATAAGCGGTGATTTTATTATAAAAAAATCTTAAGATTGCTGTTTAAATTTTTGATTGTTATAAAATTATGACAGGAATAAAATATAAATGATTTGACTGAATAAATTAAAATTAATTTAACACTTAAATTTACTGACTAATTTCCCATATCAGTTTAATTAACTTTGTATATTCGTTTATTCACAATGTATAAACCTAATATTATTATCGTTTGGTAATCTCCAATTATTATTAATTCATGACAGAAATGTTCATAGCAGTTTTAAAATATTTCGTCATTCGTTAAGAATATTTTGCGATACTTCAGTAATTATTATTCATTACTGACAAAACGAGAACTAGACAAAATATTTGGGAGGGGGGAAGTTAACCCCAGGGCACCCCTCCAAAATACGCCACTGCATATATATGTATACACGTAATTTTTTTTTTTTAGATTTTATATTCTAAATGCATTCAGTTATTGAAAAAAAAAAAATCTACTAGACATTGTATACTTAACCGGTGAAGGCAAAACGTATTATTCGTTAATTACGAGACAAGTTTCACTCGGTAATATGAATGGAATGGAATTGTGTTTGCCCCCCCCCCCCATCTCCCCACCCGTTAAATGTGGATAAATTAATAATTGATTACAATTCTTAGATAAGAAAAACATAGGTCATTACTACATTACTATAATTTTAATGGTGCCGCCTACCCCTAGATAAATCGTCCGGGTTCAACACTGAGTAAGAACACTTTAAGAGATGTTCGCCACTAACGCGATTATAAAAATGTATCGACGACGGTATTCACTTTTTTGATATGCGTGTACACTGTTGTTCGTTACAATTATTACAAAACAATCGTAATGTGCGGTAATATGCCACCTACAGTGGCGCACGGGGGAATGCGGAGCGTGCAAGCAGTCAACATGAGCACATCCGGTTGCATTTTTTTGTTTTAGCATTCAAACGTGATTTCTAAACGTCCAGTCGCATTGTTTTTCAGTCTTTAAACATAGTTTTTTTTTTTTTTTTTTTTTTTTTAGCTTCCCTGTGGCGTACCAACAATCCAATGCTCTTGTAGTACCCACTCCTGTTATCGAGAACACATCGCAGTCGCATTACTCGGTACCACATTTTGCGTCACGCCTTTGCCGCGTTCGAAATCGAAATTCGCCGAATTTGTAACGCCTTTCTCCCTCCCCCCCCCCCTTCCCCCGCCCCGTGTAATTTACCTACAATGTTAAACTCGCGGTACGGTTGCGACCGGGTGAAGGAGCGCGGGAAAAATGGCCGGGTTTAAAATAGCCACTCTCAGAATTATTTTCGTCGGTATAGCGCATTGTTTAAACTTTGCAATATCTGTTGATAATTTCCTAAACTATCCTATGCGCTTATACGAGTACGTATTATTAACGGGGTTCTACCGAAATGTCTGAGGAAAAAATGTCCGGGGGGGGGAAATGTCCCAAACGCTTTACTATGGCTACTCTCGTCGAAATCAACCGGATGCGAATGATCTTCGACTAATTTTGGATTTTTTGTCGGACCAATTCATAGTTAAAGCGTAAAATTGCCAACGTAGTGCGCGTTGATTAATTCGTGGTTAAAATGGTACGTGAATAACCATTCGAACAAAATTCTGATTTATTCGTATGAGATTTAATTCACTCGCGAGTGGTTATTGTAGAAGTTCCGAAATGAAAACGAAACCAACAGAAGTTACAGTTATCATTGTAAGTGTTAAAGTAAAACCCGTTCCTATCGACTTGGGTTAATCCTTATTATCATTCTATTTTTACCCCCGGACGTTTTTTCCTCGGACATTTTCACCTACAAAAAAATAGAACCCATATCAATACACGTGGACGAATGCGCGGCATGTTTTTTTTCGTCGAAATCCGATCCGCCTGATAAACGTGCGGCGGGGTCGGGGTCGGAAGTCTCCCGCGTAAACCTGACCCGACCCGACCTCCCACGTTTCATACCAATAACGCGTACGCCGCGCCGTGACACAGTCTCGGCGCTCCCGAAATTTCGCTCCGGCGTAGCTCCGAACGGTTCGTGTTTCGCGGGACGAACGCGAGAATTCCAAACGAAAATCCCGGTCGTCGTTTAGTGTTCGGTCCGGTTTTTTAATTATTTTTTTTTTTTTTTTTGATCGCAGACGAACAAAAACATACGGAGTTTATAAAAACGGTATTTCGGAACGTCGAACGCATTCAAAACGTTTGGAAACGTCGTCGCTGAAACGCTAATAATTGGCGATTATCGTCGCCCGCCCGGGCGTCGATGTTGATAATTATCGTTGTGATAACATCCTAGGCGTACGTCCGTCGCAACAGCCGTAATCCGGACTGATTCGGCTTTGGCAATAATATCGTCGGCGAAAATCGTGTGACGCGCGCGAAACGGAAAACGACCGAGCGGTTTTTTTTTTTTTCTATAATAACGTACACAATATCACACGTATAACGGGCGGGAAACGGTGTTGAATGGAAGCTCATCAAATTAATGAAAGTGAAAACGGGGAAAACGCACACACGTCATGCTATACACCTATAGAGGCACACGTTCTATTACGGACACGCCCTAATATAATCCGATGCGGCGGTTGTTTCGTGCCCATCGTCCCGTGTCAACTATAACATTTAGGCCGGGTCGCACAGTTAACGTTCGCATCTATAACTACTCGCAGAACGATATTAATCATTTTATCAATTATTGCCGGAATTTCTGATCGTTTTTCTGTTTTTAAATTTACACACCTACCCATTGCTAAATTTGAACGACTCAACTTAAATATACGGATTTGTTATCCTCATAATCATCATCGGGCGATGATGTATTTATTATTGAGGTGATGACCGAGATTACCGAGGTAAAAATCTGCCCGGAATAGATCGAATCCGCTGGTTGAGTTTGATGGTGTACAGATTTCAAACAACGATTCGGATACTAATACCTAATGGCCAATAACAAAATAATAAAATGCGTTTTTTCTGACGCAAAGATGCCACAGTTTTGTTATTTATCATTGTTCAGGTCTCGGGGCGAGGTTAGGTTAGGTTAGGGTGATTTGGGGTTATCAAATATAAATGGTTTAGTTTTTCCGGTAACCATTGTTGTCTTTACATTTTAATTTACGGATTCATTGCAAATTTGTTCGTGCAACACTTTTACATGTTACAGAGCCATGACAATTTACAGGCGTTTGTAATATACAGGCGTCTATAAAATATGTTTACAGAATGTTTGTGCAACCCGGTCTAACTCTTTATATTACTTTGGCAATACCTACAGTGTATTAGCTTATTTTATTAAGTTTTAGACGGCAATCGACGATTGGACAAGATAAGATTAGTAATATGTTTTATCGGCCATGAAAACAGAAAATTCAAAAATACAGTTTTCACTTATTAAACTCTCTAGATGCTTATAATGAAGTGTTTTTTTTTTTTTTTTTTTGTTGATTTTAAGTTCTATAGGTATCAAACTCGGATTTTCAAAAATATAAATTCTATAACGGCCAAACTACCATTTTTGGTTATTTCTCAACCGTTTTGCGATACGCGTGAACAAGTTGAGTAATCATCACCAAATTTCACCAAAATTACTCTTAATACAGAAGAATCAAATGGGGGGAGGTGGGTTGTTTGATCAAAATTATTTAACCCATTTTGTTTCGTTTACACAAAGATCACCTTAACATATATTATGCACACAATAATCTTGAATAATTAATATTTATAAAACTGCTGAAAATAATCTGTTATATTGTACAAATCACACAAACGTATTAAAATTTTAAAAATTAAAGATAAAAAATACTTCCTAGGATAACGGGGACGGGTGCAGCCACTGTTATAGGTAATTTAATGTACACCTGTAAGCAACAATAAACCATCTTGCTTGCGAAAAAACGATTCTGAGAGGAGTTTAGTTGATAGTGATGCTTTGTCAACAATATATATGCCATATTATAGTAAAATTTATTGCTATCATTAAATGTTGGAGCGAAATTGCTGGTAGAAAAGTTGTCCACAGAAAAAAATAATAAATAAACATCTTTGTAAAACCATAAGCTTCTTCGCTCCACTCAGATTATAAAAAAAAAAAATATTGTCGACCGATTTGGTTAAAAATATCATGTTTATTATTAGTTATTTGTCTTTAATATATTGTATAGGATACTTTATTTAATAATAATAATAATAATAATAATTGATAATTTAATTTAATTTTTAACTCGGGGTCCCTAGGAATGGGAGCTATTTTGTCGTCATATGTGTGAGATTAGGTTTTCAATTTTCAAAGGGTAGAGGACTTTTGTATGATTGTGATTTTTGGTTATTTCGAAGACTCCCTATAAGCAGTCATTGAAGTATGGGTATGGCGTACTCCCACGTCGGGACTGATATATTTTGGGTAATCGTGACTGTATAATAATATATCATCTTACCGACCACATCACACACACGCGGTATACGCACTGCGATAGTATAAACATATTGAATTTCAAACGTATGTTTCACCGGCTCCAAAAGCTTTCCTAAAAAGAATATCGTATAATTATTGTGAATTTGTGCGACACCTCACTACAGGGGTCGGTAATAGGCGGCCCGAGATCTAATTTCGGACCGCGAAGGGGAAATCAATGGACCACCGAAAATAGTTTACTTGAATATTGGTTTTTTTTTTTTTTTTTATTATTTATCTCTGTGTAGACTACAGTGTGTTTTAATACTTTTCATCAGATCTTGGTGAAGAATTTGTTAAGAGATTCAAAGAAATTGCAGATATTGGAAAACTGCCACAATTTGTTCAAATTTTGTGAACTTTATCCAACGAGAGAATATAAATATTGACGTGCCTCCAAAGTTGATCGTACTTCCGAAATTTTCATTTCAGATTTAAATTATTGACTTGCAAGAAGATATTACCAGTGGAAATAAACAAAAATGGATCTATTGAAAATTGTCGAGTAAAGCATATATTAGGCGACCTGTAAAAAATTGGCCAACAACCATGTTTGGCTACAAAATATGTGCAACTTCGTTCTCCGAAATGATCTTTTTAAAGAACAAGTTATTATCCTTATTAACTGATCTTCACCTTGAAAACACTCATCAGTAGGTATGCCATTTCTCTCATCAGAGTATAAAATCGTACGTTGTTTTATTATTTCATTATAACACATTCTATTAAATAGATTTGCTTAAATTGTGTAACAAAATTGTTTTCAAATTATCCGGACCTTCTTAGAAACTATATAATAACCGCTATATTATATTATTTTAAACTTTGATAAGGTTCGCCAGTCCCCTCGCTCTCTCTTCTTTCCCCCCAGGACACCGAAAATGTATATTTTTTCCGCCAAAAATTACCGATTTGAAATTTATAACGCGAGTTCGTGCGACATAAGTATTACGTTCGAAAAACCGTTTGCGGGTCGGGGAAACGAAAGTCACTTAGTGTTTTGGTTATTTAAAAGATAAGTTTATACATAACCGTTTCATCTGTAGTTGTTTGTGTTGTAGTTTTTTACGCTATTTTTTTCCATTCGGTTACGGCATAGCTATATAGATATATTATTTTAAAAACGCTGATGCGTAAAAAAAAAAATAAAAACCGTTTTCATTACGCTGTTTTGTAAAATATATTTTAACGACATAAGATTATTTCGATTACGGAAAATGCACGCGGTTTAATTATTATTCGGGAGGTTTTTTTGTTTTCCGTCGGAACGGAACATAAACGACAAACAAACAAAAAACAACATAAAATTCAATATCATTCTATTATCTTATTGATTCGGTATATCTATACAGTGTACGATAAAGTTCAATGTTTTTTATTTTTGTAAACAATTATAATTATAGGATTTTTAACGTTCACGTTATAATTTGTAATAATATTTTGATATAGCACGGTTATGTTTTTCAGGAAAAAAGTTTGTTTTTAATTTTTTTTTTTTTTTTTTTTGTACGATTGTTTTGACACTCGGTACTTATGTAAAAATATTCGCACGACGCAACAAAAGAATATAACGATAATAAAATGTCAACAAATGCCACAAAAGAACGTTTTATTTTCGGGTTATGCGTGTACAATAATTAATAATTAACAATATTTCTTTTGTTTTAGTTTTTTTAACGAAGCGCGGCTGTGATGTTATGGTTTTACAACGTCGTAAGCTTTTTAATTTCGTTTCTCGGGAAAACGCTTTTCGGTCGGGCGGTGTCGGGGCGACGGGCGAGGGGCGAGAGAGTGTAAACACGCTCGAAAAGTTTCGCCCCCGGGCAACTTTGTAAATAGACATTTATACAAACAATAAGAATAACGGGCGGGATGGTACTCATTTTGCAGCGGGAGAGGTAACTTTTGGCATTTCCAGTTCGATGCCCTCGGAAGAAAAAAAAACAGCTGTAAATTATAACCGAGGAGATGTAAGCACCGAGCGTTTAAATATTAATCCTATATTATACTGGCCGAGATTTTCCGATCGATAGTTATTATTTCACGAAAAATATCATTCCGAATCTGCCAAACGTCGTCGTGTTCATTTTGTCACTATACGAATTATAAATTATAACCGTTCGTGTTTATATCAGGAGCCTAATTTTAGTTTCTATTCGGGCACATGCGACGTATCAAGCAGACCATATAATAATATAGATATACCTATGTACGTACATTGTTATCTTGCTTTAAATTTTTGTCCGTTGACCATGGACCGCATTAATAGCATAAATGGTAAAAAGCAATTTAAAACTAAACGATAACAAATAATTGATTGTTTTAGCTGTGCCAAACTAGTATGTAATGCTTGAAATAAAAATGAAAAGCATTTAATATTAATTATATTTCATATCTATGAATTTTGTACAAGCAAGATACCCTAAAAAAAATATATATATATTATATTATAATTTAAATAAACGATTTTTTAAAATTTAGAGTTTACAGCTACCAAGAACTATACAATTCTAATCGTTTAACCTGTTTTTCAGTATGATAAGTAATGACTGCAGATACGTAAATCTATTGTTTACTCGGTTAAGCACTGAAATTAACACTATATTTGTTTATTAACTTGTACAAGTTGTGACCACGATTGATAGTATAATAACAATAATACATAAATTATAAAAATACAATTTAGTTTTAATTGCATAAATAACTAGCTGAACCGGCAACGTTTCGCTATTGCTTAATAATAGTGTAAATAATAACAATAATAATATTAATAGTTTCCTTGTCCGTGACAACCAAATAATCTTCCGTATCACAAAGGTAGTCTTTGAAAATAACAAAAACAAATAAACAAATAATTAGATATTCGTATTAAAAAAATAACTAAACACCCCTACGATACCCCATTGAAACCTAAGGGTAAAAGGGTTGAATTTTCAAAAACCTTTTTTTACTTAGTGATTTTCGGCTCTAGATTATTAAAAATTATTTGAATCTAAACCGAAATCGCTTTCCTGACATTTCTGGGAAATATAGGAAATAATCCTTTATAAATAATCCGCTGCTTAAAAGTTTCCCGCCAGGTGGTACTTTACTGGAAATGTTTTTTCTATATTCTCGCAATAATTTAAAAAAAAAAAAAAAACTGTCAACGAGCTCACCCAAATTTTGCATTTTGATTGTTTGTTGATTTGTGGGTTTCCTCGGTTACACGAAAAAAAAAACAACAGCTAACCAACCTGAACTCCCCTTAGTTGAATCGATTTTTGTGTTTGCAATGATTTATCGTCGCTTACGTTATATAGTAAATTAGTTAAATAATAATTATTATAATTTATACTTTCGCGACTTCCCGTTTTCGACAAGGTGACCTACCTACCCGTGGTGCGAAGTGTGTCTGACACTGTTTATGCATATTTTTTTTATTAGAACTTAAAATCTAAAACATCGTGGTGCTCGATCGTTGCAACGAAAAATTATATTAATATTACTTGTTTTTTTTTTGTGTGTAGGGCAGAGTCACGTCAACACCTATAGCCAATGTCCTGCTGTGGCCAATCGTTTTTATTTTATTTTTAAAATTTAAAATTGTGTAATTTTGTAATTTTATAATAAAAATTTTTAAAAAAAATTAAATTAATTTGTATCTATAAGCAACGATAAACCATTGCTTACTAAAAATGATTTTGAGCGGAGTTCTATCAAAACTCATCCGTAATATTTTGTATCGTATACCGCTAATTAGTAAATATTGCTGAAAAACAATTAAAATTTTACTTATAATCGAAAAGAGTTCACTATTCAAATGGGTCCCTATTGAAAGCTTCTACTATATTAAGAATATTTCTATTTAATTATAAAAATTAGTATGATGATAGTATAATGCAAAAATTGATATTAGGTTGCGAAATTTTTTAAGGTTGATAAAAATAAAAAAAATCGGTTTTTTAAGACGAAAATTGTAGCGCAGTTATTTTAAAAAAGCTATTTCTGAGCGAAGTGAGGAATGTATTAATTTTTCAATCGTGTTTATTTTTTTTCTGTGAACAACTTTTCTATTAGAATGTGTTCACCAATTTTCATTATGATATATAGGTTATATTTCAGATATTTGATTATTATGGAACACACAAATTTATCAGTTAAATTGGATAAAATAATTAAATCTATAGGCGAAATAAGATCCACACAAAACAAATGTATCACCTCAACCAATTTCTGTAGTAAAACTAGACTTAAAACTGAATGATATTAATTGTAAATTAGATAAATTAGATCACGTTAGAAGTTAAAACACAAATTTGTCTAATATTCCATAATTTACAACTCATTCATATGTATGTGACAAATAGAAATGTCTATTAAATGTTTCTATAAAAGCCTATTACTCTGTCCAAACAGCTCAATGTTTTTGAAATTTTAAAAAACAAATATAAGCTAAATAGTTTTTATGGTTTTAAACATAATATTACTGTTTCATCAGATTTTTCATTATTTTTTTTTTTATTATTATTTATTAGGTGTTTCTCGTTATGGTAGTCGAACATGAACCCAGGGAAAAATTATGGGATCATTAACAAAATGACCTTCATGAAATACCTCCCTAGTAAGGTTTCCTTTCAAAAAAAGTGATATCATTATAAATCGGAACAAAATTGCTGATAGAAAAGGTGTCCACAGAAAAATAAATAAATAAACATCATTGTAAAACCAATATAGTCCTTCCTCCACTCAGAATCTAAAAAAAAGTGCCCATTTGGTTTGTTGAGTTGTATTGTAAGAACATCCTCTTTGGTAAAATACTATTGAAAATATCACTGCTACAGCGGTAATGACCATTTTCGGATGGTTTTTATATTACCTACTGCTTTTTTGGCAGTAATATTTACAAGTGACCCCTGACGTCAAATTTCAACACAACAAATATACTTAGTGGACTTAGCAGTATTATTTGTCTACCGTCTATAAACGTATTTAGCAATTTTCAAACTTTTCCCGTGGTGCCCTTTTTAGACCTCAACCCTTCCGTGAATACCACGAGGAATATGCATACAAAATCAACATTAGATAGTTTTCATTGATAACCAGTTTTTATAATTTTATTGAATATAATACAGTATAAGCACTCACATCATACAGTTGACTTAATATATTATTTTTTATAAGATTTAATTGGTAATTAACAAAAATCAACAAAAAAATTACAATACCTAAATTATAAATAATTTATTATGAGTCACTGTGCCCCCGAAAAGAGCTCGCAGACTCACAACAACTGATAACGTACAAACGCTGTAGTAACCACTGGTGAACTCTTTTTATTGCTTTAACTGTTGTTTTAACTTAAGTAATAACCCAATTTGTCTAGTTCTAGAAATAAACAATTAATTACTTTCATATTTTCTAACTATAGTGGAAACCGTTCATCAATATCACGTCCTGTGTCATTATTAATAATCAATAATATGTTCTATAGTGTGGTATTAAATAGGATATATTATCAAATATGTTTTGACTGATACCTATATCCGTAGTTTCAATGTAAGCTGCCGCGCATGATTATATATACTTTATTTATAATCCTGTTTCTATAAGAACACAGCAGCACGATAATAGATATAGTACATATATATATATATATATATAACCATGCGTGGCAGCTTAAATTGTTCGGTTAGTAATTTTTATCATCATCACTAATGTGATGATATTGTTAATAAAGTTATAATAATTGTTTTGTATGTATGTTCAATGTTGTATTATTAATAAAAAACATTTTTTAACATTACAATGGTTCATCGTTGCGTTATTTGCAAGTCGGTACTGGGCGACATGACTGTCGATCCATTTGTAAGTATCATGGAATAAAAAAAAAAAATAATCTTGGCCCCGACTTGGGACAGCGTTTTCGGAAACACGTGATAAGGCAACGTGGTCTATCCATTCTTCATTGTCTATGATGCTAATTGCTAATAGTTTATTATACGTCTTGATACTGTTTGAGTTTAAATATTTGTGCTGTATTAGTGACTATTGTATATGCTAGTCACACTATTATACATTAGTGTATATAATTGTTACTTTGATATCATGGAAATGGACCTGTTCTTACGATTTACCTTAAACTGCTCAAATTGGTAATTATGATTTATGAATAATATTGTGTGCACATAATATTCAATCTCATTGTCTTGTATTGATTAAAATGTTTTCACTTTTTAGACGAGTGGAGTTTTAACGTTAATATGTTAAAATCAAATGTACAGTTGCAACTAACCCAATAAGCGTTGAAAAAAGAACAAGAACGTTTTATTGTTCACAATTCAGAATTTAAATCTCAACACAATTTTACATATGACGGTATAAAATGTGAACTGTGTACAATTGTTAAGTTCAAATTCCAATAAAAAAGAATCATTAAAAACATTGTTTTTCAATAATGAATCCACAGCCACTGTAAGTAAAAATATTGATATTAATACTAATGTAGGTACCTATAGTGTAGGTCATTTTTTAAGAATATCTGATAGAATGTTAACTGTTTATGTTAAGGCTAAAATTATTAATATGGATAATATGCTTTCAAATAATTTTATTTAATAATTTATTTTAAATATTATGAATTAATATTATGTATTAAGAGATCATTGAACAAAAACCATTTTGAACAATATAAAAAGCTAACATATTCTAACATAAAATCTGGTTTATTATGCAAATGTTGTGTTTTATTTATGTGTAAAAGGTGGTAGGTATAATAATATAATATAATAACTTTAAAAAAATGTATTACTGAACCCTACTAAATTTTAAAACCCAACTGGGAAGGGATGAGACTTTGAAGTGCACAAAAAAATGGTTATTATTATATTATGTTTATTTAAAGGTTACTTAAATTCCTTTTGTAACTTATTGTACTTACTGTAAAATTGCTGATGATTTTTTGAAAACTGAATAATCAAAAAAAAGATGTGATTTAATAAATTAAATAAATAATCAAAGATCATATCAAGTTCTTGAAAACCGAAAAAGACTAAAACCAATCATACAATCTGTTTTATTCCTTATTCAAAGTGGGTTTTAGAAAATATTTAATAATAACTTATTCAAAATGAACATATATTAGTCCTGTAGCCCAAATTGAATGAATGAATTGTTGTAAATATATAATAATGTGACATCTTTTAAAAGAGGTAAAAGAATCAAAATACTACTGTATTTTATTTGATAAAACTATTGATATAATTCATGATTCTCAAATGTGTCTTATTTTAAGATACATTATCAATGGTATAATTCAAGAAGATTTTATTGAATTTATTGACTGCCACAAATATGTGGTATGGAAAAAATAAAACAGTGCTAATGAAAATAACATTCAAGTCAAATTACTTCTACCAATACTATCTTAGAACCATTTTTTTTGTCTGACGGTGAATTTTTAATTTCAAACCGGTTGTACACTACTCATATTATAATACTCCAGTCTATATTCATGTCAATTCATGTACATTCATTGATACATTCACTACTACATTTATTTATTTATATGTTCATAAATTAATATATTTTTTCTTGTACCTATACATAAAATGTAATAGCTCGTCAAAATATTTCTGCTCATTATACTTTATTGCAAAATTATAAATAAAATGTATTATTATTAAAAAATATGTGGCCCGTAATAACTTCTACTTACATGACCCAGTCTTAACAAAAGGTTGGTGGACATCCCTGCTTTAGACCCTAAATACTGTGTATTGTGTTGGAGTTGGTACAGATGAATATTCTATTATGGTATCTTCTATCAAGAGAGCTGTTAAAACAATTCAATCAGTTGCTATAAATTTTGTACATTGTTCTAGTCATCATGCATTAAATTTAGAAATTTTGAATTCATCAAAAGTTAAAAGTATAAGAACTTTCACTTTTTAATATGTCTGCAAAATGAAAATTTTTTTGAAAATCTGTTTTAAATGGAAAACCTTATTTAAAAGTCTCTGTGAAACAAGATGGACAGAGTGGTATAATAGTACAATGGTTTTTAAATTTTCAATGCCTCTAATAATAGAAGCTTTGACCAGAATTATCTGAATGGAGTGAACTAGATTCATCATCAAAAGCCAAAACTCTATTGACAGTAATGTGTATATGTGAATTAATCATTTAAATTGAAACCTTATCTAGTTTGTTATGTGTAACAGCTCTTATAAGTGTAATACTTTAGGGCATTAGCATGTGTTACCTGCATTTGCTTGTATTCAAAATATAGTAACCATATTAGAAGATATGCTTATAAATTGTGATACAGATTTTAAGAAATTATTTGAAAAGAGTTGTTCAATAATGAACAACTTTGACATTGAAGTAAAAACTCCCAATATTATTCAAATGTAAAATTTAACATTCTAATTACCCATATTCAAGTACCAAAGATTTGTATAGGGTGTCTCTATGTATACCATTGGTGGAAAATGTATTAGAAGATTTGAAGTCAAGGTTTTTAAGTCATGGATGTAAAACGTGAACCACAAGGAAGGATGAAAAAGGAAAGTTGGAAGCAATAGAGATGAATGATGAAGTTGAACTGGTCCCAGAGGAAAAGAAACTATATTATCTAGCAAGAAATTGGTGAAGGAAGAAACTATATTTCTTCTATATTGAAAAGGAAAGTGAAACTCGTCGGGTATCTGTTTAGACATTACATATTTTTCACCAACATCTTGGAGGGTAAAGTCATGGAGAAACGACCGATAGGAAGATTCAGACAATCCTTTTTCAGTGACATCCATTAACTAATGGGTTTCACGTGGTTATCTGTATCTGTAACTCTGGTTCTGATTACAACAATAAGAATGTAAAAAAAAGAAAAGATTCTCTGTAAAATTAACTTCACTAGGATAATTTTTTAATGTTTTATTAATTATGGTTACAACCTATTACTACCCATGAGGCAGGTATTGAGTGTTGAAAAATAACTCTTAACAAGTTTGAACCAATATCTGAAAACCTTAACCGAATAAAAATATACATAAATTATTGCATTTAAATTTTCTTATAGTGTCACAGTGTGAAATGATTGGATTTTGTCTCCCCCTTCCCCTTAAAAATTATCCCAGATACGCCAATGGTCTATTAGATACACATAGAAGACACTCGAAAAATATAATGTACCTATACTTTATAGGTTTGCTATAAAGTGTTGATAAAACAGAATTTCATATATACGAGTACAATATATTATTGTATTTCAACCGCCTAACAGTGAACTATTTAAATTTTGATAAAAAATATAATTATTGAAATTTATACTTACGCATTATTATGTTCAAACACGATTTGTCCGGTATCTACATGTCCGATTACGTGTAAGTGTACACATCTAATTCAGTTATTTATTATCGAAAAACTGGCAGATCCGGGAAATTAATTTAATCGCAATATTATTCAGCATATCTTCAAGTTTTATAATTTGTGCGTATGAGCGTGACAATCGGTGAAAAACCGAATTCAAATCGTGCATTACTAACATATTTATAGTTTAATATTGATTACAGTCAGGGGCGGAGTGGGAACAAAATTTAGGCCGGGTGATTGAAATGTATTCCGGCCTCAATAAAATACGTACCAATCAAATTGTTCTTATTACGCTCGATTTCAGCATTTTAATTTGAACCCACAATCAGTTGTTTATAACGAGTGTGATCACAGTTAAAATAAATAATTAAAAAAAGAGCTGATACTGGTGATGGGAGCGACCACTATTGTAGGTGAGAAGTTGGGAAGTTAGGAAACATGAAGTTATTTCATTTATATCTGTAAGCAACAATAAACCATTGTTTGACGAAAGATGATTCTGATAACACCTAATTTGAAGTGCCCTAATTTTTTTTTGCGACTTTCGTTTAGACTTGATTTCAAAACGCTTATTAAAAAAAAAAAGTCGTCCGATGATTTTGGAAATTTGATCACGTTTAGGTTAGTCCAATAAAAGTATTATTACCAAGTTTCAAGTTTTTACATGTATTTATAACCGATTCGCAGCAAAAAACTCCCAAAAATTAAAATTCCTTAAAAACTCAAAAGTTTTGGCCATGATACCATAAGAAAGTAAATCAAAAAAGGTATCTTGTGATTTTTCGATTAAATCATTTTTTTTTGATAGAAAACGTCGTTTGTGTTTTTATAAAATAATGAAATCGTAAAATTGTACGTTTTCCTACGTTTTTTTCCCTACTTAAGTGATTTTTTATATCAAAAAATTACTTCACTTAAGTACAATCTAGACAACTTGAGCTTTCAGAAAAGTTACTACACTTTAAAATCGTTGCAAGTTTACTAGGAAAAAACGTGTTCACAGACTAGAACAAAGAAAAAAAAAACACCAATAGCTCGCCCCCTCGCTGCGATCGGAATCTAAAATTATTAATCTTATATATCTAATAAAATCTTATTTTGCGATAATATAGTAGTATAGTAAGGTTATTTATAGACAGCGGTGTTAAATTAAATTGTTTACTTACGAAAATAGCGTATTTTATGAAAAAAGTCCTTATTTATTATTTATTGTAACAGTTAAAACTTTAAAAATATAAACAAATATGTATATATATTTATAAATACGGTCAATGGGGGGAGGGAAACTTCAGCCCTTAAGCTCCCCTTCCTGCGTACGTCACGGCCCACAATATTTCATTTCAAATAATAATGTATTATGTGTATACAAAAAGTTTAGTTTAATAACTGGTATTATTACATTCAGCTTATAGTAAATTGTTAAAAATAGCTTCAAGCGCTATTTTGTTGAACTAGATTGGTTAACTTTTGTTGCAATAATACACTTTAAGAATAAAATCAGTTAAAAAGTTAATATCAACGTGATATTCACAGAAAATGGTTTTACTGAATTAATTTAAAGCACTGAGTGATGCGAGTTAATTTTACTATAATATTCCGGATGATTCAATTAATGGTGGGTACACTCGTTATCACGGAAAGTATTAACGTTTTTCGGAATATGGTTTTTAGAAAATTTACAAAACAAACAGCTCTGGGTTGGAGGCGAGTAGTAGAGTATCATTTGTGTGGCGGCACGGCGCGTGGCGTTAGGTTGGGTTGCATCACTACTCTCTTCTGATCCAAACTTAAAAGTGGAATATTTCGTCAACAGTTTGACAAAAATCAAAATTTTAACACTAAAATTTATTTTAACTAATACTCCATCTATTTATGCAATTTATAATATAGGTCGTCATTTGAAAATCAAATGTAGCTAGTGGTTTTACTCCCAAAAATAACGGCGACTAAAAATAAAATAAATATAAAATTATAGAGCAGCTTGTTTCTTAAATGCCCTCTAAAATAAATTCCAGAAAATATTAATACTTTCCGAGATAATAAGTGTGTCCACTTAAATAGATCAATTGGTACACCTACGTTATAAATTTCTATAAAAAGTTTTCGCTCTGCATCAACTTCAAGAGTAGGTTTCAATCAGAACATTTTGTATAGTTCATGAAAAAGAATGTCATTTTAGATTCTGAGTGGAGCAAAGAAGCTACATGGTTACAAATATGTATTTTGTTTTGCTTTGGACAACTTTTCTACCAGAGATCTTGCTCCGATTTATAATATTAATTTTTCTAAAAGGAAATCCGACTGGGGAGGTACTTAATAGAGGTCATTCTTCTATTTTCTTGAGAGTTTTCTTATCAAATTTGAAAAACCGAAAAATAACGGAGGAAAAAATGGAAAATATAAGAAATGTATGTACTAGTTATAATATAGTACGGTATTTTTTTTTCCTGTGAACTACTTTTCTACCAGCAATTTTTCTCCGATTTACAATGATAGGCGATAGCGGTTTTTGTTTTTATTGTAATTAAAGTACGATATCGTACGTTTTACCTTTTTGGGAACACGATTCTGTTCGATTTTGATCAAACTTGTCAAAATTACCACAAAAACATTACGATTACATGCGATTTTCTGGAAAGGAAAAAAAAAAATTATATTATACTACATAAAAGAATCGACAAAGGTTGTGATTATTGATCGGGATTACTGTTGAGCATAAAATCTGTATTGATCCGGATTGGTACTTTCAATCCGGATTATAAAGATCCAAAATAGGTGGTACTAAATTCTGTTCGTATTGTTACGTACACATGTTGATAACGGTGTGCTGTGCAACACCGCACCGTGTCACCGGTGTCTCTATTTAATTCATTGATGGCTCCGAAATCCGGGTCGGATCCGAGAATACGGATTAAACGGATTTAATCCGAATTCGGATTATGTGATTGTAATCCGTATTCCGGATTGGTCAAAGTATTGCCCAGCATCACAGTGACTGGGTACTGAACGTTTAGGTAGGTACGCACGAATAGCTACAAAAACGAACATTTTTAAATTGAAAACGTGCAATGCAGTCTATACACTACGTATACAAATATAATACAATTAATGTATTCAATATCCGTATAGTTCGGGAATAGTTCCTATGTATAGGCGGGTATACTTTAAGTATTAAAATTTAATCCGCCCGTAATGGAACGTAGCTAATATTAAAAGCTTTGCGCGGGATAAACATTACATTTAAAAAAGGTTATTATTGACTTAAATAATAGTGCACAATAGGTTATATACGGTTCGCGCAATTTGAACTACGCGACGTCAAGTCGGCGTGTATATTACAAACTCTACTGTCATCTATACCCGCTTAGAATTTGTGGTTTGAATGTCGAAAATAATTATTAATAATTCGGGTTCTAAAATTATTGGATGAAACTTAAATTTCGTTTTGCAGAAAAAAGAATTAGTTACATACTTGTACCTAAGTTGTTTATAAATTTAAAACTCAAACAGCAACTACGGCAGAGGCATGTATGAGGCACCTAAGGCACCGAACGGTGCTGAGCGGCTCCGAGTCTTTTTGAAAATTTTCAACGACAATTTGAAAACATCAATAATTAACAACAGGCTTGACAATTAATATAGATTGGTCGGTTAATTTTTGACGTTTGTTTATTACGGCACAAGGCCAATACGAATAAAGAACAGAATATTTAAAGTTTAAAATGAATCCAATACTTTATACAAAATAATACAAAACCGAACAAAGAAACGGCTAATATGTTTTGAAAAAAAAATGTACCATTCAATATTTCGTACTCCTAGTCCTATTAAAAATATTAATGGAATGACTACGTTATGACGTGTCCATCCGTTAAAAATATAATTTTCGACCAGAAATCTCGAGTATACAGTGAAACTCATTTTTTTATTGGTAGTTTTTATTTTTATTAATAAGTGGAAAAAAACGTCGGAAATACGGAAATATTTACTCAATAACGGTTACTGTTAGTTTTTTGTCGCGTGATTCAATGAAAAATAATCGTAGAGCAATCCAAACTTTTAGCGAAAATTAGCATTTTTTAGGCGTGATTCGAAATATATTCTGGCGTTTCTTTAGTTATTTATAGCTATTCGAAATTATCGAGGTTTTTTTTTTTTTTGATTTTATGCGGATAAAAGTTTAGTAATTTATTTTCATCGGCGTGTTATAAGTTCAAATTGACGTCGAAGTTAATAATATTATAATTTATTTCGCAGTTACAAATTAATACGGTAGGTAGGTACAATAATAACGTCTGAATTAAATCAATACCGTCGGATGTTTTTTTTTAACCCAACTCCGCTCAGAATCGTTTTTCGTTTACGATGATTTACTGTCGTTCGAAACGGCACATAAATTAAGTTACCTACTCTGTAATATCTTAACTTTTCATCGTATTTTTTTCATCTTTCAACAATAATAATAATATAACTGTATTATTTCGCATAACACGTTCGTTATATTTTTGCGCAGTATACCAACATAATATTATATTATAATTTTTACTACGTGTAATTTAACGCGTACGAGCGTATTAATTAGTTTGCGGACATCATAATATTCGTACAAAGTGAAAAAAAAAAAATACAAATAAAACAATATTATACCCGTCTTCTCGACTAAATTAAATTTTTTTTTGTTGACCCGTAGTACTGGTGGTGCTGCTGCTACAGCTACTGGGACGAATAGGAACGGCTGCCGGTGAATTGAATTAAAAAAGGTGTCCTAGGAGAATGGGAACGGGTACAGCCACTGTTGTTGGTGAAAAGTTGAAAACTAAGATGTAGAGGGGAAATTAATTTGTATCCGTAAGCAACGATAAACCATTGCTTACTAAAAATTCTGTACGGAGTTCAGTTGATAGTGACGCTTTGTTAACAATATATATATATATATCATATTATGATAAAATAATTAAATAAGCATTATATATTTTCTGAAATAATATTTGTTTAATATAGTGTTGATTTTCTACGTTTTTTACATTTGTTGGGAAAACTCTTGGAAAAATCGAGAAACGACCTCCATAAAGTACCACCCCAAGAAAATTTCCTTTCGAAAAAGGGTCTACATCGTAATCGAAATAAGCTTTTTGGTGGAAAAAGTGTTCACATAAGAAAAACAAATAAACGTCTTTGTAAAACCAATAAATTCTCCGCTACACTCTGAATTTAAAATTAGAAAATCAATCAGTATTCTAAATTTTAATCAAATGCGTAACGGCTGACATTACGAAGTTTGTGTTCTATTGGTCACGAATGTGATGCCGTGCGACGCTGACGGCTTTATCCGTGAGTCTTTATGCGTCTTTATTGTCCAGCGAAACTGTTCATTATTACACAATGAATTAAACAGACGTCAAGTATTTTTAGTTGCTTCTGTGTTTTTGAAAATTGCAGGACGGGGCGAACACTAAGAGACACGTTATTATTTTGCACTCCGACCTTTTGTATTAGGTAGGGCTATTAGGATTTTGGTCCGTAACTTGTCAAAATAACCTTCACCCCCCTGCTCCGTTCCAACCTCCAAGGAGATTATTCCTTTTCAATCGATTACTATTGTATTTTGCTGTTTAAACAACAAACATATCGGAATCTGATTGTAAGTTTTTTTACAACGTGTACAAAATTTTAAGCAAATCGGCTACAATCGCAAGAAATTTAACGTTATTGACGTTCATTAAAAAAAATGTGTCAATCCTTTAGCTTCTTTTACGTTATTATTTTGGTATGGGTTGGCGATCGCCATTGGATTCACCACTGATCCGTCGCCAAGATTCTCATCTAGGGAACAACACAATAATATATAACAGCTGCAGTATAGCGTAGCCGGGATTTTTTTATTTTGTGTTTAAATGTAACTTTTTAAATTTATTGTGCGGTTATGGCATTTAACGCACAAAATAAATACAGTATACTTGATAATCCATGCGTGACGCAATACATCTTGTAGATATCTGATGCATGACTGCATATATAGGAAAAATTTTAACATCGGCATAAATATTGCCAAGAGGAGGGGGGTGTTTAAACACTCCCCTCTTGCTACGGCTCTGTATTACTATGTTATATTATTCGTGAATTTATGATAATTTTATTATAATATACAAGCGATCCATTTCAGTGGGTACGCTCGTTAAATTTAGGAACACCTTTTTTGTTAATATGCTTGAACATATTGGTTAATACTACTTGTAACCACAATTATTATCTTATCAAGTATTAACATAAATCTTTGAGTTCATTATTTATGTTTAAGTAAAGGGAGTGTTAATTGTTTAAAATGAAGTCTGCACGTCATTTACATCTAAAGTATGTACCCATGTAAACATAATCTTTATGAATAAATCGGATTTCTGTTTTGTAAATATTTGTGTACTTTAATACTTTTAACTTCTAAAAGATTAAAATACACAAAAAATACACGATAAACTAGAAAGACAAATTAACAGAAAATTAAATTAATTAACTTTATCAAATATTCATGTCAATAACTTATTGCGCGAACAAATCCATCTGGTTTTATAAACAACCAGCCAAAAAATAGTGGATCGCTGTTAGGGGAATCCGATCGACTACCTCCCCTCTAGCGGATTTGCTGTGTCTGCTGTAATTATAGGAGCATCCAAATCCAGCGGCTGACCAATTCGACGAATTGAAGGAACACACGGTATATATTCAAAATTCCATAAATACACGGAGTACGCGACAAAATTCGATATTTCGATTTTAAGTTCGGGCGGGTTGGGAGAGTATAGCGGATCGTCATTTGCGCGACGTTTCGATAACGCAACGATGTGACATTTTCGAGCCGTTCGCTTCTTAAATTGTTATGTTAAAAAAAAAAAAAAAAAAAAAACGTTCGGAAAAGTCAATACTTTCCGACGGGTGTGTTTAAACCGATCACCTTGTATACCGGCGGCGGCGGCGGCGAGCGCACACAGTGTAAAACCGCGAAACGCTATTACGTATTATTATAATACATGTACAGGGTGTGTGTGTGTTGCGTAAAATATAGGGCGACAAAGGTATATAGGTATACAATACGCCTATATGCATGTATATAGGCGTACTCAGTACTCTACGCGATAATATATTATAGTGTGTGTGTAATACAACTTTAAATTTTTTTTTTTTTCCCCCGTACGCCGCCTCTCGCATAATGTTATATTATGTTCACGCGAACGTATTCTTCGGACCATTGCGAATAATAAAAAAAAAAAAAAAAAAAAAAAAAAAAAAATATATAACATATGCGCGCGCGACAACTGTGCGCATTAAAAAAAAAAAAAAATAAAAAAATAAAAATAAAATAAAACTACACGTACGCGATATTCAATTAGCGGTCCGGCGTGTGTGTGTGTGTGTGTGTGTATTATAATATTGTACAGTTGAAGGGTATATTATAATATTGTACAGTTTCGCCGCCCGACTATAGTGTTACGCGCGCTCGCGTTTTTTTTTTTCGCGCACAAACATATGTCCGCGCCCGTACACGCTGTATAATATTTTTCATTATTATTATTATTTTTTTTTTTTTTCCCATACGTTTTATATTATTATTATGTTATAATCGCGATAATATTTTCGCAATAATAAAATAATTGCAGCCGTCTGTGCCGCGCCGGCGCACCGCGATAATAATAATATTATAATATTATGTGTACACTTAATACCTATACCATGTAGCGGTTGTATAATATTAATATATTATTCGATATTTTACCAACGGATATTTTTTTTATATACAATACGCGTTATATTATTTTTATCGGCCGGGGTAACAAAAAAAAAAAAAAAAAAAAATCGCTCTCTTTACCGGAATACCAAAACGACCCAACGAAATATACCGTCGTGAAAACAGTGACCGAGCGGCTGAAAAAAAAAAAAAAAAAAACAATATCTTTAAATGCCTTGGTTCGTCCCTATGTCAGTGTTTGAATTGGGAAAAATTATAAGTAGAGGAGTTCAATCGAACGATTCAAACACTGCGTTCCAAGTACACAATTACTTAACACAGACCCGTGAGAGACCCCTTCGTCCTCCACACACCCCCGCACCATCTTACCAGCATCTCGAATATCACTTTCAGGCTACAAATATTCTATTATATTTTGATAGCAATACCTACATCCTATCACGATTAACCAATTAGGTATGTCCATAGGTAATATATTACATGGATAGGACATCCCCTATACCTATATTAGGTATACACGATATACCGTGAGCGAAGACTCTACTATAGTTACCATAATGGTTATATGCAGTTACAGATACTGGTTTATGATAAACTACATTTTAATCCTCGTATTTTTTTATCAATCTGATTTTTGACAATTTTTTTTTACTATTGCAATTACCTATTAATTCGCCTCTGAATAATATTATTTTCCGCATTTGTTATTTCGGTGACCGCCTGGCGGCCGGTAGTGGGTGAATATCCTTTTTTTACGGTTTTCGTTATCCGTTCATTTGCGTATATAACAGAAGAAGATTCTATACGGTTCGTTCACGAATCGCGGTCGTTATTTAGGTACTATTCATCACTTTCCGTGGCGAATTCCCGGCGTACGCCACTGGTCGAAGGCTATATTCCGTATACGTATGCATTATAAATTATAAACTATTATGAAATCATATTTTATTCGGTTTGGGTTTTATTTTTTCGAATTCTCGAAAATAACAATATTTTCGGACACTTTAGCGAATCTCTCTGGACCGAACGGACTTTCGGGAATAACAGCTGTTTTCTAGGTGGACTTCTAAGCGACAGGAGTTCGGTTGATTTTCAATGTGAATTCCATCATGTTGTTGCGACAGGAGGGTGTTTTTTTTTTTTAACTTCAAACACTACTATACAGACCCTCCGAATGGAGTAGGGATTGATGACATTTCGTTACACGCATTGTCGGTTAGTGTCGGGTCATATATTCGGTTTATGTTGTTTTTAATAATCGGAGATTTCTATACGTACTTTCAACGTTTTTCAAATATTTATTTTTATTGTGACTCGTATTCGTGAGATACATTTTTATGAGACTGGATCTTAATTATTCATAATATACCTATATCATATACTTTGTTATTTCTTAGCGTGATTTTTGTTGATTTACTGATTCTTTTAATATGCGCATAACCATTTATAATCCAAATATCCTTGATTACATTTTATGTGTATTCGATTAATAAAAGTATCTGTACGGCACCACGTATAATACCCGAATAGTATTTACAGACATTTGACCATTACGAATATACTCTTTTTCTTCTTTTTTTTTTCTCGTTCGCCTCAATCCCAGCTCTTTGGAGTCGTCCGCCCTCGTCTTGAACTTTCACTTGACCCGTTCTCCCATATCGCATGCACTGGCTGTCCTTAAATGTCCTCATATCATTCTCAGTCGCATCCAAGTGTCTTTTTTTCGGCCTTCCTCTTCCTTTTTTTTTTTATCTTACGTTTATTTTCATTAAATTTCTTTGTGCTTCTGATTCATCTCACCTCATGATATCTCCAAACCATCTAAGTCTATTTTCTTTAAGGCATGTGCCGACATGTTGAAGGCGTCGGGACGCTAGGTAGGGTTTGATCTTGAGAGACACGAATCTCGTTCTATAACAGTGGTTGCACCCGTCCCTGTTATCTTAAGACAGTTTTTTTTTTTGTCAAGTTTCAACATACCGTTTTTTTTTTTTTCTGAAAGTATTAAAATAATAATTGTAGTATTTCTCGTATATTATTATCATTATTATATTCGATTACGTTTTGTTTTTCTAAGAATAATTCCTTCGTTATATTTTGAAAATAAGTTGTTTTTCAAAGTATTCAAAAAGTAATAGTTGAAAAAAGAGCTAATTCTGGGAACGGGTGTGCCACTGTCGTACATTTTTCAGTTTTCATTTTAAGACTTTTTTAGTTTTTTCCAATTATTATGAATATCATTTGAAACATCGGAGCAAGATTTCTGGTAGAAATTTTGTACGTGGTATAAAAAAAAAAAAAAATACCTAACATCATTGTGAAACGTAAAATACGTTGTTTTTTTTTTCTTGCGGCGATTAGTTCAATGTAATCGTGAACACTTGTAAAACGCTCAGACGAGATAATACATTCGAAATGTCGTCGTGTACAAGTTAATATGTATTGTAATAGGATTTCTATCTCTTTGGCCGATTTTAAAGGTCGTTTCGTTGGTTTTGCAGTCTATATTATTGCACGCCCGTTGGGGAAGAAACATCAGCAAATATAATAATATCGCATGCGTGGCGAAAGAGCGTGTTTTTCAGATTATATATTGCGTTAGAATAACCGTGGGTGAGTAAATGGAGGGGGGGGGGTGTTAGGGAGAGGAAAAGATATTATTATTATAATATAATCCAATCGCCTTTATTGAATTTTCGGTCGTTTCGCGCACATGCACATACACGTATACATCATATTGTTATATTGTATTATCTCGAAAATCCGGTCGGGAAGTAATAATATATTGCACACACACACATTCACATTGTTTGTAAAATATAATATACTTAATCCGTAATATAAAAAGCAATGTAGAGAAACAAAATGATATAATAATCGTACGTGTTATTCTCGAGTAACTATATAAGTAAGTAGGTATATTATTATCTAATTCGAGAATATTAACACGAGTTACGGACTTTTACTTTTTTTTCCCGATCTTTAGGTCATTTTGTTTGCATTTTAATGCGTAAGAGGAGTTTTAAGTACTGAACGTATCACATAGTAGGGGTATTTGACCCCAAAAAGCGAATAAAATTATTTTATCATTTTATTTAATCTATAGTCTAAAATACTAATAAAAAAAATCTAGGTAATGCTTTTTGGTAAATAGCAAAGAGTAAGTTATGTTAAAAAAAAAAAACAGTATATTTATTATTTATATTCAATTATTTTTTTTTTTTTTTTATTGAGATTCATCCTATTCTTCTTTATTGTCGTCTTCCTCTATCTCTTCGAATCAACTTCACTAACCGCATTGTCTAACCTCGTATATATAGTTTTGTATCGTGCAAATTGCATGGTACCAACAAAAAAAAAAATAAGATTCAAATAGAACAGGCGAATTTAGCCTCCTTGTCTTCCACGGCGTTAAAAGAAGAGAAGAATAGTTACTCTTGCATAAAAAAAAAGAAAAAAAAAAGAAAAGAAATATGCCGGGAAATATCCCGAAGTATCACAAAACGATTTATTTATTCGTTTGTAACGGAAAATCGTATTGTTTTGTATTAAGATTCCAAACATGTACAATATCTACAAAGTAAATTGCATTATTTTGACAAAAATAAGCGATATGGTTAGTACATACGTGGTCCAATAGTATCGTCGTAATAAATCATCACATTTGTCTTTACAACTTTCTTAAAACGAGTTGTTATTAAGCGACATAATACTGTTTTATTTCGTATACCCGTTACGACGACGAGCTCGAGAACAAGCGCCTGATGGTCGACCTTGATGGATTATCAATAAAAAAAACACGACAGTAGGTTTAGACAGTGTTGAATGCAAACAATTTTTCCGTGGCGGACTTTACTAAAATTATAGTCGTGATCTTTGTTGGGTTTTTTTTCATTTTGCTTATCCACCTTCTTATTAAGTCGAATATACCAGTCAAATTTGTTTGATTATTTAATTAATTATTAGTTTACCTACACTTAACGGGGGCGGGGGGAGGGCAAATAAAATTCTAGAGAGCGGCGACAGTGCTCCCTGACATATACCTGAATTCGACACCGGGTCGAATCAGATACTCTATAAGGTAGTGTATTCATAATAAAAGTATAAGAGTCTCTTATACACAACAATTTTTTAAAATTTCCGTACTTTGATTCCATGGACTTTTGTCCGCTTTTCGGGCAAAACTACCCCTATGTGCGTATCGAGAAACCAGTAACGAGGACTATAACGAAATCACGCATCGTATCATAGATGTGCGCGTTATTATTATTATTATTAATATTTTTTTCTATGCCCGTAACGAATTTTTTTTTAAAATAGGAAACAAATTTTGCGAGTTCAAATTATTAAACAAAGTAAGTTAAATTAACTTGGGCATAGGTACTAGCGCATTTTCCCTCCGGATTTTATGTGTATTTTGAGCCGATTATTTGTGGGTTTTAATCAAAAGTGCTTTTTGAATAGCTTTTTTGGGATTTTGAAGTTTGAAAAGCTGTGAGCCTTAATTAGAAATTATCAAAAAGGTTATCTATATACGTTTACATCAGAAATTCCCAGCGTTTATATGAACCAAAGGCGAACACTAAAAAAGAAAAAGTGCTAAATCGTTGTGGATAGGAGCAAAATTGCCGGTGGAAAAGTTGTTCACGGATGAAATCGTTATTGTAACAACTATTGTAACCAAATGGTTAGGTTCCACTAGGAATTCCAAAAAAATGACCTTTCTAAAGTGCCGATAAGAGCCGGAATGGAAAAAAGAAGAGAAAAAAAAAACGGTATGTTCTGTCGTGTTTCGATCGGAGCGAGATTTTCGGGGAGAAATAATTGTGTTCGCAGTGTAGAAAAAAAAAAAACAAACGCAATAAACTTCATCGTAAAACCGATACGTCTCGCGTTATCAAAATGTCGAATTTCCAAACCGTCGTCCGGTCACCGCGGCCCGCGCGGAAATGTACGGCCGAGGGACCGGCTCGGTATGAAATCCGTTCGGGCGTTCGATCGAAAACCGCGACGGGTTTCGCGCGAAATTTCGAGAGTTTGTTGACCCGGACGACGCCGTGCGCCGCTCGCGACGGCGACGACAACGATACGCGGTACCGTTGCGAAAATATTGCGACGGTGCGCGCGCGCGCGTAATAACGTTTCGATAACCGTAGGTTATGCGTACCCTGTTAATTCCGTCGTTATTATTATTATCGCCGTTCGTTAACGTTGCGGAGGACGGCGGCGGCGGCCGCGATAACGCGCGGCGTATACGGATTATTTTTTACGATTTCCGTTTTATTGTTATTCGACGAGATTAATTTATTTCAATATTATTTCTGGGCGGGCGAGGGGGTGGGGGGGGGGTAGGTGNGGGGGGGTGTAGGGGACGGGACGGGGCTGCGCGGCGGCTTTCCGACGGGGAAAAACAATGAATAAATAGAAAGCGCGCGCGTCAACTAACGCGATAGTGTTAGCGATCGGACTACGGGGCGGGGAGGGGGTGGGGGGGGGCTGTCGCCGTTGTCGGCTGTCGCCTTTGTCGTTATTCGATAATAATTTGATCGGGCGCCCGTATCGTGCGTACGTACAATGATAACGCACAGGTTTGTCGGGTACACCGTTCGGCGGCGGTGTTCCGGCACGACGCTATAGAGCCGTACGTATCCTCGCGTATCACAAGCGTGCCCGTGGGTTTATAATTATATTGTTATTATTGCGTCAGTCGCGCGCGACGCGACCGGCCCAGTGGTATCCAAAGTGCTTTCGGTACGAAATATTCGCGTGCGCGGCCGGCAGATCGGCGCGCCAACGTGTACCGTGTAGGTAAAACTCGCGAAATTACCGGACGCGACACACGTACGCACCAAGTCGTCGCGTCGCGTATTCGGCGCCGGCGGCGGAATAGTGGCGGAGCAGGTATACGCCGCCGTGGAGCGGAGAGCAGGTAGTCGATGGGGCGGCGGACGACGGTGCGGCGGCGGTGGTTTATACGAGCGCGCGCGCGCCCGAGCGCGGAGGGGCGGGTGTCAGACAGATGGCGCGTGTGTGTGCGTGTGCTTACGTGCGTGCGCGCGCGTCTGTGTGTGTGCGTGTGCTTATACGCGCATGAACCTCGCACGGCCGGTGGGGGATGACGGGAGGGTATAGACCGGGACGGGGTTCGGAGGAGTTTTTTTCTTCCGTTTTTCTATATTATAATATTATTATATACGGCCACGGCGCACGGCGGAAGAGGGGTGATCACGTGGTCGCGGCGGCGGTGGTGGGGGACCGCATCGGCCGTCGACTGACTGACGGGCGGGCTGCGGAGTCGGGGTGTCGTCTAGCCGGTCGGGTGAAAGACCCAGACGGCGGCGGCGTAGTGCGGCTACAGCGGCCGAGGGGTGGGGAAGTCACGGGCTAGAGCGAGTGCGGTGGTGGAGTCGACATCGGTGGGGATCGGAAAAAGGGGAAGGCGCGGAGCGGTTCAACGCCGCCGCCGTCGCCCGGCCCGCCATCATCATTCGCCTGCCAACTTGTGTGCGCGCGCGCCCGCGCCCGCCGAGCACTCGCTCGTGTGTCGTATATGCGCGCGCGTGTGTGTTTGAGAGCGACAGCCGCCGTCGCCGCCGCCGCTTTTTCACGCTGCCGCCCGCGCCCAAGTGCCCGGGCGGACGGGTGGCGCGCGCAAAAGCCGCCGCCGATACCGAGGTCGCCGGCGGCGCGGCGTAGAGGCCTCGTCGTCGGACGCTATATCGCCGAGCGTTTGCGGGCCTCCGCAGCGCTGCGGCAGGCCTTTGCGCGCGCTTCGCCGCCGCCGCGACGCGTACGAGTGTCTGCCACCCGGGCGGTACATTCGCGCCGCGCCGCGGCATCACACCGCGATCACGTCGCCGTTCGGGCCATTCGTTGGCGGGCCGCCGGTTGACTTTGTCGACGGTGCACTACACAGCTCGCGACTTTTCGCCACCACCAATCCGTTCCACTCACAACTCGAATTCATTTTACTTTTCGCACATTCTGAAAAATTCCGAACTCATCATTATTATTAATATTTTTTCTTTTAACGAGAACGCCGCTCCTATGTGAACGGCGGTTTGTATTTTTCCCCGCATTCATGTCGTCGGGAAAAACTATTTTGTTTTTTTTAAATTTTCATTATTTTTCTTCTCCGTCGACGACGTCCCGCGGCCCACCTCGCAAATCACCTTCAGCCGCCGACCACACAACAGCTGATCGACGAGACGGCCGCGCCACGATCATCCGCATCTTCAGGTACTTGAAGTTTTTATTATTTTATTATGTTTTCCGTAACGTTAAGATTAAGATATTTCAAGGTTTTTTCGTGATCGATTTTCGTTTTCGAAACTGTCGGCCCGATTTTAAATGCGCGACCTTTCCGACTCGTGCGCCGCGCGAATTTTCTCACGCGATTCTCCCGGCGGACAGCGGTGGGAATTTTCGGCGTCCCGCCGTATTGTTTCGCCCCTCACCGCTGTGGTTTGCCGGGGCGGTTATTCGCGAAAAACACGGAGGAAACCCCGCACCCGATCGGCGAAAAATATGGGAAGGGGGGAGGGAACCGTTTTCGGGCCACGGCGTACGGGTAAAAAACGCGTACGACAGCGGCGCGTCACGCAATATCATTAGCTCGGTTAAAAAAAAAAAAATAAATAAATAAATAAAAAACCGTTCGAACCGTATTATAAGTAGGTATACGAGTATAGAATATTATGACGTGTCTCGTACACGGTCGGCTTATCTGTACGATATAATTTTATGCGAATTGTTGCGAACCGGCGGCGGCGGTGGCGGCCGAGACCGAGGTCAACGTACCGCGCTGGAAATTGCGCGCCGTCGTTTTTCGCGAGAGATTTCGCGCGTTTAACAATTCAACATATCGTTTTTTGTCGTTTTTCCCCCGCCTCCTCGCGAATAATTATCTCTCCGGAGTTATTCCCCCGGGGAGAGGGGGGAGGGGGGATGGAGGCAAACGCCGTATAGCATTTTATACGTGTAGCGCGCGGCTAACGGTTCGCGAGGGCTGCCAGACTTTTCGACGGGCCGCTCTAAAAGAACCGCGAAACCGGTGGGGGGGGAGGTTAATTTTTAGTTTTGTATTCCAACGCGACGCGCCTGAAAAAAAAAAACAAAACGTATACGCGGAAATGTCCGGAACGATAAAATGTTCGAATAACTTACGGAAAAGCCTTCGATTATAAAAAAAAAAAAAAAACCGCGGATAAAGAACGTGGCGAAAACAGAGGCCCCCTCCCCCGGACCCCCGCTACCGGCCGACAGTCTCGATTTCGGGGTTTTTTTTCCCCCGTAAAATTCAAAGACGGGGACATTGTCCCTGTTTGGCGCCATTTCCGGGCGAGGCACGAGCGTCTGTGTTCCGCAGAAAATCGAAATATTCGAAAAAAAAAAAAAAAAAATTGTGGCGCACTGTTATACTCGTCTTCAAGTCCGACAATAACCGATGGATTCGCTCCGACGTAATATACTTAAATCGAAAATTTGCCGATAAAAAAAAACGTCAATTTGCGCGATACGCGTCGTACGTTCGCGAGACGTATAGACGCAGGCGGTCATCGCGTCCTCTCGAATCCGGTCCGGAAATCGACTGATATCGGTGTACAGGGTGTCTCCCGAAGAAGTATCCGCCGCGATATACCGGAGGAAATCGCACGAGGTTTTAACGGCGGTTTTCTTTTCTCGGTGATTTAAGCGGCTCTAAAAATGTTACCGTCACGGACGGCGCTCCCGACTACAACTCTCCCAACTCGCGACATTTCGAAACGTACAGTCGATACTCCGCGAGATATCACGACGGGTATACCCGCTGTATTCGTTATTGATTCAGGGCTCGAGGCACTGTGCATTTATTATCCACCGAAAAGTGCTTAAAAACGTCGAAAAAGCCCTGAAAAAAAAAAAAATGTAAAATGCAAAAACAACCGAGGGCTCGGAGGGGTTTTAAATGTCCATTACCGGCCGTCATAACGGCTGTAACCATTAAACGCGGTTTTCTAACATTGCAAAAACGATCGAAACATAATGTTTTTTTTTTTTTTTTTTTTTATAATACTAATACGAGTTTATTTAAAAACTTGTGTAAATCGTTTGTGTGCCTTTGTTCGAAATTCGTATTCTATGAGTCAGAGCCGTCAGAGGGGAACTTTTAAAAACATACTGTTGTCAATTTTTTTTTAAGCGCGTTTTCAAGGTATTTTTCGCGTTTTTAATCGCTCTTTAGCAACGGATTTTGAGAAGTGCCGCACCAAACACCCGAGCCCCGGTTGTTATTTGCGTTTACCGTGTACGCTCGGTGTACTCGGTTTCGGGCCCGGACAGAATACTCGGCAGAAATCCGGTCGTCGGAAGACTGGAAGTCTCCAAGAGCCCCTGTCCCCCCCTACCTCCCTTACCCACGGTATTCGCCAATGCGGACTTTAACGTAATTCGTGTTGTTGCGGGTTATGGCACATAACGTAATAAAACCGCGTGCGCGAATAATTTTTTTTTTTCGCCAATGTACAGGTACGTGCGAATAATTTCAAGTTGCCCTTGAGATTAGTACGTATACGTATGCGTATTATTATTATTATTATATTACACTCTGGCTCTGGCGATTATAATAATAATTTTTTTATCTATATTATAGCCGTCGTGTCTGCGCGTCTGTACACACTTATACACACACACATGAAATAATAATAAGGCCCCTTATGTTATGTTATTCTTATCTCGAAATTCTGCCAATAACTTCTCCCGCCGTTTTCACACGCGTTTTACGATATTATAGGAACACATAACATAATAACGTACAATGAACGTTAACGCGGATTTCTAACAATATCAATGTTATATCGTGTTTATTATAATTTACTTTTCGGCCGATAACGGGGTATCGCAATCTATTTTGATTTCCCTTCCCCCCCCCGGTTCGAAACGCCCCCGCAGTCGAACGCCACGATAACAAAACACACATTTTTTTTTTTCTTTCAACCCGGTTGGTTTACAACTCCGATTCTCCATTCTAACCGGTTACTCGCCTTTTCTTTAAGTTCCTTAAAGGTTTTAACTTTTGCATCACATTTAATTTGTCCTATATAGGAGTTTCGGGGACGTCCTGCAGTTTTCTTTCCTTCTATCATACCCTCTAATATTATATTATGCAATTCTTCTGGATGTCTCACGGCATGTCCGACCATTTTCCAGCGTCTTTCTCTAATCACATCTACGAGTGTACGTTTTTCTCCCACTGTTCTAAGTACTTCTTCATTCGTTATCCGCTCTATCCAGCGTATCCTTTCCATACGTCTCCAACACCACATCTCGAAGGCTTCTAGTTTTTTCTTTTCGGTATCATTTATTACCCAAGTTTCACATCCGTATGTCGCAACACTCCATACATATGTTTTTATAAGTCTCTTCTTGATATCGAGACGTATCTTCTTTGAAGTGAGCAACTTATGTTTTTTACTAAAGGCAATTTTTGCTAATGCTATGCGTTGTTTTATCTCGCGGTCACTGTTGCCATCAGATGTGCAGATTTTGCTCCCTAGGTATAACATTTCCTCTACTTGTTCACGCATATATCGCAATAACGGCGCATTGCAAATATCTACCGCGGCCGTTGCACAGTAGTTTGCACGCGTAACGGACAGATGGGACGGGGGCCGGTGCGCGGCCGTTCGAAAATGATAAGGGCGGCGGTTTACGGGACAGATGACGAACGGCCCGCGAAAGTTCATACAATTATTTCTGTACATTGCGCGCGCCCGCGTTTGAGTGCGCGACGTCGCCAAACAATGCGCTTCTAGTAAAACAATATGCGTTTAAACGGAAATGAACGCCGATTCGTTGCGCGGGACCGCGTCGGGTACAAATGGGCGCCCGCCGGGACGATGGGGAATGGGTGTGGGGGGTGGGGGTAGGGGTGGGGGTTGTGTTCGCAAGGAAGCGCGCGCGTTCTCCCGCCGGGAAACATTAAAACCCGAAAAAAACGAAATCGCTTTTATTCGACGCACGACCCGGACGACTGTATTGATTCGCCGTCTCGCGATGCACTCGCCACGGCTCGGTAATAATTTTACAGGCCACGTTATAGTTTACCATACGTGAGTAATGTTGTCTAGTCGGCGCCCGATAGGGTCGTTTTCGAGTTTGGTTTCAATTGGGATTTGTCGCCGGCAAAATTGTTCGGCCTAACAGCAACGATTACAGATTCAGCACGGCGTTCCCAGTTAGTCGTACTTTCAATGGTAAAAAGTGAAAGTCGAGTTTATGTATAAGCTGCTGCTGCTGCTGCTGCTGCTGCTGTGTTTCTGAATCGTGAAATCGTAAAAATTCTGGCATTTCAAAACGCGTTTTACCGAAATCCGCTCAGAATCGCATACCGGCAGCTATGTTTTATCGCCGCGTACAGATGTACGAATTAAATAATTTTTCATTTATACGCACATACAACTTCCCACCTACAACACACAGTGGCACGCCCGTTTTTTTTTTCCTAGCGCTGAACTTTGCGCGAAAAAGCGTTCGGTGGGTGGCACGCCCGTAAATTGTCAAGGGGCCCGAGGATAATAGTCCGCGTCCCCTGCGCACGGCACTGAAAACACCACTCAAAACTTCGGCTCAAAACTTTTTTTTTTAATGATATTGCTCTTCTGTCTTATAAGGAGTGTACTGAAATACATCGCGTTATTTAAGGACGCATTTTGAATGGTTAACCATTACGGCGTGCGCGATACGACTTACGTTTTCGTAAATTTTTCCCATTTTTAAGTTTTCAATATACCGGATTCGAATAGTTTCATTTATTATTTTTTCAAGTGACTTTGACGTATTCGGCTTTTTCGCAAAAATGGCCCGAGACATATAGCCGTCTATGAAGTTTATTAAAAACTACGATATTTTACAATAACCTTTACTCGAATACTTCTGCAGTCGTGCGCGTTACATTTTTTTTTTTATTTTAAATCTCGTGTTTTATTAATTAATACTAAACGATGACTGTATATCACAGTAGGCGTGAGTGTTTTGATACTCAACAAATTTAGGACTTGATGGGTGGGCCACTGTTGTAGGTGAGCATTTGGGAAGGTATACAATATAGATGGGAATTTAATATATACGAGTATCTGTACGCAACGATTGACTTTTGCTAACGAAAAACGATTCTAAGCGGAGTTTGGTTATACATGTTGTTTTGAAAGGCCGTAATATTTACGATTTTAAAATAATACATTTCGTACATTTTACCGTTTTTCCTAAGGTTTTCCTCGGTTTTTCTCGTTTATTATGAAAATCCCTGGAAAATCAAAAAAAATGGCCTCTCTAAAATATTACCACAGCGAAATTTTTCAGTAGAAAAGTTGTTCACCAAAAAAAAAAAATTCAATATACATTCCTCGTTCCGCTCAGAATCTAAAAATGATATTGGTCGCGTGTGGAATAAGGAAAACATATAGGTACAAATTCGAATGTTCACGGGCGTCTGAAAACTACTGGCGTTTCCAAAATGTGTACGCTCACCAAATTTTAAATTCGTTGTAAAACGTGTGTATACATCTGATGCCATCCGTGCCCGAAACCGTGTTTTAAATTTTTGAATCCAAAGGACCCGAAATATTTAGCGGTACCCTATAAAAATAACGATCACGGTGTATATTATAATAATATAGTCTCTTTCTTTATAACTCCACTAACTTAGATATTAAACGGTCCGTTACCATGGGTAACGACTCGTATAGTCGTAGGTTGTTATTAAAAATCGTTAGTGTAATACACAACTGTTCGGTGGTGTTTACGAGACGGGGTAGGTAGACGCGTGGTATAAAAGCCATTTAACAAGGTTTTTTTTTCCTGCGCTACTACTCCTTTGAATTTCAGAGAATATAATATATATATTATATACACATATATATATGTGTTTGTTGAGTTTGCCCGACGAGCGTGTCTGTGTGTGTGTGTTGAAAATATATTATGGAAATTCGATAAAAAAATAATTTCGTTTTTTATTTGACGAAAACAAAAAAAAAGGTCGATGGGTGTGCCGCTGTTTTGGGTTGAAAGGCGGAAGGGACAATATATATATTCGTAGAGTAATTATAGTGCCTACTTTATGTTACGCAACGATGAACCGTTGGAGCTAACGAACAACGAATCTGAGCAGAATATTGTATTAGTCGTATTGTTTTCGTTCTTGCCGAGGTAACTAAGAAATTAACAAAAAAAAAAAAAATGTTCGGGTTTTCCGACTATTAATAAAACTACATGGAAAATCAAAAATGCTAGTATAAAAAAAAAAAAAGAAAAGGTTTCTCTAAAGTTTTTGATAAGAGCAACATTTATGTTAGAAAAGTGGTTTACAGACACAAAAAGTCAAATGAAACGATAAAAACCGCATCATACAGTAAAACAAATACATTGCTCGCTTCGCTCAGAATCTCAAATATCATATTATTATAGTTGTCGTACGCGAATATTAAGGGTACTTGTAAAAAAAAAAAAAAATCAAAAACATTGATTACGATTAATCGAAAACGTCTTCACGGATGTTTTTCAGAATTATGTACCGTACTGTAAGAAAAAAAAAAAAATTGAAATGAAAAATAAGTATAACAATAATATTTATTGTGTATAATTTGTACGCGAGCGTTGTAAGTTTTATTATTATTTGTATTTTTTACCGACTTATATGATGTCGGTAAGTTTACATATGAATTCAAACGAAAAAAATGACGCGCATGAGTGTGTGCGTGTGTGTGTGTGTGTGAGTGTGTGCTCGCGCTTGTGTATGTATACATGTGATGAAGGGGGGGGGGAATTTAAACAAATACGTCTGACCTCGTTATATAGCAGTCGACTTTGTCTATAAATCATCATCTGCAATGACTCGGGAAAAAAAAGCTCACGATGAACTCATCAGAATGTTTGTATAACACATACATACCCTAGGTACTTGTACTCGTATTTTTTTTTTTCGATGTAATCGGTTTTTTTTTTTTTTTTGTTTTTTTTCCCCTCGACTTTGTGAGTTTCTTACCGGCGCACTTTAATATTCGGGCGCCGATAACGCGACGCGACGTCGCATCGTAAAATATCGTACCGTCGGGTACATTTGATAGCCGCGATGATGTTCCAAAGGATCACCTCCCGTCGTGTGACGTTCCATTGTAATATACGTACTTGTGTTTTTTCGGGGAAAAAAAATAACATAAATACGGCGAAACATTTATATAACGGACAGTTTTGGACGGAGAACAAAAAAAAAATCGTCCGTTATAGACAGGTGTCCGCGATAGACAGATGCGGCGGGAGGTGGCGTGGCAATTAACGAATAAAAACGAACGGCGAAAAATGCACGGCGCTTTTACAACCGTACGTGCGAAGCGATACGGTACAAATACCGAACGGTCTTTACAGTCTTTATATGTGTTTTTGATTTTTTTTCTTCCCGGCAATCAACTCAATAATCCTTATTACCCCAAACACGTAACACGACAATCTGTCACTGATCGGTATTCGGAATGGACCGGTGACGGTTGTCGGTTGTCGAGATATTGGCAGACGGTATTACAATTCCGCGGTGTCCGCAACGTGGAGAGTGTCCGTTATAGACGGGTCGACGAAGTCCGTTCGGAACGTCCGTATTTTTCCCGGGATGACTTTACCGTGTTTGTCCGTCAGAGAGAGGCGTCCGTTAAGACGGGTTTCGCGGCTGCGTCCGAGTGCCGTCCGGATTAAAAACGTTCTTACCGGTGTTGAAAGTAATACATAAATGTCTCGAATACGACAAATTCAAACGCACCGTATACTTTCACGAACGAACATTTGTTATCATTGGATCGAATTTATACGATACGTAAAAAATAATAACAACAATCATTTATGTGGAAATTTTTCTTATCAATGTTAAAATGCAGAAAAAAAAAATCAAGTAATACCAAAGTATACCACCAATGTAACACGAATTCATTTATTCAGTGCGATAACCGAGGGCAATATTATCTTTGTTTTTAAACAATATAAACAGTCGTGGATTATGTTATGCTGCGCTAATATAGCGTGGAGAATGCAAAACGGCACGGAACTCGCGCGACCAAATAATAAAAACAACACGGGGCGGAATCGGCGTGTCCGTTTTGAAAAAAAAAAAAAACCCCGGGACGGGACGGGGTGATATATCCTTGAATTCGAATTTTACATTCGGAACGGAACCCGGATGCGGCCGGTTACGCGGGCAATCGGCTCCGAACGGACAATTCGTCATCATCGGTCCGCGATCGCGGCGGGTGGGACAAGCGACGGGGAAAAACCCGCCGCGGGTAAAACACGGCGATTCCGCGCGGTCCCCGTTTGGCGAACGGTATCGCGCACGAATTTTAAAGCGCATTCCGTGTGTTTTTTCGCCTAAGATTTTAGCGCAATGTGTTGCCAGATTTTCATGACGGGGGTTTATTTCGCGTAATTCGTGGATAACGAAGATAATCAATTTTCGCGCAATTGATTTCCCCCCCCCCTCCGAAAAACCGTCCAGGCGCAAAGTCCGTGCCGGTGATCCATATCCATATGATAGCAATGTAATATGACAATAATTTCGAGATAAGACCGCCGAGTGTTATTAACGGGCGCGCCGTCGTGCCCGACGGACACTACCGAGGAGGAATAGTCCAGTCATCTGCAGCTGCAGTCGTCCGAACATCTGATAAGGATCGATCGCCGCGACGGTCTTCCGACGTTTTACGATAATAGTTTTCTATTGATCGCGCGGCGTACGTCTTTTTTCTGTTTCTTATTAAGGGGTAACGGCCCTCTAGGACCACCCTTCCGAGCGAACACTGCGCCTCTCTCTATCTCTCGCTCTCTCTCTCTCTCTCTCTCTCTCTCTCTCTCCCTCTGTCCATTGAGCACGCACCGCAGACAACTACGCAATCGTCCCGTCTTGAAACGACGTGTTCCCGAACGGTCGTTTTCCAGTTGGCGTGTCTTCGACTCCGGTCCTCGTTATCGATTCCCGCGTTCACCGCGCCCGTCTTCTGTCGTGTACAGGATACGTACCGTCATTTGTACGCGATCGTTATCGCGTTATCATCGTGTCACGTCGATATCCCGGAACCGGCCGAATCGAAGGGTTCCGGCAGGCAGTATACTTTCTCGTTTTCGGACCGTTATCGTTTGTCGGATCCTCGTCGTTTTCGGAAGTCCGCCTCCCCCATGCACCCGTATTACGGGGGTAAAAATCACTACTCCCCGGATCGCGATACGGCATAGCCTCAAACGCGAAATTACCGCGATTGTTAACATTTCACGATTTCACTCGGTTTCGGTGCGGGTTTAAGGTTCCCGGGCTCCGATGGACAAGAACATCGACTTTTCCGCTTCAAAATATGACCTGCCCGACGTGATGCAGTGTCGTTTACTCTTACGTATCTTGCTTACACTCGATTCGGTAACCACTAAGGATTTTGGGTTTACACCGAAGACATTAACCCCTTTGGCACAGTATCTGCAGGTTCGGCGGTTTCGACGGGATTTTTTATTTATTTTCTACGTCGCGGTATACCCGGACCTCGGTTTTTCGACCGTTTTTTTTCCCTTATCATACGTGATTGTTGTATTTCCAAATCGCGTTTTTCCTTGTATTTTTTTTATCGCGGGTTTGAAAGAAGAAGAAAAAAAAATCATCAAAATCGTATCGATGAAGATAAATCGAGTCGTTAAACCCTCATCGTCGCCTTTTTTTTATGACGGTCGTGATATTTTTTATAGCAGCGTATACGCCAAAAATCTCGACCCCCGTAAGATATTTTGTCGTACGCTACGTGGTTTTCTTTATTTTATATTATTATTTATCGTTTCTTAAAAGATTGCAGGTACCTATTATTATTACATGCCGCTTGGTTTTTTACCCTCGCACAGATTCTTTAACTATTTCAGGGAGTAGTTTGGGGAAGGTTATTTACCTATACAGAGGAAACTCACTCCGTCAAACTTAGCTGGGGGTTGGGGCTAAATCGACACGGTCGAAGTAAATGTAAAATAAAAAATACGACTCGACTAAGAGTTGCAAGTTTTTTGCGAGAAAATAAAAGAGATAAAAACGACCCGGCTCTTAGAATCCCTACACTAATCCGTTTGCAGTTAGTACCGAGTTTTTCGAATCGCAAGGTTATTATTATTTTTTAAAATCCTAACGTCGCCGTCGGTTAAACAGCGTTCTCGGCTCAATCATATAATATTCTCAACTCGCCTACGGTACATTTTGGTTTTACAATGAGGTTTACTTTTTCTTATGCGAATACTTTGTCTACCAGAAATCTTACTCCGATTATCAAGTATAGCATGCATCTTTTCTGAAAGGTCTCTCTGGTCATTTTTTGAAATTCTCATTGATATTCGATATAATGAGGAAAGCCGGGTCCTTTAGAGGTTGAAAAAAAATTGAAAGATTAAAAATAAATTTGTCATTGATAACCGTTTTTATTTATTTTTGTTATTATTAAGTTTTTGTTATTTAAATAATTTTTTAAACAATCATTGTTGCCATGGAAACGCACATTGTTGTAATCATTTTACTATATAATACGACATATTAAATATTGTCGACAAGCAACGCTATCCGCAACCGAACTTCATTCAGAATCGTTTTTTCGTTAGGTTTATCGTTGCTCACACATGTACATTGAATTCCCGTCTGCGTCCCCAAATTTTTATACTTTTTCTTTTTTCGTAACCGATCGTTTGACACGACGTTTGTGTCGGCCCCTGATCCAGATCGTCGGTTCCGGGCGGATTACAATAATATTATATTTTCCATACGTCTCCGTGTTAATTTCCGTGCATACGCCCTGTAACAGCCGTCGATAATCGGACCGTATAAATTCGAATCGGTTCAAAACGTTTCGCTAACCGCCGGTATTATGCGTGTCCCGCGCATAGTTGTGTAAGTACAAAGGTCGTGAACCTCGACATTTCAAAATTTATAAAAAAAAAAATAAAAAAAAAAAACAGAGGGTAGTCCGCGCATTGTAGTATTATAGTCTTGCGGGTCTCCCCGACGCGTTCGAACAATCGCTTTCGTTTCGTCAACGAGACCGATGCATACGATTGCGTCAAGAGTAAAAAAAAAAAAAAAATAATAATAATAATAATAATAAATCGTTTATTTGTTCAACGGTATTATTCGCGTACGCGTATAATATAATTCGTTTCGCGCGCGTTATATTCGATGCCTTTGACAACGGTCTTGCAATCGCAGTCGTACTGTTCGAGCGTCCGAACGGTTTTACTTTGTTCTTTTTTAAAACTCTGAGCGTAGCGAGGAATGTATCGGTTTGACAATCGTATTTATTTTTTTTTTCTACTAGCAATTTTGCTTCGGTTTTCGAGTGTGGCACTTTTTCCGAAAGGAAATCTGACTGGGGGTGGTACTTTAAAGAGGTCATATTTTGATTTTCCCAGGAGTTTTCCCAACAAATGGGAAAAACCGGGAAAGAACGCAGGGAAAATATATGAAATGTATTATGTTTTCGAGTTTTTGATTTTTAATTATTGTTTCGAATTCAATTAAACATAATATTTGTAGACATTTGAAGTTTGGACTGAACATTTATATTTGCCTTTTCTAGACGCGTGATATAATTTTCAAAACATTGTAGCCATTTTTCAGATATTGATATCTATTTGAATTTGACGGGGATATATTACAGTAATATAATATAATGCATATTATGCAATTATTTTACCGTTATATGACATAATATACGTATATCGTTGACAAAGCTGTACATACTATTATTAACCGAACTCCGTTCAGAATCGTTTTTCGTTAGCGACGGTTAATCGTCGCGTACAGACGTACATTAAATTTCCCTTCTACCTTGCCGACTTCTCGTTTTGCTCGAAAACGAAAACGCAACGTTATACAGGTACTCTACCGGAATATTATGCGATTTCTATAATAATGATATTATCGTAAATATGTTTATGACTCGCCGCGGAGTACCGACGACCGTGCAAATAACGTTTTATTTGGTTATGTTCGTGACCGCGGCGACGGCGAGCAGACCTCGTACCGTCGAGGAGTGTCTCACGCGAGAGACAGACAGACCGAGAGAGAGAGAGACAGACAGACAGGCAGACAGACACAGAGAGAGACAGACAGAGAGAGAGGGAGAATCGCAAAAAAAAAAAAAAAAAACGGTTCGCGAAATTGTGTAAATATTAAACATATTATATTATATTCGTCCGTTTGAAATCAACGTCGACGTTAATTTTATACAATGTCCGTTTAAAACACAAGTGTTTTTATATTTTATAAACATATATATATATATATATATTATATATATTTATGTATTATTTATATTATATTTTATGTACAAATGCATTTTAATATTTTTAATATTTTCGCGCATTATTTTTTTTTCCCCATTATTTTCACGCACGTTCGAAAATATCCTCGTAAAACGCCCACTCGTGAGTCGATATTCGGCAAAATCACGAACAGCGCTTGTAGTTATCTCGATTGAGGACACACAATATAATACCGATTTTCGAACGATCGTGCTCTTTATATTCGTCTTTTTAGCCATCACCGACGCGTTTCCGGCTATACACGCTCAGAATCCGTATGAAACCGAAATAGTTACAATGTGCTTATGTATACGCGACGGTCATTTACCGGGCCGCCAATGCGGTCAGTGGCCTACTACGCCGGGGTAGGGGGAAATTAGGGGTTATATTCCTCGCTTCCCCACGTCCATTGACTTAAAAATACCGAAAAATACTAATGATTCGATAACGAAATATACCTCCCGGCCCAGTCACGGGGAAAAGCACGACGTGACGTCACGATTATAGAGATCGGCATTTTTTTTTCCCAACGCAGTCGAGTCCGTCGGGCAGGAAGATACTATTAGCGTACACGATTCTCGTTCGCTGTACTTTCCTTCCCGGTCGTTTCGGTCCTACGCACTACGACACCCTGTATAGTCCGTGCGCTTATTAGTCCGCAGGCAAAGTCGGAGGTCGACAGCCACGCGAAAACACGGTATTTCGTTTAAATTTTCTTTTTCGTGAATTTTACGGCGACGACACTTTTTAAGAATTGAATTTTCCGAAAATTCGGTTTTTCTTTCTAATTTTCGAACAGTTAAAATTATAGATACACGTTTCGGACAAATATTGTACGTTTCACTTTCTATAATAGCTGTTCCGTTGTGACATCGCGAGTTCTGATAAAACAACCTAATTTCAACCGGATCCGAAAACGTGGGATCGTCGGATACGCCGTAGTGGGCGACGAGGCCCACGAGTGTCCAATCCACTGGCGGATTCTTATCGCCGGTTAGCAATCCAGTTTACCGTTTATAATGTTATCCCCGTGACGCTCGACGTGCTGAACGTGTGACGGTACGATTACAATCGGTGGCGCGCTATCGACTGGGGGCGAGGGGGGTACGCGGCAAATAAGGAAAGTGAAACGCGGCGGCGTGCCGAAATGTCGAAAGTCAAAGGGCCGACCTTCGGGCCGCTCTGTACACACGCGCGCGCGCGCGATGGGACACGGGATACCGTTGTTTATTGAGCTGATTAACCGCGCGGCGACCCGTGTGCCCGACTCTGTGCACGGGGTCCGCGGCACCGGCGATAATAATTACGCTCTCCTACTCTCCGGTCCGGCGGCGGTCGCGTTACGTTTCAATTAATCGGCCGCGACAAATTCCGACGGGGGGGGGGGGGGGGGGGGGTGCGCGCGACGGCCGCGCGGCAACCGGTCGGTATCGTGGCGCGGAGCGGGCGTCCCCGCGTCCGCCGTCGGCGAAAAAACGGCCTCAACATAATAACAATAATAATAATAATAATAATAATAACTGCGATAATAATAACGATAATCGCGAGAGGCCACAGCCGTTTAGTTTACGGCGGCGGCGGTTTTTGGGTCCATGACCTCTCCCGAGCCGGGCGACTTTGACGCGGCCCCCCCGTACATGGCGCGGCGGCGGCGGCGGCGGCGGCGGTAGACGTCACGCGGCCGAGCGGAGGCGGCGGCGGCTGTGGCCAGCGAGACGGTCGGCACGGTGGCGGCGTCGGTATATTATATTATTATTATTATTATTATAGAGTGTGGCGCGCGGAGACTACCGCGCGCGCGAATTGACGAACGGCGCGCGCGCCGCCGCCGAGCGACACGGGCGGAGGGGACGGTCGACGGTGTCTCGTCGCAGACGGGACGACCTTGGTGTCCGCCGCCGCTTGTCTGCTCCGCGTCCGCGCGCGCGCGCGCGCGTGTGTGTGTGTGTGTGTGTGTGTGTGCGTGCGTGCGCGCGCGTGTGTGTATTCGCGAAATACGCGCGCGCGCTCGCCCGCCCGGCCCAATCGGTTTTCGCGTGGTTTTTTTTTTTTCGCAACGAAGAGCGTGCGGGCGCGTCCGTATTGCCGTGTCCTGTGCGTGTGCGTGTGTGCGCGTGTGTGCGCGTATCGCTCCGCGCCGCCGCCGCGCAATGTGTGTCCGTCCGTCTGTCTGCCCGCCCGACCGTCCGTCCGTGCCCTTTTTTTCGTTGGCATTACAATATCGCATTTCGCGTCGTAACGATGATGATGACGATAATAATAATAATACGAACCGTCGCGTTACGCGATTGCCGCCGCACTTCCAGACCGCGGCCGACGGCGTTTTTCGTCCCGTTTTTTTTTTTTTTTCCCCCGCCGCGGTCCGGTTTTTTCCCGTCGACCCCGAACGAACGGACGCGGACAGTCTAACCGGCTTTCTTTTTCAAATACTCGCCCCGGCGCGCAATTAATAATAATAATAATAATAATAATAATAATTCGCGCGCACGGTCAAATTGTTATTATTATTCCCGTCCGGACGGCGCGCGCAAAACGCATTTCGCGCGGAGCCGTGTACACTTTTTTTTTCGCCTCGCCAATTTGCCGATCTCTCTTTCTCCGTCTCTCCGTCTCTCGCGTTCTTTCCCTCTCTCACCGTCCGTATCGATCTATACGCTCGTCTCTCTTATTTATACTCCTTACGGCTCCCCGCCATCCCCCACCGCCATACGCGGCTCGCGCTCCCTCCCCTCTCTCTTTCTCCTCCTGGCGGGCGCGCAGTCGGTCCCGTTTCTCCGCTATATATACAACAACTGTACAGTCGGTATCGGTACGCGTCCATTTGAAATTGTTTTTTTTTGTTCCCCTATAGTACTTGACGCGAAAAAAAAAAATATTAATAAAAAATTCGTTTCGTTTCGCACACACTCTCTCTCCGACGGCGACGTCGCCAAAGTCGTCACGACGCGTAAATATCCAAACCTCGCGTTCGGCGCACGACAATCAATTGTCTTTTTCGCGTCTCGATGTTTTCGAATTTTCGTCCGTCTCCGCAGTATCGGTCGGGCTGTTGCGCACCCCTTTTGATAACGGTTTTTCGTCGTCGTTTCTAATCGTGAAATACGTTTAGAAAATAAAAAAAAATAAAAAAAATTCAACTCAATATTTATCGTATTGTATTTATACTTGTAGCGGAGTGTTTGGCCGTTCGGATCGGAAGCCCGCGGCGGAACCGTTCGATTATCGATGAAAGACACAGCCGTGGCCATCGACATCGGAGCCGCTACGTGAATCCGACGTTTTTACGCGTAAAAAAAAGAAGGTAAGTTCGGTAGTTTTATTTTTTTTTCTCGATTTCTTTACACTTTGTCTGACCCGCGACAATATTGTAGCGAAATAACGGCGGCGAAAACGACATTGTAATATGTACGCACACGATCGCGTGGCACTCTCGACCGTTCCTGACCCCCGTAACCGGTGCAAGTGTACCCGCGCACTACGTCACGTATACGCCGCCGTATTCTCTCTCAGCGTTTCGTTGAAAATCCGCTCGTGTAAACAGTGAAAAACGCTCTCGGATAATTAAAAAAAAAAAAATCCGTCTATTATCGCGATCCGTTCGTATGCGCCGCTCACGCCCGCTGCACGTATTAACCGAAACGCGTTTTTTCGTATTTCAATTTCAGTAATTGTGTTACGACCGGACGTTTCGCGATTTTCTCTTGCGGTGTAGGCGCGGTACGTTATTTTAAAAAAAAAACCGTCGGTGCGTCCAGTTTATATTTATTTCTCGTATAATCCGTGCGTCTAGAATCCGTTTCCCTGTACGTAAACGATAATAATATTATAATCCGCGAGAAAGATTGAAAAAGAACCGGGCGTATTTCCTCGCGTCGTTTTTCGAAGCCGTCGGCGGTACGCCCTCGCTGAATGACGTTGCGCCAATTTTGTTAGGTTAGATCCGTAAAGCGATTTCGGTTTAACGTCCGCCGTCAAAACGTTTTTAAATTTTTTTTTTGTTTCCCGCGGGGAAATGGAGTCCGCGACCCTCCCCCACCCTCGATTTCATACGCGGACGTTTCGGTGTCCTCGGACGATTCCACGTGGTTTTCGTTTCCCTGTAAAAAAACGACGGGACTCACGTTTTCCAGAAAATTTCCTACTCCGATTCGACGGGTGATGGCTAAGGGCCGCAGTCAAGTGCGACGGTAAAACTAATTATTTCCAACGCTTAACACGTTGCCAATTACCAACACAACGTTGTTAAATATTTGAACGAGAAACGGAAATGTATACGCGGGAACGTATTGGCTTTATAATGACGTTTATTTAATTATTTTTTTTTTTTATCTGGTTTTTTTCTACCGGAAATCTCGGTCCGATTTTCGAACGCCGTACCTTTTCCGAAAGGAAATTTTGTCCGGTCGACACTTTGGCGAAGACGTTTTTTTGATATTTTTCCAAGCGGTTTTCAGGATAATCGGGAATATTTACGCGTAAAGAAAGAACATAACCTCCCTCCGAATCGTTTTTCGTCACCAACGGTTTGCGCTGTTAAATTATACAGTGTACCCGTCGTCCGGAGTATGCGTCCGTCTATTTTTTTTTTTCTTTTACGCGCCCACGTGGAATACAATATTGATGAATGTTTCATCGAAAAAAAAAAAACCAATCAATCAATCAATCTGATGTATTATTCGTCCGTTTAGCGTGCTGCGGTGCGACGGCTGAGCTTTTCCCGATTCTACGGAACCGGATGAAAAAAAAACCCGTTTTTTTACCCGGAGCCCGTCGATATCATATCATAGCGACCACGCGAAACCCGTGGCCATTTTGCGTGGCCACCATGTTTACGCGCGTGTACGCGTTGGTCCGTCGCAATAATCTTTTTTCCCCCCGCATTAATCGCACGGTATTATTATTATTATTATTTTATTCCGATGACTGCGCAGCCGGTCGTTTTTTTTTTTTTATCGTCTGGGCCAGCGTAGGGGAAGCGGGGGGGGGGGAGGGGGGGGGGGGGAGGAGGAACGCGCAGCGGCAGCAGACGCGCCACGCGACACCGTTTTGCAAACGATATAATATTATAATATGTTATATTCGTCGTCGTACACATGTAATTTTAAATTTTAACATTATTACTATTATAATATTTACGGTTTTTTTTTATTTATTTCCCCTCCACCCCCTCCCCGTATAATATCCCGAACGGGACACCGACATTATAATAATAATAATAATAATAATAATAATATATTGTTGTCGTCATTCGGAACGGTCAGCATTTTTTTTTTTTTTTTTTATCAAACCGTTCTTTTTCGGTTTCCTCCCCTCCTCCCCTCATTCTTTCACGAGCCGCGTACCGCAACGACGGCGAGTCGGTATATATATTTTTTTTTTCTGGTTCTTTTTTTCGTATTTTTTCGTCCCCCGTCTGTCGCCATTATTTCTCATGTCGTCTCGCCCACACACACACACACACACACACACACACACCACACACGTGACGAATAACAATATTTTACCGACAGTTTCGTCATCGTAACGCGCAATGACAATAATAAAACATTACAAGTTCTATACGATGATAATGTTGCTGCTGCTGCGGCGGTGTTCAAACGTATACGCATATACGGGCGGTGCAGTACGATTTTTTTTTTTTATTTATCGTATTGTATAGCGCGGCACGTATTGAAATAATAATAAAAAAAAAAAAGGTGCGCGGCTAATTTTCGATTACTTACTTTATTATGAATACATACACAATCCGAGGTTTTTACATTATTATTTACGTACACAATACACTCGATTAGCGCTTACGTCACGCTCTTCTTATCAGACTGTTATCAGCAATAATCGACCGTTTAGATCTGAACAATTTAATTGTACCGTTGAAAACACACTAATGATATTAAATTTATTGTTTTTATTTCTGTGAACATCTTTTCTATCAGATATTTTTCTCCGATTTTCAAGTGTAGTGCTTTTTTTGAAAGGAAATTTGACTGGAATAGTATACCAAGTAAGTAATTCCCTGGATTTTCCCAATGAATTGGAAAAAATGTATTATTTTCGAATCGTAAATTTTAAAACATATGTAACTGAATTCCACTCGGAATCGTTTGTTGTTAGCAACGATTAATCGTTACGTACAGATATACATTACATTGCCCTACTACCTTCCCAGCTTTTCACCTACAATAGTGGTCCACCTATCGTGCGAAGTATGTCCGTTTGTTTTTGTTATTTGTTTGGATCCAGTTGTACATGATAAGGATTTTTAACAGATAAAGTCGCACTAATCGAGCGTACAAATAATGTTTCCCTCAAAATAATAATAAACTGCTATAGGTATATTTAGTGTACAAATCCAAAAAGACCTAAGTGATAAATACTGAGACGGCTTTTTTCCCGTGCGCCTTCTGAAAATTCAATTGAAAATAGTCCACAATGTGTTATGCAAAACATGCACGTCGGCCGGTTTCACCTAGCTTTGAACACTTCTATACACACCCCTCCGAAAAAAGTCAGGAGAATGTAATTTCGTATATATATATCAAGGATGTGCTTTTAGGGGGTTTCGACTTTCAACCCCTACCACTGTAACGATCAAATCTCACCATTTTTTTTTTCTTCCGGAAGTAGCAATATAATTATAGTAGCTACCTATAGTTTATAACATAGTATCGTATTATCAAACTATTAGTTTCTTTATAGTTTCATAAAGAATATTTCTGTAACGGCAATGGTTTGGTGCGGTCGATTCTGAAAGTGTTTTTCTATTGTAACTTTTTGTTAAAAAAAAAAAAAGAAAATGATAATAATCGAACTGCGTCTTCGCATCTGCACAATTCTCGACATTCCCACGATAACTTTTCGTCGCGTTATCGTTGACCAGGTATTCGTTTCCTATTTCTCTTTAAACGATACTGTCGGCTGATTTATTAGCCCCCGTCCTTCCCCCCTCCCCGTTCCGTTCCTTCGTTTCCATAATCGACCCTATCCGCAGACCGTCGCGTCGCCTTTACCCGACTAGATGTCGGATCTCATCACTCGTCCGCGCGTATTACGTTTACGGTTATCGTTACAATATTATACGTTACGTTGAGGCGCTAGACGTTCAATTATCAAACGACCACGAAATACCAAATAGACGGAGAAGGAAGAAGGGGTGTGTGTGTGTGTGTGTGTGTGTGTGTGTGTGTGTGTATGTGGAGGACGTCGTTCGACTATAGCGACGGAGCTCTTCTTTTCACGGGGTTCCCCCCTCCTCCCTTGGGAACTACCGGGCCCGTGCGTTCCGTCCGACCGACTCTTTGAGGTCAATTTAATATTACCGCAGTGTTGCTGTACGTACTGTACATTACGTCGTCTCAACAATACCGTTACGCTCGTATAACGTATTACACCGACGACGACGGTCTGGCGGCCCAGTGCACTGCGCGAGTCGATTTTTTTTTTTTTTTTTTTTAAACGAGACTACACGGCTCGGCGTACGTAATATTATATAACATACCTATCTGCGGTAATCACGATAATACCACCTGGTATTACGGGCCGCGGGTGTACCGGACCCGACGACTAATCGACGTATCCGACTAATAATTTGACTTTATAATTTTTAATTATAGTATTCTTAAATACGAGATACTATGATATTTTTAAAGATGCCGGATACAAGTTACCGGTATCTGAGGTGCACGTGAGATGTATAAGACACTTTGCACACGTTTATTATTTTATTCACTATTTGAGTAATAATGTAAGTTAGTAATTGATGTTATAATTATCGCGTTATATTTTGGTTTTGCACGGTTTTAATAATAGATATTTGAAAATATTAAATATGTATAATTTCCCGAATAATATTAAAGCAACGCACAAAATAATGATTTATTTTCATCACAAAAACACCGCGTAGATGCATAATACGCCCGAGACGGACAGAAAATATGAACCGACAGACCAACGAAAACTTATCGTTAATATATTATCGCCAGATAATGGTATATATAGGTATATAAACTTGTTATTGGGCAATTAGGAAAACTGTTTTACAAATAAAACGTAATTGTTGAATGTGTCTAGTATCTTAATCATAAAAGGATGCCAGATACAAGTCAAATAAGTATTTCAGTACACGTTACAAGATACACTAAAATTATGTCTTTCGATAAAAACATAAAAAATACGTATCTTAAATATCTTATTTATCTTATCTTATTATCTTAATTAAAAGTATCTAAGATAGCTCAGATCCGGGTGCCGAACGATTGGGACTGAAAAACATGAAAACAATAATAATTCGTCCCGAAGAAACCGTGAAGTACCGGGGTTCGAGGTTTCTTTCTCCATTGTGCGGGTCGATATAATAATGTTGAATTATAACCGCCACACGCATGAGTGCTCGTCAACAGAAAATAGAATGTACAACTATTGTTACTAGTTATTATAACTCAATACTAATATTGTTTAATTCCATCGATCCCTCCCTCACCCTTCCCTCCCCTCGCCAAAAAAAGGAAGTGATTTTCGAGACTTATATTTTTTTTTACGATTACCCGGGCTCACGCGGGAATGGTGGAGAGCGAAGATGAGCGTATGGTAATGGTTGAATAGCCCGAATACGATACATGCATATTTTGTACGAACACAGAACCGAAAAATATATTACGTTCAAACGAGACTACCTATAATGATTATTGATTATTCTATATAAGTATTATAATATCGGGCGTTTTTCTTTCGTAAAAATTGCGTTATGTTTGGCCAATTTTCTATAATGCGTTTGAGCGAGTGATTTAAAAATATTGTGATGTGTGTGTTCAGGCGTGTTATAACAATTTATTTTCCCGAACATTTTGACAAACTTGGAACTCGGTTTGTAAATTTGTCGAGTGTATGATTAAACATTTTCAATCGAAATGCATCGTTTTTTCTTTTTGTAGTATAAGCGGTTTCAATTTTATGACGCATAATATTTGGTATACGATAATATAATTAATAACTATGAACCATAATAGTACTAAATACCAATAACCAAAACACTGTAATGAGTTCACGTCTCCAATGTGCGAGCAAACCCGTTATTTGAAAAACTATAACTATTAAGTTTAGATCTATATAATACGTATTACTTACAAGGAAATATCAATTTTTGTTATTTTATCTGTTTGGAGATATAGAAAACCGGTTTTGAAATATTGTACGCAGATATTCTATGAAATTGTTGGTGTGACGTGTTGTTTACAATTGTATCTTTTATATTTTCTATTGTACTCATTCGCTCAAACACGTTATTAGAAATTCGCCCAAACACACTGTTTTTATTATGTGGAGAAGAAAGGCGATTCGCCCAAACGCATGACGCCATATAATATTACAGCGATAATCGAGTCGGCGTTTTTGTATTTCATCGGATTTTTATTGGAGCAAAGAAACTATGAGAATATTAGTTTTACAATAATGCAGTAACTCGAAAAATACGAAATTTACCGCCCGACGGTACGATTTACTCGGGCATTTTTTTAAAAACATACGGTTCACTCGGTACGTCCTTTTACGGGGATTCTCCCCCCCCCCTCAGAAAACAATATTTCGGTTAGTAAAAACGCTTTAAATCGTTCGCATCGTGTATCGATAGAAGATGCGGGTTTTTACCCGGCGATACTCTTAGTTGAAACATCTTGACAGATTAGCTAGGCTGCTTGTGAAAAACACGGCTAACCGTACCGAGATTTCCTGTGAATCGTTTTTTTGTCGCAACGTTAGTTTCGGTAAATTATTATAAACTTTATTTTCCTGTATATCCGTGTACCTTCCGAACTTCCCAGCTACAACAATATCTCGGGCTTCTTTTTTTATTTTACATTTCTACAATCATCTTTAGTTATATGGAATTTTCCAAAAATTTGCGAAATATTATTATGTCTAATAGAAAATTCGGCAGTCAGATTTCCACTTTCATTCGGTGAAACCATTGAAAAAAGTTGCGATGTTATGTCATAATATGACATTTTTCATAACAATGCAGCTGCAGTACCCAATGCCTGCACCCTCATTCAATCGCCCCAATCAAAATCGAATCGGTCGATATAAACGTTTATAACGATTCTGTATAACTCATTATACAATAACGACGTTATGCTTCTTTGAAATTGTTCTGATATTTTTTTGTTTGTCATTCAGAATTCGATCTTCCACATCTATATCGGTTATTATTTTATCGACGTGTACTTCATCGAACTGAGACCGCGTATAATATAGATATTAGTCATAGGTGGATGTTAGGGGGATTAAGGGGGCTTAAACCCCACAGAATACATCCAAGTCCCCTCACTTAAAACGATTTAAGCCGTGAAAATATTTACTTTTTCCACAATACTTCTTGATAAATGTGCTAACTACGTTATTCGGAGGAATTTATTTTTATCGATATTTTACGGAATGTACCGTTTTTAAATCGACTATCAGTAGTGACAAGCAGCAGGTTAAAGTTAACGGTTTAATAAACGGATAGGTTAAAACCGCGGTAAAAACGTCAAGCCCTCTACGCATATAGATGTGACCGAATATCTGCCTTTGGTATTAAGCATACATAGTTATAGATTAGGTTTTTTAAGAACGATTGATTATTGTATCCGTACTGTCGGTATTGATTGTGTTGGACAACACGACGGTGATAAAATGTGTACCGGTCATTTATGCGTATAACCTTTACGTGTTTTTTTTTTGGCGTGAAAAGTTTTCCGCCCTTACACGGTGTTCGAAACCGACATTTTCGGCATGTTGTTCTCTATAATAATACTATAGGAGGTAAACACCTACGCTCGATTCGGCCATTCGTCCCACGACATTGCAGTGACAGTAACGACTATAATAATTTAGTAGAAACCTTCACAATCCGAAGCACCGTTTTAATGTTATTTCCATTATTAAAACAGTATAATTTTCCAATTGTGGCATTGACATTAATACATTGGTGCCGATTTTAACGAATACTTTGAAATATTTGCGATTTTTTATTTTTGTTACACTAATTTTACATTCAGAAATATTTTATCTACATAGGAGAGAGTTTCGCGATCTTCGGCGTGATGAATATATTTCTCCGTTTTAGTCAGGTCGTACACTAAAACGCCAACAGTTCGTACAGTGTGTTCGTACGTTTTGAAATAATTTTCTACTGGTGACTATAATCAAATTATAAACGAAAACCGTTTCGTTTTGTTATCTTAATTTTTAAAATTGTTTTAATAGATACTTGTAGGTATTTGTACAATATCTATCTGAATTCGTATCGATCAAGAGCTCTCGCTTATTGTATAGCTCTCAAATAAGTAACGTCATATGTTTTGTGTAACACAATAGATACGAAGTTTAGCAGCTCATACGATATTTGTTTATTCTACGGGTTATGTAGCAACGATGTATAAATCTGATTGGCATTAATCTGATGGAAATCTGTAAAATAAATGTTTGTGATCAATATACGAATACTGTCAATCCGATGGACAGACTATAAAACGAATTATCTGATTTTTTTAACTAGACGGAATATGTTGTTCCTTAATTTCCCGTACAATTGTCCGTCTGGATCCATTCACGATAGCATCCGATTAGACGGGTTATAGCCGTCTGCAGATTAATCAACAATAATAGAAACAGATTATACTCGATGTAAACGATTTCGAATAGTTTTCAGTCTTTTCGCGTGTATTACAATAATATTCACTCGCTCGGTAATATTATAACAATAATAATATTACGGTGGCCCAGACTTAGCATTTACTCGTCCAGTCGGCTATATTTATATAGTTGTTTCGTTTATCTATGTAGTTTAGATGTATTATTACTGCAATTTACCGGTATTATGAAGTCCGATTTTGACTTCCTTATTAATTATTATTGGAAATACTGTAACCCAAGCTGTATATCCGCGTCATAATAATAATAAAATTAAATTCGCAGATACCTATCTACTGTGTTCGCGTAATATAGCCAGACGATTATTATCATTATATTATATAATATATTACACTACAATGTTCGTATATTAACGATAATATGATGACCTCCAGACAGAAAGCCGAAATTCACCTCGAACAAAATACGGTAAATGTTTACCTACGTTTGCTTGCCGCAACAATAACGTCGTCGTCGTCATCGCCCTGGTAGTATAATAATAATTTAAATAAATTATGTTTTTATTACTTTTCGCGTCGACACATTACAAAGAGACTCGGAAAAAATGGAAGTCGCGTGCATATATATATACTTGTACGTGTAATGTGCATACGTATACACGCAGAGTATTTGCATATTACGGGTTGGATTTTTTCGCGTATACAAAGGGTGAAATACTGCAGTATATATATATAGTAGCGAAGGAAAGTGAAAATAAAAGAGATGGAAAACATTTTAAATTAAATGTGTGGAATCCCGAGCCGCGAGACTGGCGGATATTTCCAATAAAACCATGACAAACGCAAGTCGAGCTTTTCAAAAACCGTATTGTACTGTACAGGGTTTCGTATTGTGTAGGGTTAAACTATCATATGATGTATGCGAGGTCGCAAACATGAAAATGCATATGTACGCTCTCTAAAATCATTACTTTGTTTTCAATTTATATTTAGTAGTGGATTTTTTCAAGAACCGGCCGTGTGTTATGTTAAAATGTTCGGATTGTTAGGTCTTTTTGTTTTGTAATAAATCATTTTGACGTACAACGGTAAGTTATAGGTACGGTTCAAAAAACATTGTGCTTACCGCCATCTCGCCAGAATTCACATACCCATGCAAAATGATGTACATTCCTATCAGTGACGTAGCCTGGGAGTTTTAGGGGACATAATTTTCCCTACGAAATGTCTTCTTCATTGTCATCATTGTCAACCTTTTTGTTGAATTTACCTCGAAAATATAGATTGTATTGTGTTTGTTATGTATAACTAATAAGTGTACATTATTATAATCTTTTTTCCTGTTACTTTTTTTTGAACACTTTCAACGGCTTCCTCTCGATCAAATAACTTCAAATTCGGAAATTAGTGTTGTTTTATAAACGGATTGAAGTGTTAAAAGTTTGTTTGAATTTAAATTTAAATTTACCGTGGTTTTGAGGGAGGTGTGTGGTTCTTTTTAGTTTTAAACACTCCTACAGACCCTAAAATGAAGTCAAGGGATACAATTTCATATTTATGACCTTCGTATCAAATATTTGCCGTTTGAGGGTTTCAACTTTTAACCTTCATCTCTACTATTTTTACGATCAAATTTCACCATTTGTTTGAAAATGTCATAATTATTGTGTAGTATAGTACAAAATTGTATGTTATAGTATTCGATTATTTATTATATTGCAAAGAATAGAAAAAAATTCAATTTTAGTGACTCCTCCCCCTCCTCGCGAAATATTTTTCCGGCTATGCCACTGATTCCAATAACATAATATTTTAAGGTTTTACATTTTTGTTCTATATATTTTACAGTTTAACGATAGGGTAGATCGATTTCACCAATGTTTGGTGGCTGATGTTATGTACGTACAGGTTGTAGGTATCAGGACTTTTAGCAGTTTTCAACGGTTAATGTATAGATATACCAAAATCCAACTGAAGTTAAATATTTCCTGATTTTGGCTTTTTTTTTCTCGTTTAATTTGACTGGAAATATTTTCAATGGATGTGAATATGAGTATATTATACGGAACATTATTGATAAAGATGTAGATGAAATTTTTTTGGCTTGTTGCAATAATTTATTCGCGATATCAGGGAAAAAAATGGACACAACGCACGTGATTTGACATTATAATTTATATTAATTATTGCGTTATCTTCAAGTACACTATCATAATAATAATATATTAAACCCATCACGTGAGGTCAATCTTTTTCGTTTATTTCCATATATCACTTATTATCGTATAGTATAATATATTTATTGTTCACCGACAATTTATTACTCGAAAATAATATTATTATATATTTTCAAGCTCTCGCGTCATAATTTGTCATGCATTTTTTTTTTTTAGTGAGTGTATATTGTATACATTCGACACTGTTATAGCAATAACATAAAAATAGCAATTTGTTTGAAAAATTAATTAAATAATAGCGTTTGAGGAAATATGTATGTACAAAAAATTTAATATTAAATTACGATTTTTGTTTAATTAATAATTATATTTAACGTTTATACAATATATATGATATTATATTGTTACACAACTGAGCATTTGTTTAACAAAAAACTTAAAAAAAAAACCTCTTATCTTAATTAAAAAATAATAGTCGATTTAATAGCTGTAATATTGTATGTATTTTATTTTTACCAATATGATAATAGCACATTAATTTTTCTCGTAAAACATTACGTGTTTCAATGACGTCATTATGCCGTACATACATTTTGTTTATGATTTTTTTATAATATATATATAAATACGCGTATATACATAATTATTCACATTTAAAACAATAATATTATAATTTAGAAGTTTTTCACGTACATATACTTATTGGGAATGATCTCATAAAAATATCTAAAAGCCTGTATATATTTATATTGTTCGATTTTTAATCTATCGCAAAAATCGGTTTTGGCGTTGACGTCAGTTCTGTTTTTTTTCTGGTGCGCTTTGCGGTGATCTGTGCGATTTTACGCGACGGGTCTGACGTCGGTTTCTGGTACCGATAATCATAAAGTTCAAGCAGTGACATTTTGAAAATAAACGATTTCGAACGGTGGCTGCGTCCGGGAATTCTCAACGGGAATGTAGGATGTTGTGTATAATAATCATGATTAATGGTCAATTTTCATTCAATAGATTTCACTCCCCCCTCCCTTGTAACTCGGTTGAAATATATCATTTACTGCAGATAAAATGACTAAATAAATAGGTACTGGTAGTTTTTGTATTTTTAAGTGAACTACCCACCCGCGTGGTAAGCCGCCGATTCCGAGTGCAAACAAAATTTGTAGCCTAAACTGGACTTAAAAGCTAATCGACTTTACACCGTTTCCAAAACTTAATTGCCTGACCGCGTCAGACCCAGACGGCGTCATGTCGTGGTGTGAAAATCTATGGAATGTGTACGAATCAAGAGGCATCGGGAAACAGTTGATCGATATAGTTGCTCAAAGCAATTTTTAATGAATTTAAATAATATAGTGCAACTGGCCTTTTTGATATTATTTGTTGTAAAAAAAAGTCCATTTACGCAAAATCAATAAAAAAAAGAAAAACGCACACTTTATTTTGTTAATCTTAAACAATTTACCTCCGTACGGTTTGTAGAAATCAAAAATCATATAGACGAACGCTGCGACAAAAATGTTTTGTAATAATTTGTATTTTTTCCTAGCCATCATTTATAATAATGTATATTATAGGTGCGAACGAAAATTTCAGTCTCAATTATAATTTTTTTTTTATCGAACAAAATAATTAGGTAAGAAAAAAGATAAAACGGGAAAATTCGAAGTTATAATATATTATTGTTGTTCGTGTAAAACAATACAACGTTCGAACCGTAATTTGTTTTGTTTTTTACGATGTGATATTATTGATCGTTAAAAAAAGTGTATGGAAATAAAGTACAAAGTTTAATATTTTTATAAAATTTTAATGGTTACTTAATATTGCACAACACAATGACATAGGTATTTTAAAAAGTTAGAAATCATTGTGATAACATTGTTAATAATCATAGATTATATTTAGGGTGCAAGGACGTGTGCTAAAAGTGGACAAATAATGTGCGAAAGGGCAATGATTTAGGTGTTAACGATTAAGGAAAGTAAGGCTGATATTCCCGACGGACGTGCCGCTTTTTTGTGAGTAAAGTTTGAAGTGACATTCACATTATAAGGTAATTTAATTTATATTGAAATCTACGTAACGATAAACCATTACTAACGAAAAATGAATCTGAGCGGAGTATTATTTGTCGTATTTTGTCTGTCAATCAAGAAAACTACAATACAAATCAAAAAATTACCACTTCAATGCACCAGCTAGATTATAAATGCTATAAGAAAGTTTTTGTAAAGTTTTTAATTGGAGTGAGATTTCTGGTAGAAAAGTTGTGTACACAAAACAAACACATTGTTAAACTGTTTCTCCGTTTCTCACTTCACTCAAAACATTCAGTCTAAAAATAATAATAAAACAAAACTGATTATAACAAACGCAAATCTATTGGTTCTAGTTATTGTTTTTCGGTATCAAATTCTCGAGAATAAAGAACGATATTTATTGATTTATTGAATAATACCTACACTCGAACGACGATTATATTTAAACGTACAACTAAAAAAACCCTAGGTTGTTAGTTAGTTTTATAATTCTGAAACAATATTTTTGTACAATTTCTTTATTATAATAACAATTTAAAAAATATTAATAATTTTTTCTTTGTTATTTACACGTGGTGAAAAGTTATTAAATATTGTCATTTCGCATGTATTAAAATCGTTTTTGTTTCCATCAACGTTGTCTATACCGGATGGTCAGTCGATATAAGCTACACATTATATCGGAAAGTGTTGGAATTAAAACATTTTTATTTTTGCCAACTTAACAGACAGCTTTAAAATATTATTATTTTGTCACCATTACTTTTGGCGAGAGTGAAACCACTACTAAATAACAATCCGTATTAAAAATTCAATAATCAGAGGAAGTCCCAATAATAAATAATATAATACTTTATTAATTTTTTCCGGGATAGTGAGCGTCTTGTCGAGGATTCTGTACAGAACTCGATACCTACCTTTCTGCTCTCTCTCTGTCTCTCTCAGAATATCGTTATTGTTTTCATAATAATTTGACGAACAATTATCCCATATTCGATGATCGAATAATGAATATTATTCGGCATGTTTGCAGTATAACGGTTTACCCGACGTTAGTATACAAGGAGAAATAGTTAGGCAATTTGTACACACGCGTGTAGCTTTGTGAGTAAACACCATATATTATTATCATGTTCAATAGCTGAAGCCGCCCATTGGGTAATTCAATAATATTTTACGACAGTGAGACAAAACGAAATGCATAATAAAGTTGATAAAGAAATAATGATAATTCGTTTGAACGCGTTGTAAATAATTTACAACAGGGTGGATTGTACGCGTTTATACACGATACCTACGCGAGAATATTATAGGAGGCGACTTCTTTGACATCAAACATTTACGAAGTTGTCATAGATTTAATAATGGTAATGTGCTATCGCCGAATAGATGCATACATGCACTTTTTACGTTTGACTGGTCGACTTCGCGTTTTATATTTATTGTAACGCCCGTATACCCGGGCTCTTCGATAATTTCTAAAAACCAATTAAATGATGTTTCTCTGTTTGACGTAACCGTTTCTTTTTTGGACAATTAAATAAAAACCTTCCTAGGATAATGGGAACGGACGCGGCCACTGTTATAGGTAATTTAATATTTACCTGTAAGCAACGATAAACTATTATTTAAGAAAAATCGATTCTGATTGGAGTTCAGTTGATAGTCTTTGTCAACAATATATATACCATATTATAGTAAAATAATTAAATAGACTTTGTATATTTCTTTAATGCTGTACCAATTTTCTCGGGTTTCTTACGTTTTTCCCAGTTTTCCCATGTTTCATCTTGGTATTTTACATTTGCTGGAAAAATCCTAGGAAAATCAAAAAATAACCTTTCCTGTCAGATTTCCTTATAGAAAAAGTACTATTATTGTGAATCGGAGCAAAATTGCTGGTAGTAAAGTTGTTCACGGGAAATTAAAAGGCCATAATATATTTTCAACTAATACCTATATTTCGTACATTTTCCCGTTTTTCCTCCTTTTGTTTTCGGTTTTTCATTTGTTGAGAAAACTGCTGAGAAAATCGAAAAATAATCTCTTTAATAAACCTTACCGCACCGATTTCCTTTTAGAAAAGATGCTACACTTAAAAATCGAAGCAAGATCTCTTGTAAAAAAATTTTCCCCAGAAACAAAAAACAAAATAATAAAAAAATAAACATCTTCATAAAACTACGGTTTTACAAAGTATTACCAACTGCTGCTTTATCAATTAGAGCTAAGAAATTGACAGTCGCTACTCTGGATCGTTGTCGTGTTATTAAACAGAACACCCTGTATTAATAGCAAAGGTCATTTACTGATAATAAAAAAAAATATGAAAAATGTTAGGAAAAAAAAAAAATCAAAATTGTATAAATTTAAATATTAAAAATAACCGAAAACTTATTTGATGGTAACGCGATCGTCCGCTTGGAAAAGGACAGCGTGATCTCGGAAACCAGGCCTTTCCGGCGGACGACGCTCATGAATTTTTTTTTAGCAGCCGTCATTAAGATTTCAAAAATGTCGAGGTCCACGGACGGATTGCTAATCGTGACTGTGTACATTACCTCGGAATCTCAACTCTCGGCATTCCCAGCCGTTTCGACTTTTTCCAATCGAGCACGCGGTTACGCGCGTTTCAGAGACTCCTCAAATACGTCTGATTTTTCGTTTTGTTGAGCGTTTGCTAACGTTCTTGGACGACGTCTTTATTTTGATATGGTTCGCCGAGGTCGGACCGAGAGTTGCCGCAGTCCGCACCATTGGCGTTCGGTGTTTTTCCACAACGGGTTTTCGCCGTGTGCGCGGTCTCGTCTACTGTGCCGCCGCCAATTCGACTCTTCTTATAATTATTTAGCGATCACAAAAATCCGCACGCGTAGAGTAAACCGTCCGAAAGTGTATGCGACGTCCGCGCACACCGGGATCTGAACGCGCAGCGACCAATCATCAGTACACACAAGAACGAGTCGAGCGGATATTGTTTATTTCCAGCAGTGTTTTAAACACCGCGGTGTTACAACAAACCGTAGTGATGCCGGTTGCCGTTCGTCTCGGACTTTCCGTATATTATTATAGCGAGCGCGCGCACACACACACACACACACACGGATTTTGAGTTTGTTACACCTTTCTAAAATACGGGGCGCATTGGCGGACCGGCGCACGGAGATTCAGAGATCTCGAGGCCCGATTTCGTTTGGGCCTACGAAAGGTAGGCTACAGACGGCAATTTAATGTGCATCCGTAAGCGACGATAGACCGGCCGTTAAAATAGATCGTTACTGTATACACAGTCTTTTGGAGTAATATTGAAAGGTGTTATACACGTTAGAAAAAACAACAGTAATTTGTTCCGTATAGGTTTAAAGGTTAGGTTAGGTTTGGGCGGTAGGTTATTTCGGCCGCGTTATCGTTATCGCGTGTTTCCGGACGGGTATAATATCATTGTCTAGAATAATTGGATGTATTATTTCGATTTCGAGGTTATATTCCGAAATATTCTATTCTTTAGTGCGAGCACCGTATTGTATGTTACTCGATTACGCCGTCAATATTTTCGACGTTTCTGAGACCGAACCCAACAGCTGACGACTCGTATTGGTAATAATACGAACATAATAATAATACAAGTTAGCAGGAAATTACCCTGTAATTAATGCTTTGGCATGAAAGTATTTTTCAAACACGGTTTCATTAACCGCGAATATAAAATTTCTATACTATATATTTAATATAATAGTATAGTGTATCTATACCTATTACAATGCGTCTTTATAAAATTATAATTTTAAAAATATACTGGTTATTTGTTCGGCATTTTGTTTGTATACGAGTCGGAGTTTCCTCTAACGATTTTGTAAAATAAAAAAAAACAACACATTCTTTGTAAAACAATAAATAATTTAAATTGATCGAACACTAACACGAGAAAACCCGAGCATCTTAACAGGTGAATAATACATTGACTAGTATAGGAGAAATGTCTTGGGGCCGACGGAAAACAGCGTCTTAAGCGGAATCGTCTTTAGCGAGTTTTAATGTATAATAATACAATATAGACACCTCTATACATTATACTATGACGTCTACAACTATATATACGGCTGCATCCGAATCGGGTTCCGGATGCCAATGGTTTTGATAAGTAGTACACTATAGTTGGGTCCCAATGAATTTTGGGCACTATGCTAGTTGGGTCCCGGCTTTCGACAGGTTATAGATATATTAGTTGGGTTCAAGCGTTTACAAGCAATAAAAAAAATTGTCCTTCTCATTTTTATAGACTTAAGACTGTCAGTGATTTGTAGTTTAAAATACGACTCAGTTATGATTAAAACATTTTTGTTTTACCAAGTGAATTAATATTTTAGAAAACATTAAGAAGGTGGCCTCCGGTAGTTCAATATATACTAATTTAACTCCTATGTATAAAAAATAAATGTGTTATTTAATATCATTTAATACTTATGTGCTAAAATGTACTTTGATAAAGATGTTTAAGAGAGGAACGTTTTGACTTTGTCAAAACGATTTATGTTGGTAATGTTTTTTTTTCTCATTTATAAATGTTTTTTATTTTAAATACATTACCGTCGTTTTTCCATAACTTCTTATTCATTTTGATCAGTAGTATTTTTTAGAAATTTTATCTACTCACTATTAACTCGAGATCCAACTAGTGTACAACCTGTGGATATCTGGGACGAATTCGTTTCGAATAGATTAAAATGCAGCGTTTATACCATTCAGTAGCGGTCGCCATCTGGCTTTTGGGTCTGCTATACAGGAAAAATACACGTCGCAGTGTACAGTCTTTTCGAAAAACGTTTAACATAGGATAGGTACCCTTTATTTGTCCGTGCGCCCTTGCGGATGAGCGCCTACCCAATTCGCGGTCAAATATACGAGTTTACATTTTTTTCTGACCGACGGTGTTAACATTAATATTTCGTTTTTCAAATATCTTAGTATTTTTTCCTCTCGGTAAATATAGCCGAGATTCGATAGACGAGTGCCATCTACCGACTATTGAAACGACGCCACTGTTATACAATAACAATAATAATAATAATATGACGATGATGATAACGCGCGAGGACGATAATACAACACAATAAGTACCTATACTATTAACCGTTGTAACGACGCGCTTTTATCGGTTGTTTTTTATTATTTTTTTTTATTTAACTCTATCTAGGTACCACCATAATATACAGTGTACATGATATATCGATTATTCCGTGTACACCTATTTAAAGTAAATTGAAATTTTAAACACAATATGCGAGGTTTATACAGGGTCTCCGTGATTATTCGGGTTACATTCCACGAAATATATACTTGTATTTTTCTTCTCCCGACTCGTGTAAAAACTTTTCGGAATACATTATATTATAATATTCCGAAATGTTGTGTTGTTTTAGTTTGACTGCGCTCTTCGGCGTTTTCAACTAACGCGAGACGTTCCCCGCTTTTGAGTGCGGGCAAGGGCAGGCACGAGTAAAAGTGCAGGAGGACGCGTTGTAAATTCAAACGCCGCCGTACAAAATATGACGTTGGCCGCGGTGCGTGAAACGGGGGGCCAACTACTCTGCGGAAATACCAAAAACGAAAAACGTCCGCGTCGAAACCGTTCAAAAGGTCGGTGCGGGTAACCGAAAGCGGGTAGCGGTTTTACCCCCGGGAGGGGGGAGGAGAAACAACAAGAGCGATGTAACGTTTTCCGAAACGAGAGACGCGTAATTAACCATTACATAAAAAAAAAAAACCGAAATAAATTTCGCGGGAAATTCGATTGTATCGTGAAATTACGAATACCCTGTATATAATTTTTTTTTTTTTACACGACCGACAACGCAATGTATGTTACGGCTGTTTCCGCCGGCGCCGCCGCCGCCGTCGTCGCCGCACAGTTACCGCGGGACTAGTACAACAGTCGGTTGCGTGCGTAACGTCACGGTTTTTTTTTTTTTTTATGTTTTTTGTTTCTGGTCCCGTCCGGATCGCGTACGATACCGTCCGTCGAACGGCAATCGTGCCTGTACACTATCTATAATACGCGACCGTTGTTACGAGAAAAAAAATAAATTAAACGTATTTTTTTCTTTTTGTTTTGTTTCTATAGCTGGCGAGCGGACCCGTACGGCGACGGTACGAAATCTCCGCTGCGGTTTAAAGGTCGTCACCGGACGAACAATCCCGGTCCCCGCGGACGTTGCGAAATCGCGTTTTTGGCACGGCGCAACCCAAGACCATTTGGTGAGTATTAATTATTGTTATTATTTTGTAATTATTTGTATAATATTATATTAGTTTGGTAGCGATATGTAGAGACGACGTGTTATTATAATAATTACGACCGAGCCCGCCCCGCGTGTATATGCGTGCACAGCGTCTGTGATCCTCGTGCAGCGTTTGCCGCTTAAAAATGCCGCCGCTTGTAAAAAACGGGGAAAAAAAAACCATAACATACACGTATTAAAAAAAACCGACAATACGGCGGCGGAAAAAAAAACCGATTTTTTTTCTCTCTCTTTTCTTTTTGCACAAATCGTCGTGGCGTAGTATAATATGTATATAATATACGCGCAATACGCGAAACGTTTCGCCGGTGCGCGCGCTCGCGTTTTATAATATTATGTGCAAAAAAAAAAACACGAGCAGCTGTTGTACAGCGTGCGTGCAGCGTACAGACACAAAGGTTCGACGACCTCCGATGATCCGGAGCTGGGAAGGGCGTGCGGAGAAATCCGTATGTACGTGTTATATACATATATATTACGTGTGTGTGTGTGTGTGTACAGGCTATTAATATTAACCGCTGGGACCGGATTTCACTTGGCAAAAATCTCGACGGTATTTCGCGAGCACCCGATGGACGTGGTGCGTGTGTGTGTGAATTCATATTAAACGCTGTATAATAAGTACGTATGTATAGGATGTACTGAAATTTACGATTTATACAACTGTAATAATATAGGCGTCCGTTTCGTACTTTTTTTCGGATATGTTTTGAGCGTAGGCACCCGTTAAGTATACAATAAAATATAATATGTATTTAGGTTAAACCTATCGGCGGCGGTTTCGAGGGGATGACGGGCGCTAATTCAAAATCCGCTCCGGGGTCACGGGGTCCGACCCGTGCCGTAACGTTTGTCGGAAATTAATTGCTCGGCTATAATAATAATCAGCTGCAGGTATACGGAAAATATTACGCAAATTTTCGGCGGTTTTAATCGGAACAGTTTTCCACGACTCCGGTCGTTATAAACAATCCCGTCCCCGCCTATTTCAACAGCTTTCGCGTATTTCGTATGTTTAAGCCGTTTGTTTAGATTCCGATAAATATTTGCCAACGCGTAATTGTATATAACGGCACGTTTCGATCAACGGGATAAGTACTGTTTACTATTATTAAGCGACGAAAACGCCGAGAGGTTTATTTATTGGAAGGGAGGGTAATTCGTTAAATCGCATCACCTCCGGATATCGGCCGCGTTGTCGTATAATTTTTAATCGCGCTCGCGGATTTAATATCACAGCGAATTGACTGACCGATCAAAATATTCAACTCAAAGGGATGACCGTGGTCACACGTTGGTTTTTTCCAGGGTTGGTAATATCCGCGTACCTATAAAATGTTTTATACGTTATACGTATAAAACGACTAAGACATTATTATTATTTTTTGAAATTTATCATAATAGTGATAACACTGTACGTTTTAAATTTTAATAAGTATTTAAACTCATAAATTAATATAACAAATTAACAAATCGCTCGGAATTTCCTTAAATTTAGAATATAACAAAAGAAATTGTTTTTCGGTATTATATAAATATTAATGCAGTTAGGTATTAACAAAGAATAAAGATGAACTCGGTAATATAACAAATTATCACATACATCTCGGGTGATTAATAACAGGTATATAAAAAATGATTATTAAATTCTATTGACAGTTATTTTACCTGATAATTTCCGTTCGATCGCGGCCAAAAACAAATTGTATACAATATGAAACATGTATACAATTAATAGTTTTATACGTGCGTTTAATACGCGTTTTATACTTTACTACTGCACGTTATACGTTCCAACCCTGGACTTTTTCCCCCCGGATCTCGATTGACGTGCATGCGTTTGTAAACCGCGATATATCGCGTACTCGTTAATGTACTGTTTCGATGAAATACAATTTAATACGAACGATAAACTGACGCGGGAACGCGGCCAATGGCGTTCTCCCTTTCGTAGAGTGTGATAACGGCCAGGTCGATTCGCTGTGATATCGAAACCGACGGCCGATCATCGGTTCCGCCGCGTGCCGTTCGTAAGACGGAGACGGCGTTATAATAGCGCACGGTGTGTTTAAACGAAAAAAAAAAAAAAACTGCAGGATTGCTCGGCCGAAACGCTCGTGTTAATTGCGCGTACGAGACGCAATGTCAAAACCATTACTTATAGAACGTACCAACAATAATTATTATTATATTTTATAAACGATATGATTATTATTATTATGTAATGTATTAGGAATCGCCGTGTATTTAGGTCACCGATGAAACGATCGACAATAACGATCGACGCGCATCTCAAATATATGATATACGTGCACAGCTATTACACGAACGCCACCGCAAACAACACTATCGGTTTTAACCGTCCGTTTTAGAATATACGTTTCAGACGGCGCTCGTTTCGGGCAGGGGATAGGGGCAGGTTGGGTTCCGTTAAACGTCGCAGTGAGGCTGCGCGATAAAATGTTTTAATTTTTTTTTTTATATTTTACCAGGGGCGCCGCATATGGGCTCACGAGCTTGATAAAACGGAGTTCAGCCCCTCACGGTCGGTTCTTATATTATTATACAAAAAAATTCAATATTTTTGTCACGTACGTCCTCAAAATACTGATTTTATTTATAACAAACAAACTGAAAGAGATAAACGTTTTTTTTTTATTTCGATATCGATAGCAGAGAAAAAGCGTCGATTGTCTTGTGTTTTTTCACTATTAGGACACGGATTTATACGCACTTAAAATTCACAAAAAAGCGTTTAAAAAACACTAAAAAAATGTTTATTTCAAAGTAATATTTTTCAAATTAATTCGTACGTGTTATAAAAAGTAAAATGCTTTGTGTTAATCATTTATCAGTGTTCGAAAAATGGGATGAGAACCGTCAGATTGAGGACTTTAAAACTCGTATTCCACTTATGTTTTTTTAAATATTTTCGTGTACTTTTTTGATGATTTAAGCGTTTTTTTTTTACGAATTTTAAGTGCATATTCACGATGCTGCATAATTTTAAAATTTACAAAACAACAAATAACTATATTTTAGTTTTTTTTTTAACGAACAATTTAAGGAAAATATTAATATCAAATATACGGTAAGATTTAGGTAAAACTGTACATGCGTTTATGAAATAGTGAGCCCCCCCGTGATATTTTAAAAACCGGGCGCTTCTGTCCTTAATACGACAGTACACTATAGCTCTAGCTATTAAAATACCACTGCTTACAGAAATAACATATTATACACAGTGCACACATTTCGGACATCACGAACAATTCTGATATTCATCCCGTCCGTGATGTTTTCAAGTTAAATACGATCGTTATTTAAAAATCGCAATTATTTACGCGGACCTTTACGTATACTATAATATTATAGGTGTACATCTTTTTTTCTAATTGATTTTTTTTGTTTTTTAATTTTCGCACTCGCGTGATTAGTATAAAATACGCGTTTATACCGCGTGTTGATCGCGTGTATTATAGGTGATTTGAAAATAATTATTATAATTTATTTACCGTCATCGTCGTCGGTATACGTATATTATATAATAACAGTACAGTCAGGTTAGGGTACAAGGTAGATACCGTACGTTTCAACAGTGTCCAAAGTGTAATATGCATATTATATACTGTCAAAAAACTGTACACACAATATATTTTATAAGTATACGGGTACTGTACGTGAAAACGTGCGAAGAGAATTATATATAATATATGCGTTACTATTTCTGCGTGACGTGTTTGATTTTTGTTATTCGCGTGTTATAGTCGAATACGTTATGCAGGTAGTCGTAATATTTACTGCAATAGTTCCCCGCGTAAGTATAATATATTATTACTGTCGAATATTCGGCGGTTTACATTACAAAGGAGGACAACTAAAAGGTCTTCAATCTGGACGTATATGCGCGGCAAAGTAAGTCGCTGTACAGATAGAAGATGAATTATTACGGGTAGATATATGAAGCCAGATATTGTGTATTTTAGGATTGATAAGAATTAAAGAGCATTTTAAGCTATGCACTTATTGGTCACACTGGTTCACCGTTATAATAGAAATCAATGAAACGGCACAGAAGCGAATATCCAGGCGGAAAACAAACGTTTCGTTCGGACGACTGCTGTGAGATCTCCGTTGTAGATGACTTGGTCATTAATAATAAAAACCCGACGAATATAAATTGATCGTGTTTGAAACGAAAATCACGAGAAATATTTCTGAAGTTGTAAAAGGTATTGATATCTATATGATTGAAAATAAGAAAGAACAAGTAACTTGATTGAAAAACGAACATCGTATAGAAGTCACCGGGCCTATACTACTGGACAAGAACCCGATGGGGAAAAGACCTCTAGGAAGGCCGAGAATCGGGTTGAAAGACGTAATAAAAAAAATATGCGAATGAATTACGAGGAAGATAATATTGGACAGCACGAGCACCACTGGATATAGAAGGCTGTAGGATATCGAAACGTAAGAAGGGATTGTCTCAGCGATCGTTTTTGTACCCCGAAGAAGATTCCCGTGTGATTGCTCACGCTATTTTCGAATGGACTCGGATAGACGCGAGATTTGAGCTGGTCAGTGTTGACTCTCGTTACTCACTCGACTATATTCTTACATTTTATAGACGATATGAAAAAGTGTATAAAAAAAAAAAAGTACATCCCAAATTATACACAGTAATAAAACACGTCCTTCGATAAAACGGCTGCGTAAAAACGAAAATTCGAACGGACATTTCACACGAATTTAAACTCCGGCAAAACAGACGTCCGTGGTGAACGGGCGTTTTCTTCGGTCCCTTATTGGATTCCCGTTTTTACGCCGATGTTGCATGCTACCGCCGTGTCATATTTTCCAAACCATCGGTTCTAATCAATATCGCGTATTCCGACGGTTTATACATACACAAATGCTCGAATCTCCGGAAGTAGGTATACAAACAGCCATTGGCGCACATTCGGTCAAGAACTTGGGAGTGCTAAAATCATTAACGATAGGGTGTAACGAGGGAGCTCTATCTCTCTCCACTCCTACCAACTTATTCGGTATTTCAAAATAAAATTATATATTATAATTACACATTAAATAAACTACAAAATCGAAATAATGATATCCGATTTTCAATAACGAATCTTTCATTGCCTATAGTAAATAACCAACAAGGGATAGGGGATACACGATAGCATAATAGTATAATTTCTTATCTCATATCTGAGTACTGTTTGAGGCTTATATTTATTTTATTCGGCTGAAGATCAGGGGGGATGCTGATTTTAGATTTAGGGGTGCCGAGTACCTCCTGGTACCCCGGTGTGTGCGCCAATGCTATATAACAGCCGGTATTGTGAAATGCATCATCGACGATGATGAATTACGTGTAAAGTAGGAAACCCGTGCGCGTACAAATAAAAAAATTATTGAGTTAATGGGAGTTGAAAAAAAAAAAAACCAAAGAAAATAAATAAATTCGCACGAATTTAATTTCGCGAAAAAAACATTTTTTCGCTAAACGGACGAAATATATTATACTCTTGCGTGTGCCGTATAAAATAATAATAATAATAATATACTATACCGCCGTGACCACACGTGTATTAGACACTAGATTACAGCCTTTAGCCGGACAATGGAGACCGCTATATATAAAAAGGACCGCAAATGATTACGCGCGCGGGGATACGGAGGGAAAAAATTGCGCTGCGTGGAAAACGTGGGGGGGGAGGAGGAAGAGAGAGATGAAAAGTGAATTCCGTTGTTCATTCGACTCACGTATATTATTATACGTATTTACGGGAAAACATACGTACCGCAGCGTATAAAATACAAGCTTAATATTATAATGTATACGAGAACGGCGTATATAAGGAACGCGGTTTACGTCTCTAATGAAATGGAAATTCCGCTCGTGTTAAAAAAAAAAAAAAAAGGACCGACAACAACAAAAAATGTATTTTACTATGCGATTTTTAGGTTATATTTTCTTTTTTCAGCGTTCACCCTGCGGTGTACGTTATACGGTTTTTTATTCAATATGTTGTTATTGTAAAACTTTGTTTTATTTTTCTACCAAACGGTCACACATATAATATTCAGGATATCGTATAACTCGTAGTTGTTTTAGATTCTGAGCACGGCCGCGTAGTGTCCGCGGTTTTACTACGGCGTGTGTTTTATTTTTCAACTATTTTTCTATCAGAAATCTTCGTTTATCAAAAAAACATCAACCGCGCTGTTTCGTAACGTTTTGGATAAAATTGGCGCGTGAGAAATATCGTTTTTTGATTATTCTTATCGTTTTTTAAACAATCGGGGGAAAATGAAAACGTTTACTGCAATAATAACAGTTTTTTTTTTTTTTGTAATTCGGTTAAATAATTGTAAAAACCCAAAATGTTCGTCTAATGTATTAGCCTTTTCTAGACGTGGAAAAACGTTCAAAATATTCTGCAGATTTTTGAGTTATCTATTTATAGACATTTGACATTTTCGCGTTTTTTAAAAAAATGTTGTTTTGGTTTTATATAGATAAAATTGTTTCGTTCGAGCAGTGATGTTTGAACATTCTACACGACGCCCGTCATAAGTTATATGATCGTAAAAAAAAAGTCGAGCGTTAATGTAATAGTTTTTCTTTTTATAAGCTTTTTTTTCAAATTCAAAAATGTGTATGGATGTATGTAACATTTACCGTTAATGAGTTTTATAACAGTTTAAAGTTTAGACCGGAGGAGTACGGAAGGGTTATCAATTTATCATCTAAAAGTTTGGATATGAAGCTTATTGCCCTTACACGTCCGGTCTAAATTTAAAATTGTTATATAATGTCAGAAAATCACTGGTTCGTGATAAATGGATTATCCTGTGTATTATACGAGCACGTATTGGAGTCAAATAAAACATTTTTTTTGTTCTTTTTTCTTTGTAAACATATGTACTCACACACGCCCTTTTAGATTCTGGATGTCTGCTGATGCTGTTGCAGCTGCAGTTTTCGGGCGCTTCAGAAATTATGATTCCGTTTCGAATTCCGACTACTACTAACGTTTTATATTGTTTTGTGAACATAAATTTTATAACTGACACTACGCCATTCGGGTTCTTTATTTTTGCCAAAAAAAAAAACAATTTATGATTATTATTTTTACATCGACTCGGTGAAGTATATTATAATAACAACGTTGATTAATGATTATTGTCGGACTAATAATAATTTTTTATACGATTCGTTTCACCGTCTGCGGCGGGACGCGAAACAGCGATTTTTTTTACTGTATTTCCTTCCACCCTCTCGTCGTCTCCTATATCAATATAAATATAAGAACGCGCGTGTTAAACGGTTTTAATGCGTGCAGTTTTATACGAATTGTATGGAACGTTGTTAAGTCGATTAAACATGATAATATATTTGCGTTTGTTTTAGTTGGCCCGAAGAGTTGTTATAATTTTTTTTTTTTTTTATACGATTATAAAACGCTCGATAAAAAAAAATAATTATTATCTAACAAAAATCGACTAACGCTTGTGTTTTTAGAAATTATTCGAGGAATACAATAAAGTATTACATTTTTTGTTTCGCATTTTAAAAAATAAACGAAACGGCGCTCGATCGAAACCAAAAACATTTTTAGAAATATAGCGAAATGATTTTTAAAAAAAGAAAGAAAAACAAACCGCAATGTACATTTGTGCGTTCTGCTGTTCGCAGTAGTTGCGCAAATGGATATCCTGTAAAGCAGCTGCTTCATGATCCTAATGAGGGGAGTGTGTGTATGTAACTTTATCATTGTATTACATTTAACGAAACAGTTGAAGTTCAGACACGCCCATTGTTGCATATTAGTTACAGCACCCAATTTTTCTGCGCTTGGGTTGATATGAGGTTTTTTTGTTATTTTACTGAGACACTTTGTGCCGCCGTTCGTATTAATTATTTTATTTTTTACAATTAGTAAAAAGAAGTGTCTGTGCGCGATCCACAGTCGAACCTATCGTGTGCAGAGTTGGCCAAAAACACGTCGAAATAATGAATATACAAAATAATACCGCGAATAACTAATTATTCTAGTGGACGAAGAATAATATTTTATTCAAAATGATAATAAAAATAATTTATTGCGAATAGCTCAATTCGCGAACAAACAAATTATTCGGATAAATTTTGAATACTATTCTAGTTTTGTACGTTTTCGCACAATACTCATATCAGAGTTATAACTTATAGCAGACTTGATTTATAATAATTTACAATAGTTTTACTAAAACCCCGTACGTGAGCACATTACAAGTCAATAGCTATAGTGGTAAACCCGATATGATAGATAAACCACTAATCGATAACAATAACATTAATGGCTCGATTTTTGATAACACATGATAATGATAATATGTTATAATTTAATGTTAAACTTCAAGTTATCTACGAAAAACTCGTGTTAAACACGATTATAAAGCATAACGAAAAACGAATAGCCGAATAATGAATAATAAATCTAGAATGATAAATAACGGGTGTGTAATGGTACAAATTAAAATCACGAATACAGAATAAAAGAGACTAATCAAATGAAAAACAAACGAATAGCGAATATTTTTTCATTAGAATAATGGCCGACACCGCGACAGAGGTCTGCAATTTACAGACACAGAAGCGAATGAACCGGTCTGTGTGCACCGCCATTTTGGAAATTCAACTCCTGGGCGGCTGACTCGGAATTTTCGCGGGAATCCAATCGGTTTTGTTGTTTTATGGGTTACCTTGGCGACACCGAAGAATTAAAAAAAAAACAGTTATTACTTAGTACAACAGGAAAACACGAGTGAACACGAGTCGAATCACGGAGAGACTATGTATGTTTTTTTTTCGTAAAATATTATTATAACGTGACGATATACGCCGTAAAGTTAATTTTTTTTTTTTTTTTTCGTTAACACAAGTTGCGTGTTTCGAGGGTACCCGGAACGTATGGCTGTCCAAATATCGTCGATAAAAAGACGGCGGAAATACACGATAATTCTAAGTGTAGCCAAGGATCCCGACCGGTACTGCGATTTCGGTTTTCGATTTTGTCTACAAACTATTATCGGGTGTACCTTATACGGCGAATCATTTACAATACCATCATCGCACTGTACGCGCGCGCGTGTACCTACGAAAAATTATTGAAAAAAAAAAAAGTATATAATAACGACGTTAACCTCGCCAGCTGCAGTTGTAGTTGTCGATGGTCATGACGTGATGTCATCGTCGAAAAAAAACGGCGGGGAATAAAAACAACAGCAATTCTGTCGGGCGCGCGTTATAATAATAACGATAGTTCGCAGTGCTACCACAATCGCGTTACAATTGTTTTAACACGACCTCTTCAACAATAATAATAATTATAATATTTCGTCCCCGTCGGTTCGTACGTATAATGTATATTGTATTCCGTTGCGTATCACGCGACACGTCTACGAACGCGAGTGCGAAACGCTAATAATTACATCGAGTACCGGATTATTTTTCCCGCGTAGATTGCCGTTGTCTTTCGTGCGCCACAAAGATTAGGGAACCGACGAACGTGCGTCGGCCGGCCCGATCACCGGCCGAGTGATGAGTCCGCGTTGCCGAGCTCCAAATTCAGATGATTTTGTCGCTTTACATCGCGCGTCCGGACGTTAACCGAACGAATGATATTCTTTCCGATACCTTTTTTCATGTTGTGTACGACCGCCGCATGACATTTTCACCCCGAACGCCGCCGTTTTGCGGGGCACGCGTTCCCCCCCCCCCGCCTCCCCTCGCGCGAGTCTTCGATAACACGACCGAACGCTATTTTCGTGCTGCGGGCGCGCGTTTAATTTTTTTTTTCTATCTACATTTTACCTGTATACATCGTGTACGCCGCGGCACACGCGAAATAAATTCGCTCGCCAACTGCCTGCATAATACCGTAAGTAACGCTTTTGGCCGAAGTCGCCGTTCAATTCCGGGCGGCCCGTGCCCTCCCCCTCCCCCTCCGTACTTTTCGTACCGTGATTACTGTTGGGTCTGTCTGTTCGCCGTTGCCTATTACCGCGTCGACCGGCACCGCGGTTGTTAGACAAATATTACACTGCAACTGCAACGGTTTTCGCAGCACGTAAAGGCGGCCGATAAAGCCCGCGAGCCTCGAATTTAAACGGCGGATCGACACTTCAATTTTTTATCGCCAGTTTAGCAATGTACACGGTTTGTCGTCTATTGTAATCTGCAGTGTGCCGCAGTTATGGCAGGACGCCCCCGACCATCGTTTCAAATACCCCGTCACAAAACGCGCGGTCACTGTCGCAAACGTCCCTTGAAAATTACTCCATCGCTTCGTCGGCTGTGCGTGCCCGTGTAGTTTCCCGCTTCTCGTCGACGGTGACGTTTTTTCATTGCCGCTGTACTGCCGGCCGACCAATCGGGCGTATCAGTGTTGGGACCGTGCGACGCGAACCACGGGTATACGCGTAGGAGGAGGTGATGCGCGCGTACCGAACGATAACGCGACCGTGTACGTGATATTATTATCGATTGTTTTGCCGTGCATGTTCCCGTCCGGGTTACGCGTGCAGATATTTTTATTGCCGGGTAAATTAAAGCGTTTTAATTTTATTGGAAAGACCGAGGTCAACCTCTGCGCACAACAGCGTTTTTCCCGTACATATTAAACTCGCGTTTACGTGCGAGTATACCCGACATATTATTGTTGTGTACACTTTTCGTTTCGATTCTAGCACACAATATTATGCCCGCGTCATAATGGCAACACGTTATAATAGAGTGCGGCGATAGGTTTCGTGTAGCTAGTTGTAGAAATAATATTGCGTCGTCGTGACAACTGCAGCTGCAGCGCAGAGGTTTCGCTCCTCCTCCGTCTCCTCCTCCTTCTCTCTTTTATAATATTATACATATATATATATATATATAGGTACTACTATCATCACGCTTTCTAAAGAAATATTTTATAAATTTAGACGAATTGTCGGGGTTTTTTTTTTTTTTTTACCACTCGGCCTCGCCAAGTCTTCTAAATGCAAATAATCTCATCTAACCGGTTGTTTGCTATTTTGCGAAAAAAAAAAAAAAATTCGTTTGTACACAATTTGCGAAATCTTCAATATTTATGCGGTTGTTTCACTATAATATATCGTCCGTGATATTATTAGAAGGTAGCCTATGATAAAAAAAAAAATAAATAAATAAAAAAATACATACCAAAAGAATATATATTTATTAAATAATTTATATAATGTCAACACGTGAAATAAATCAGAAACGTTCAGAATCTAAAAACTATTTTAAAAAATTAAAATTAATCGCAATATTAAAATGAGAAAAAATAATTTATTTTTACATTATAATAATTCACCAAATAAATACCGATTAGGTACGTACAATCCGAGATGGTGTTAAAGTATTTTATTTAAATTTTTATTGACATCTTAAACATCTTAAGTACTTCCTTCATCGAGTAGGAATCGATTATCGTATACGTATTAATAAAAATATGTCTACAAAACCGTGTGCGAGTACTCTGGGAAATATTTAAATATATTTTTATAATATTTGAGTTTGTAAAATGTGTATATATTTACAGGGTGCATTGCAAAATCTTCAGAGATAATACATTTAATCAAATCGGTTTTTTTTTTTATATTGCATGCATGGACAAGAACTACAAATATTATATTTGAATTAAATTTTTATGTTTGGTAAAACAACTAAATTAAAAACTTTTTGTTTTATTATTTTTGAAAAATTTCCTAACATCTGTAATTATGCAGCTGGCTGTAATCGCATTCGATAATTGATTATTATTATTATGGCTAATTGACTGTATACTTTTAGATTCTGTATTGGTTTTACAGTGATGTTTATTTTGTTTTTCTGTGAACAACTTTTCTACTAGAAATTTTGCTCCGATTTTCAAGTGTAGCACTTTTACTGAAAGGAAATCTGTCTACGGTGGTACTTTAGGGCTGTCATTTTTTGATATTCTCAGGGGTTTTCAAATTAAAAGGGAAAATTCGAAAATCAACGTAGGAAAAATGGGAAAATATTTGAATGTTGTATTACTTTCAAACCATAAATATGTATATATGTGTATTACGGCCTATCAAAACATTTATAACCGAACACCGCTCATAATCGATTTTCATTAGCAATGGTTAGTCGTACAAATCGAAAACATTGAATTTCCTCTCTACTTCCCAAATTCTAACCTACAACAGCGGCCCACTGATAACTGAACTGATAACAGAAAGAGATGGGTCCGCGGGCCCACATTGTTAGAACCGTAACTGGAGGCGTACAGTTTAGGACGTTTAGGGCCATGACGGGTCCGGGTGTTGGCTATCTGCATTTTCTAATAATGTCTGTAACTATAGGCAAACCATACGGCGCAGGGTAATATTGGAAAAGCTTCGTCCGTGTTATAATATTATACTAATATGTGTATATGGTGTACACACGTGTCCCGCACAACGGACTGCGGATTTCTATGGAAATCGTGTCAAACCGTCCGTACTATTATTTTATCGAGTTCAATCGTATCACATGTACTATATTATGTATTAAGTACGCGTTGCACAACTCGAGTGTTATTAAATTATTGTTATTATTATTATAGCTCGTTCGGTTTGGAATAGGATAAACATTTGTGTTGCTATATTCAATATTCGTTAAATTTAATAGTTCCCTATAAAATATTCCCGGTGCGCGAGAAATGACGCAGTATTGCGAGGTTGAAAATTCGAATAAAACGTAATTTATTATATTTAGGACGACGCGACAATTGCGTCGTTTCGCAGTAGGTCGTATTTTATTACTATATAGACCGAGATGGAAACGTGTTTTCCAAATTTCCGACCGTAAGATTAGGAAGAAACAAAGGGGGGGGGGAAAGGAGAGGAGTTTCCTCCCTCCCGAGAATCGTTTTATAGTTACGCCAAAAATCGTTGCCGAACGTTCCTATATACGCGCACACCGTATACCCGCGGCGTATCTGAACGTAACAGACGCGGATTTACCGCGCGCGTAAACCCGACCGAAACGATTCCGTTTTCTCTCTCTCTATAAATTCGCAAAAGTTTTTCGACGAAAAAAAAACAAAAAAAAAACGACGCGATACGTTGTGGCGGAGACGCGTTTTTCCCGCTCGACTCATACGCGTCGTCGTTCAATTAAACCGAAACGAGAGTGCCTCGCCGTAATTATAATATCGTCCCTTATCGCGCCGTACACTTTCTCGCGGACGGACATTTTTAGGTTTTCGTTCGGGTATATAACGGAACCGGGTGCCGAAATTGGCTGCCGCGCGAATCGCATTCGTGCGCGGGACCTCGCTCGTTTCCGCCGCTCGTAAATTTCCCGGGTGTACGCTATCAAACTTACGGGTCGGTACCGAGTCCAAGTTTATTACAAGAAGAAGCAGCCGGGGCGCCCCGGCGTCGGCGAAGTAATGTAGGCCGACCGACGACCGCGTCCGTATCGATTCACCGCCCCGAAACGACTGTTCGGGGACCCGGCTACGTGCCTCGTGGAACGGCACGGAATGGCAACGAGGTCAGTTTTATACGCGCGCACGTGTGTGTGTGTGTGTGTATGTGTGTGTGTGTGTGTGTGTGTGTATGTGTGTGGTTGGCTTAAAGTCCACCGCCGAGCAGACAAACGATTTTCTTAAATCCCATTCGAAAACCGAAGAAAAAAATAATACGAATACAAATTACTTTCGGGCACTGAATCGTCCGCGTACATTACTACTGGCGAGAATTCACCCCGTGTTTTTGCGGCGGAAAAACCGTAACTGTAGGGGTATAGAGGAGGGGGAAGGGGTGGGAATCATTCAATTTAGCGATCGCGTAAAGGGCGTGAAATTCATTTTCGGGTTTCACTCGGTTTGTTTTTCGTCGTTTTTGGTCGGTCGAATTGTCGGTTTTTACAACAGATTATCGTCCCGATAGACAATTATTCCATAAAAGATATTGGGGCCGCAGTGGCGTCGCGAACGGACGACCTACGAAGCAGCCGATTTGTGACGGGGAATTATACGGAAACGTCTGTATAGTCACATCCAGACGCCTGATTGTTCCGTGCTTGGGTTTTTTGCGATTTTGCCGAAACTCGTGGAAAGATAACTCCGCGCCGCCACTGACACGAAGCCACTCTATAATATTATTATATTTATTACATAGTTTCGTGTCAACCACGTGTTCGACGATAATAATCGCCAGACATTGTATTTTTACCACTCTGTCGTTCAAATAATTTTAGTTTTAGTTTTTTTTTTTTTTTTATTGTGACTGTTCGTAATATGTGCGTGTATTTGTAATTCGCCATTTAATGGTTATATTTTTTTTCATCTTCGCTCAACTCGGTACGCGGTAACGCGAGTGTGATTTGGATACACGTATACTGCAGGTATGCACGGTAAAATATTCAAATTTCGCAGATAAATCCCGAGAAAACTATACACGGGCGTATAGAAGAACAAAAGATACGAAATCTGCACACTTCGCGATGGTGTCAATAGTTTGAATTTTCTAAAAAATTTATAAATTCAACGAGATCATATCTGCGGGTTATATATAATTATGTATTGGTGTGACAGTGGCGACGGATGCGGATGAATTTAGTAACCTATACCCATTTGAATAGAATACGTAATGTTTTTTTTTTTTTTTTATATATATAATTTTTATCTTCGTAGCCGGGGAGGTGAATTGATTTGAATTTTTAGTTTTTACTAAGTACGCCCCTTGTGTCTTTTCAGTAACTCTCGCGAAACGACGTCAATGCGACACGTATCGTTTTCGCACCATTCGAAATGATTTTATTTTAATATCGTAACCGTACGCTATAATTACCATACCAACACACGAGTAACATAATATTATATTACGAGTAACTGTTGACCGACGATCGTTTAATAGGTGTATTCGGTATAATAAAATGACGAATAACAATACGAAGAGTATAGTATACAGGTCAATTAGAAAGTACTTTTCAGTTCGTACGTTTATGTGCTGGTTTGAGTAGTCGCTGAATAATGTTCAGCTGCGGCCAACAAAAACGGACCGATCAAAACACGTACGATTCCCCGTTATAAATCCCAAATTTTTTGTTTTTTTTGTCAAATCAAAGTACCTCCCCGCACCTCCCCTTCTCTATACGCGACGTCAGCTTTACATCTTGTCCGTCCGGCAATATCTCCAGCTAAGATTTTTCGATCGTCTCTGACCGGTTCGAACTAATCTAGTTGTGTGTCCGTTTCGTCATACTGTTCGTGGAATAATAATACATCTCTGGCTGGTCGGCCTGCCCGTGTTGCGCAGCTCGTAAAACACCGATAGATTTAAATATTTATGTGACGACGTTATATAATAATCGATAATAATGTTTATCAGTGGAAAAACGACCCGTTTCTAATTTCTTAGTTTAATTAACGATCAAACAACGTTTTAATTACAACACGTTGTTATTATTTATTATGGTACGAGAACCGAGATATTTACAATATTATAATACACATGATATATTATGGGCGCACACGTTGTATAATACAAATACATTACAGAAAACACGATAACGGTTTTTTTTTTTTTTTTTTTTATCAGTACATTTTGTAACGCGCGCACTGCGTTCGATTAATTTACTAAATAACGTTTTAGATCCCGAGTGTGCGGCAAAGAAGCTATGTTTGTATTCTATATTTTTTTTCCGCCGCGGACAACGCTTTTTTCGATCAGTGAAAACGCTCGGATTTTTCCACGCAGCGCCTTAAAAGACGCGGGATTTCTTCCGGCCGGCGGTACTTTACACGAAAAATTATTCTAGATTCACGACAGTTTAAAAAAAAACCCCGATCACGACGTATGACGACGTTGTATCGGTTTTGTACAATATGGTCTATGCCTGTGCTGCAGATTTTTAGATTCTATTTAACCTCATCGTTTTACCGAGCTTCGCTCGGAATTGCTTTTCCATGGCAACGCATTGTTAAAATACTAAATTGTCCGAAAGCGTATACCCGTAATGTTCGGAAACGGTTAAAAAAATAATGTATATTTTAATATTGTACGAGAATCTCACCGCGTTTTTCGTTTTTCGGCGTGCAATTATTTTTATTTGTTACAGTTTCGTTGTTGAATATTAGAATGCGAAATTACATTACGTTAGCCGTATATTTACTTATTGTAATAATTGTACGAGTGGGTTTTTAGATTTTGGTTTGGAGTTTGGCAGCTTTATCATTATAGAAACACGTTATTAATGCACGTATGAAAACAAAAATAATAGCTGCGATTAATGTTAGCTTTTACTTAAATAAAAAATTAACGCGCATTTCGTACTTTTCTTTAATATTTTTAGTATTATTATTTCGATAACGACTGTTATATCCATACACAATACAATATGCGAGTTTGTACGCTTAGACACAATAACATTATGCGTTTTAAACTCGTTGGAGAGATATGAAAAAACGTAAAAAAAACGCGATTATTCGTAAACTACAAATAATATAATTATAATATTATTATATTAATTGAAATTCGCGTGTCGTTGTGCAATAATATTATTGTAAAACGTACCGGAGAAAACGGCCGAATAACGCGCCGGCACTGTATAATACAATCAACGATGATTAAAATGAAAAAAAAAAAAAGGGTCATCGTCATTTATATATGTATATTTTTTTTTAATAGTTTGAAGCGGCCGCGTTCGCATATTTTATACACGCGCTGTATATAAAACGAAAATTACACGTTTACGGAAAACTGCGGACAAAATAGTATAATACACGGAATTTGTTATACGATAATAGTCATCGTATGACAGTTTTCCATAAAACAATATTTTTATTATTATAATATTATACGTAACATTAAAATAATTACAAAACTTATCCATAGCGGTGCACAGTATTTTAACGTTTAGCAGTGCAGTATATTTAGTTGAAAAGTTAATGGTTATAGGCGGGTCGATAAATTTAACTTAATATAGGAATGTTATTGCGAGAATATTTAACTCGAATATAATGACTCGGCATAATTATTTCTATTAACAAAACGTACGATTTTAACTTAATTATTTTATCGAGTTGAATAGTCGTTAAAAATATTGAGTTATGCACACGTTTTTTTTTTTTTTTGTAAAACAGCAAATTCGCAGTGGTTACCTATGATGATATATGCCGCTGCGTCCGTTTTACGACGAGGGATTTATTACTGATTTTTAATTGAATACCGCACAATAAGACGGACCCGCAATGCGATATCCGCACGAGTTTTGTTTAGTAAGTCTGTTAAGCGTAAACTCTAATTAGTAAGTACAAAATAAACGTACGAGTGTGTGTATGGTTAAGGGTAATTTTAAAAAGTAATTTTTCACTCGAGTTATCAGTTTCACGTAAATGTTTAGCTCAACTTTACTACTCAAATTCGCATGTATTTTAAAATAAACTCGGCTTACATAGGTTGTTGTTTGTATAGTTTTTATGATAACGTAACTGAAACTAAGGTAAAAAAAAAAAAATGTGTTTATTTGTTCAGATTTTATTAATAATTGCGAACATAAAAGTTCTGAACAGCGGGTACGCACAACTTTATGACTGTATACAAACGGTGCTCCACTACACGATACATACTCTACTCCTACCGAAACTTCAAAGCGGGACGTCGACGCGTTGCCACGGAACTTAATGGTTTCAACACCGTGAAATGTATTCGAATCGAATCGTCATTATCCGTTTATGGAATTCGTTGGCGTTAAAACCGGGTGGCGGTTTCTCTCCGAACAATAAGATCGAAAAAAAAAAAAGAAATAGATTTTACAATTTTAGAACATAATATGATTGCTACAAAGTTTTTACACAATCATTTGACTGTAACGTGTGAAACGTTCTGAAAACCCCGTATTATATTACGATAACGTTTAACGCTGCGATAATCTCGGTAACAGCCGTTTACAATAACGTGACCGAAAAAGGTATACTATATTTGTGTACTGCAGTGACCCCCCCCCAAAAAAAAAAATCTTACAATAAATTCGTACATTGTATGTATTATTATTATACTCTGTATACAAACTTCCGGACCCCGAGCTCGAAGCAGAACATAATATATTATAGGTGCCTAATACAAAATATATAATAAAGCGAAATTTGCATGAGCATAAAAAAAAAAAAAAACGCCATTGTTAAAAATTAGCTACCTAGTCGGCGAAAAGATTGCAATACCGGATCCTTGTTGGGATAGGAATCTTCTATTTTTTTTTATTTTTGCGTTTTTTATTGTTGTTATTTTTTTTTACGGCGCGGATAGACCAGTGTTGTCAAATATACAAGGATCGGTTCGCAGAAGCCAACCGCACATCGCAATTTTTTTTTTTCCATAGTTCTGCACGACAAAAGGAAACGCTCCGGCCGTACCCGAATCTACAGTTTTCTAAAACCGTTCGATTTAATCACGAAAATTCGCAATACATTATGTATATTAGGTATTTGATGAAATACGGTCAAGTTAAAATTATGCAAAACACGGTCTTGCATATTGCGGGGTAATTTTATCATATTTCTTTCAGTGGTATGTTTACGTACATACCAAGCGCGGTCGGGTTAGCAAGTTTGCGGCTGACCTAACCGTTTCGCCCGGGTGCAATGCCTATATCCGGTTTTTTCCCCTCATACAGCCAGCTCTTGGTCGGAATAGAAAGCGCCGCGCGTTCTATACCGAACGTTTTCGAAATGAAATTATCCCGCGTGGACTTGACGCGCGGCGGTAATTTTCCCGTGCGTCCGTGTCTCGATGGTTCTGGATCGCCGCGATTCAAAACACATCACACCTCTTTGATTTGAATTTCCGTTTTCGAGTTTTTCAATTGGGCGAGAAGGGGGAGGGGGGGGAGGGCGTTCGCAGATGTCGGTATTGTCGTCAGAAGCCGAGCAATCTCGAAATCGCAGGCCAGGTGACAAATTATAACGACGTATTACAGACGACCTACTTGTCTTATAAAACCTATAATAACCTATAGCCCAGTGTTTCCCGATCTTTTTTTTTTTCTTTTCGACAGTATGGACCGCTTAGCCGGAAGACTTGAGAGAGGCTTATTTTTCGGTCCGATGACTTTTTTCAGAGACTTGTTCAATTTATAATATTGATTACGGATTATCGTTGTCCGGAACAACACGTGTATCGTCCACTTTTGATTTTTCACCGGGCACACACCGAATTTCTATTATCGAACAGAAAATCGTATGCGCCGTCGTCGGTTGGGAACCACTGCGCCATAGCCCGACCGCATAATAACAATAATAATAACGTGCCGTCGACACGTTTGTCAGCTTTTTTTCGTCAACGCGGAGAGATTATAAGCATATATAGGTTAGGTAAGCGCAGAAAAAAAAAAATCGCACGCGCGTGTCCCTAATCGACCGCGATAATCATTCGTAAAGGAAAAAAAAAAAAAAACCCGAAAGTAAAACGAAACGCAGATAATGTGCATCACCGTCCGGCGTAATAATCGGTCGGGTTTTATGGTTTTTTTATTATTTTTTTTTTCTGCCTGTAATTTTCGCGGCCGGTGCAGCGCGCGATGCCGCCGTCGACCGAGAGCGCAGTGCCCGCGCGCCGGTGACGGCCGTTCGGGGGCGGGAGTTTGCAATCGCGAAACGCGAAAATTGCAATGTGCACGCGCGTGGCAAGGTCGTTCGGTCGGCCGCGTTGCAGCCGTTGCGATAACGCGTTGTGCGCGCGGTACGCGTACACTCGCCGCTGCGATCGCGCGTACGGAACGGCGCGGGTCTTCTCGTTACCCGCCGTCGCCGCCGCGGACGTGACGGCGGGCGGGACGCGGCGGCGTAACGAACAACACGGCGGCACGCGGTTACGCCGCGAAAACGCGGTGGAATTCCGCCGACGGCCGGTCTCGCCGCGGCGACGGATCCGCGGGGCGGGCGAGAGCGCGACGGATCCGCGATTTTTTCCCCCGTCGCCGCGGCGTTGTTGCGTTCCCGCGGGGCAGTTCGTTGTGTTTTTTTTTCGTGTTTTTATCCGCTCCTCCCCGCGCCGTCGCCCGAATCCGCGCGCCGCGATGATACGATTACGCGGCGCGGGCACACATGCCCGGCGCTCGCACGAGCGCCGAAACTTTCCGCGCGGGTAAGTTAATAACGCGCGCCGCGCGTACGCACACACGTACGCGGGCGCATCGCGCGCACCGGGTGTGCGTGACGTATGCATAATGCAAGCGCGGCTTATCGAGTTTGGCGAAAAATCGCATTCCGCGCGCCGCCGACTGCTGCCGCTCGTGCCGCTCGTGCCGCCGCCGCTACTGCCGTACGTGGCGCGCGTAAAATATCGCGGAGAGACATTGAAATTCCGACGCGTTCGCTTTTGCTTGTTCGGACGGTTCTCCTCCCCCCCCCCGGTAATATTTTTCGCTTACGGTGACTTATACTAGCGGCGGCGGCGGCGGCCACCGTTCGAAACAAACAAAAAAAAAAACGAAAACGAAAACAATTACAATTGCGCGCGCGTTTTTCCTTAAGTGGCTACCCATAAATACAGCCGCGGTAAATGCCGTAATAACACTCGACTCTCGTCTGTGTTCTAGTGGTTTTCGCAATAATCTGTTTGTCGGCTTTTCGTTTTTTTTTTTTTCCGGATTAATTTTACGGGGTTTAACTTTTACCGCGCGACAATATCGTGTGTGTCGGCGGGGCCTCGATTCCCTTCCATCCACCCCCCCCTTCACCCCTCCGCCGGATTACCCGTCGATAACGCGTTTCGTTTCAACCATAAACACGCGTTCATGCTGCCGGTTTCGTCGCGTGTCGTTTAGAGCGACGGACACCTCGTTCGACTCCGTTCGTGGCGGTCGCGATTGTCGTTTATCGTCGCCAATACGCGGGATGCACGGTAAAACGAAAATATAAAAAAAAAAAAAAATAAGGCAAATTTTAACTATCGTTTTTTTTTTTAACGCAAAGTCGTTATTTTCCGTTTTTTCTTACCCCGCCTATAATCTAACGTGCACACTGCGTACACTGCAGCCGCGCACAGGTCGCACACGTCGCGGACATCCTTCGCCTCGCATTGCTATCGTACCCGCGCGCCGAGACAATAATGTTTTTTTTTTGCGCGCGTAACAGCGCACAGTGCAGCGGCGCGATACGCGGTCTCGTTTCCAAACGCGTTTTCTACGCGCGCGGGCCCGTTCGTCTTTGCCGCGCGGTCCTCCCCGCCACTCGGGTTTTTATAAAAAATTCGCGTACATTTTTTTTTTTTTCAATTTTTTTTTTTATTGTTCGAACGTGTGTGTGTGCGTGCGCGCGCGCGCGCTCTCGTACAGCGTACGTTAGCCGAACGGAGCGGACGGGGGAACCTTCCATAATAGCGTTCATTGTTTTTCGCGCATATATTGCGCGTGTATAACAGCTGATAAACGGGCGTACACACGCGCGCACACACGTACACACACACACACACACGCGGGCGCGCGTGCAAAAGTACGATCGCGGGGATTCAAGGTGAACGGTATTATAATATTATTGCTATCATCGTCGTCGATAACTATTATTATTTTTTTTTTTTTTTTATCATTTTTTGTTATTAATACGCGTAGAAAGTTCGCATAGCATTACGCGTACGTTCGTTTCGCCGTTTCCGTCCTTTTGCGCCCAGTCGCCCGAAACGACGGTACGCAATAATACCTGCAGGTACCCGATAACAACGTACGTCGCGTGTAAACATTTTGTTTCGTTTTTGTTCCAGAGACGGAACTGTGCGATTCGGACGGACGGCGTGAAAATCGCCAAGTCGGCGCAGAATACATCGGACGCATCGGACACCGCACCACCCGGATACATCGGATACACCGGATACATCGGATACACCGAGTTCGCGCGACGAAACGGAAAAAGCCTCACACAACGCGAGTGCAACGGGAAAGCGCATTCTGTCGGACGCGGGCCAAGTGCGGTTCGCCGTCGTGGGCCGCGTGAGGCCCGGCCGCGGGTATCCGACGGTGATGCGCGGCGCAGTGTGCACCGTACGGTCCGATCGGTGCATCGCGTTCCGTCGCGTCGTCGCGCACGTATTATCACTGTCATCGTTACTAATATTGTTATTGTTATTGTTATTGTTATTATTGTATGCGTAATATTTTACTGTACGGTTTCGTTTTTAATCCCCCGGAGTCATCGCCGTAGCCGGACGATTTCCAAGACCGCGGTGAGTCGTGCATCCATATATCGATAATCGTATACGGACGGGGGAAAAAAAAAAACAGAAAAAAAAAAATGCTTATTCCAATCGCGTCACGTCCGGTATAGTGACAAACAGGCGCGCGCGCGCACTCGGCACGTCGTCAGACAAAGTTCGCTGGGTGGTAACACTGCGCGCGCGAAATTTTTTTTTTCTTTTCGCAATTAACGCGAATTCGCCGTCATCGCGCGTTATTATTACACCGGAATCTTTTCGTCCCGTCGTCGTCGTCGTCGTCCGTTTATACCATCGGCCGTTTGTCCGTACGGACCCGTACGCCATCGCGGTTCACGTGGCGGCTCCGGCTTTGTTCGCCAACAAAACGTCTCGCGCCGGCGCCGGCTCTTACCGCCACTGGGTCACCGTACGGTCCGGTTCGACGGCCGCGAAAACCGGGCCGAAAGTCGAACGCGTTACGCACGAGTAGGTATGGTTTTTTTAATAAATTTGTTTTTTTTTTTATCCCCTATAAACACGGACCGACGGCGTTGTTTTCCCCGCCGTCGGGTATTTCGGACGGAGACGGACAGCGCGCACAGTCGTATAAACAATATAACAACGATTTAGGCAACGGATTTATACATATACACACGTGAAAATGCGCGCGGTTGTTCGTTTGAAGTACGGGTCGGTTTAGCCCAACGGTTACAAGCACAAATAAAACTAACGAAACACATTAAGACCGCACGATATAACCGATTGAGATGTAGGGAAAGGGAGGATAGTTCGGCATTGGCTTTCCTCGTCGTTCTCGTTAGGGGCTCATTAGCAGCGCACAGTCGGTGTCGTGAATACCGGGACACAGAAATGGCAGCGACAACGCGAAGAAAAATAGGGCACTTTTAAAGTCGATGCAAATAGTACGCGGAATCTATCTAAAACCCGAGACTAGCCTGCTTATAGAAAACTTAATGTTGCTCAAACTCTTCTGTCGGCTACCGAGGACAATTGTTGGGAATCGTATTTAAAATGAGCTATTCCAATATCCCCCCTTCTCCCCCTGATTGTTCTTATTCAAATAACGTCAATCGTATTTTACATAATATTTTGCATATTTCGATGGTTTTTACCTTGTTTCGCGCATAGTTTATTGTGGCATTTTACATTTTTGTGTTTTTATTTTTGACAAATCACTTTTGAAAGCGACCGTCCCGTTACGAAGTTCAGTAAATACGAATTCAACGACAAACGAGCCCTGTTTTTTTTTTTATCGCCACTTTTTTTCTAACGCGTGTTAATATTTTTTTCGTTTGAGAATTTTCATAAGCATAGTTTGACGAATTTTTCGCCCATATAAATCCGTTCTTTCAATTAATAATATAATACACACTATTCGCGGTAAGATTGAACCGATCGGCCGACGACGAAAACGCGTACCGTTCGCGCATGTCCGTCGCCAGATTACCCCCGCCGTCCGCACTCGAACCTTGTGAACGAGTGACGACGACCAATCGCGGAACGCGTGGCGCCGTCCAAAGATCGCCCGGACAGGATGCTCGGCGGCATTCTCGGTCTGCATGTGCGCGGACACGAGCGGTTCAATCCCTAGATTAGAATATTTTATACATAGAGACGGGACGCTTATTGTACGCGGTACACTGTGGGCGAACGGTCTACTGGTCACCATAACGGTTGTATGCGGTTATCCGCGGTTTTAACAGTCCGATTTGTGCCAATTGTATCGCCTTTTACAATCGTAATTACCTATTCATCTGCCTCTGAATAATATCATTTTCCGAATTTGTTATTTCGGTAACCGGGCCGGGCGGGGCGAATTGCGTTTTCGCTATCACTTACGGTTGTTACCGCACCTCAATTAAATGTAAAACCAGTGGTGCTCTTCGATCACACTTAAAATACACGGTGAGTCCTATTTATGTCCCTATCCCTTATATAGATTTCCCACGAATATAACCTAACCCAACGAGAAAACAGATATAACGGTAATAATCGCAATATAAAAATATAGTTTGATGAGGCCATGATATGACGGCGAACCTTTTGGTGCACGCGCGTCGACAACGAATTTTCGGTTTGATTTCATTCGGCCTCGGTGTCTCAAAATCTTTGTTGGCCTTTGTTTGCATTAAACGCGAACGATATGCGAACGCAACAACGCTCGAACAAACTCGAAACGACAGTCGGTTAATAGTTAAACTAGTGGTCGTCAGGTAAATTTCAGCGGCGGATGCCAATAGCGAATCCGAAGTCTTATCTGTACTAATAAGGTCTTATCGCGAAAAAATTACAAGTAACATGCAGTAGTCACAATTACCGAGATATAGAGAAATGTAGAATATAATAATAAAAAAAAAATCACATACAAATTGTTGTTGTAAACGTTACAAATGATAATATCAATTTATTTTAAATTATAATATTTTTCATAGAAAATGAGCGAAGTAAAAATTATGAATTGTATTCAAATTGGCGCGTCATTGAAATATTGTGTGCGCGTGTCACTTTGTGACACGCGCGACACAAGTTAGCCATTGATAACATGTCATTGTGTCTTCTTATCTGTTTATTATCACAGTAATAATCGGATCGTTTGGATCCAAACAATTCAACGGAGTCCCGTTAAAAACGCACGTGATATTTTTTATTATTATTATTATTTTTTTAAAGCTCACATTGTATTGAAATGCAAATATTTAAAATAATTGAGATTTCACTATCATTAAACGAGAGTTACTCGAATGAGCTATTTTTAGCAGTGGCAAAATAGATAAATAACTTGAAATAACTTGAAAACACGTATAAGAATAAGAAATCGTAAAGCTACCGTACGTCGCATCGTTTATAATAATCATATGCATATGCGCGTTGGTATTCGTTCGGATTCCGTGATTAATGCGAGGGGAGCGGAGGGGGACTCTCTATTAATCTTCGTCGTTTAAGGTGATCAGTTCCGTCCGGCTTATTACGAGTCCGGGCGTTCAGTTCTTGTCACCGGGGACGTTTTCGAACGGAATTTCAAAAATCTCCCCAATCGGTTATAAATCAAAATAAATTCTCCGATCCCGGTGATTCGATCGCGGCGTACGTAATCGCAAACTCCGATTTTTATTTTTATTTTTTTTTTTTTTTTTTTTTTTTGTTTTTCACTTCGCGTTTACCGAGCGGGCGCGCGCGCGCAGGATAATATCCGAGGGGATAGACGGGGGCAGGCGCGGTTTGTGCCCTATTGTTACGCGACGTCACACTAATCGCGCGTATAACAATATTATTATTTGTTTTTTGTTTTTCTGTTTTCACGGTACACGGCCGTCGCGCGTTTCAATAATGCACGCGCGCGTGCGAAGGTAAAAAAAAAAAAAAAAATCCGCCGACTGTCGACGATAAGCGGGCCGGACGGCCGCCCCGGTGCCGAGTCGCCGCGCCGCCGTCCGGTCACCGCGTGCTGCGACGACGACGACGACGACGCCGCCGCCGCCGCCGCCGCCGTCGTCGTCGTCGTCGTCGTGCGGGGAAAACGCGCGGGCCGCCGCCCGTGAGTCGGCAGAGCGTCCCACACCGTCGCGGTCGTCGGCGCGGCGAGCACTCGCGTTCGCAACGTTCCCGTCCCCGGACGTGGACGGCCGTTAACACCGTACGACATTTCGATTATGTAATAACGGCGTAACATGCGATTTTATGTATTTATGTGTATCGCGTATAAAATGTATTTACGAGGCGAGCGCGCGCCCGGTCTTACGGTATTCCGCAACCGTCGCGGTATTTGTTCGGGTTTTTTTTTTTCCGCGTACGTTTCGTTCGAAAACTCGTTTTTCGTTTCGTTTTTTTTTTTCCCCTTGCCGTTCTTACGTCCGTTTCTCTCCGGATCGAGTTTGCAAATATTTGCATTCCGATACGGACCCGCATTGCACGCGCGCCGTATACCCTGCGCACCACCGCCGCCCGTCCGCCCGGCCGCCACGCCGCCGCCGCCTCGCGTCACGCGACGTCGCATCAGAGCCGTGCCGGAGCGCCGTGCGGGTCCCCGTGCGCAGGTAGCCGCGACAGTTCCGTGTCGCGCGCCACGACAACGATCGCCTTCTCGGACGCCGGCAGAGGACGGCCGGCACAACCGCCGGGCCGCAAAAAATCGGTTAGTTTTCGCGGGCTGCTGCAGGCGCTCTTAGACTCTGCGATGTTGAACGAAGTCAGGTACCTGAAGTAGCGCGCGAAAACATAACTAAACCGACGGGTCGCAGTCGCCGCCGCCGCCGCCGCCACGACTGCAACGGACGCGGCCATCGGAACGGACGCGATGATCGTTCGCGCGACTATCACCTGAACGACGACGACGACGACGACGACGACGACGATAACACGAGGGTAATTGTTATTGTGAGTGCCGCACACGCGTCGTGCGGGTAACGCCGACGTCGGACGGCCGGGTTCCGTACGCGGTCCGACGATGTTTCGGGTTTTTTTTTTTTTTTTTTATTACTTATTGTTAATTTTTATCGAATACTTTAAGCGCCTACGTGTCCCCCCCCCAGTAGTGTGTGTATAGTTTTTTTTTTTTTCTAATTTTTTTTTATTTTTGATGTATACTCTTTATCGCGGCGACCGCGTGTTGCAAAGTTTTTCCGAACCACCTGTTGATTGTACTTCATCAGGTGCTCTGGTAACGTTGAAAATCCCGGCACTTGTTGGAGTGCAATTCACTTGCTGGCATCGAATCTTCGAGCACACGATGATGTGGCTGTTTGCAGCGGTCTCCGCGATGTTAAATAATAACGAATTTACAAATAAATTACACCCGCACCGAAATTACTGTAAAAACACCGGCAATATTTGTATATAGCGTTTAGTAGTACACGTTACATTGATGTATTTTTTTTATTGTAATACAATTTATTATAATAAGTTTATAAACGATGTTTTTCGATTTTTCTTATTGTTAAATCGCGTTATTTTTCGTCGTTACTATTGTAATTTTGTTTTTTTTTTTTCTTTTAATATTATTATTATTGTGCACAAGATAACTTTTGCAGCTAGGGCTCAATGGTCCGCTGTGGGGATTGGCCGCAGTGGACACGACCGTAGCGACGACATACGGACAGCGCGACAACTAAAGCAGTTTTGTGCGAACATTTCGTTGCCCCCTCCCCCCCCCCCTGATTCCCTTATGTACGCTATATACGTAAAATTCCATAGTGTTTGCGTGGGGGAGCGTACGGAACAATATAAGGTAAGTTTAAAATATCCTAAAAATATCTCCAGTAATATATATAGGTACTGCAATAATATGTTGTACGGATCTGCGAGTTTCAAACTATTCGTTTGATAAGAAAAAAAAATTACCGGTTCGATATTTCAATTATTCGTGAAAATTGTTTTAACGCGAAACACTCAACGCTACATCTCGGGAAAGCAATTGCACTTTTAGTCGACATTTTTCTTTTTTTTTTGGGAAATCCTTGTGTTTGGCGGTGAAACTATTATCTGCCAGTTTATCAAACATTATTCAAAATTGCGTATTCACGAAATTACCTTCTTGTTCTTTGACTTTTATACGCCAATACTCTATATGCGTTTTCGCAGGCGAACCACGCATTTGTATCCATTTTTATCCGGTCCCGCTGTCACACTGTTTCTCTGACCGTGCACTGCTATAAGCTTTTCGAAACCTTTTCAATCGCGTGCAACAAACTTTTTTCGGGATCGCCTCGGGATATCTTCTCTCCTGGTGTCCAATTTATTGCGCATACAATAGTGTTTCCATAGTTCATGTACGTTACGTGTTTCATGACTGGAGCCGTTCCTTCATCCTGCAATTATTATTAAGTCGCATTATCCACATCTTCAGAACCATATAGTCAAACTTCGGGCCACAAGCCCATAAATCTCTCGCAAAATTCTATTTTCAGAATTTTTGAATCTGCGAATAAGTTTTAGTTGAAATAAATTTCGGCGTTGAAATGTTTGATGTTATATACCGTATTTTAATTTAAGTTTAGTATTTTCGCAAAGAGACGCGCGAGTAAATTATATAGGAAGGGAGCAGCGGATCGGTATAAAAACGGAGTCATTTTAATATCGAAATTTACTTTTAATAAAACTTCATTAATTTATGGCACTTTTTTTTTTTTTTTTAATTAGGTTACGACGACACTTGAAAACGCGCCGGTAATATAATTGTCGATATAATTCGTCGTTTCTTAGATATTTCAAAAGCGTATTATTCTTTTCCCATTTCGTCGAATCATTCATCGAATTACAATTATTTTGATAATAGTAAACGAATATCGCCAAATGCTATTCAAGAAACCGAAAGCTCGCACGAGGTACGGTATATTATATTCAAAGGAACGACGCGTTTTAAATGAATATTTTAAAACCTCCCCTTTACCGTAGTTTCTGTGTCGAGTACTTTGTCGTCATCGACTCGCTGATTGGCCCTTTCAAATGTTTATTACAATTATTGGCGTACTCTATTGTGTAAAAACGAACGCGATCGGCGACGAAATCAATATTATACGAACGTTCGTTTTCTTTTGCCGGGCTTCGCGACGGTTTTACGAGATTTCCCTTTTATCCTTAACGGGGCCTGTTTACCGCGTATGCAACACCCCTGTAACTTATCTCGTCCTGCCATACGCGCCTAATTACAGTAATAATTGTACGTAGAAAACGATAAACGACAAACCGATAACAACGCTCGTTGAAAACGATGACGCGATTCGACAACGAGCCGTCTAGTATCACTTGTCTCTGACGGTATACAGGATTTTTTTCGATTTTTTATACGTACATTGCCTATCTAATCCTCAAATCGTTTTTCCCCGATTCGCGGTGTCATAACTCCAACGGCCGCAGTTTATCAAACGATTTCGTACGGATGCTCGACGTGCCATAGCACCCGCATACGGTAATATTATTACAGATAATGTGTTAGCTTTCCCACGCAGCTTTGTCCGTGTGAAAAAAAAATTTAATATAAACGTCGTTTTTCGTGATTCCTCGTTTTCCCGACCCAATCGCCAATGGTGCCAAATCGATTTCGAAACGGTCGGTTAAGTAGTCATTAGTACTACATTAGACTACTATATGATACATATGGCAGTCTTAATAGTGGTATGCCTATCCCCGGGTACAAGCAAGGTATCAAATATATTGTAGTTATAATAATATGTTATTATGAACAGTGCTACCAAACGAATAGTAAAATATTCTATATAAAAAAAAAATGTATTCACGTGATAGAAATTCTATAAATTAACCAACGACCAGCACCACAACCACCGTCACCACCGCCGTCACCACCACCGCCACCATCGCTCTAAAATTATGGACTGGTCTTGACCAGAGCTGAACCCCTTCTTCGGCACCACTGCGACTGTCATTAAAAAATTAATATCTGGTGCTCGTAAATGTTTAAAAATGCATAATATCTAACGGTTGAGTAGGTTTGTGAGATTTGCCGTTACTTTTGGCCACACAATTTCACATTTTATGCAGAACAGCTCGTATTATCTTATCATATTTATTTCATTATCCGTAAACCCATACACAAACAATAAAACATTCGATTTCCGTGACCCGAAACGAAATTCATGTGTGGGCTGAAAAACGAAGCTAAAAACCCACGTCGAGTCTCAATGTACATTGTGTAAAACTGATTGCCAATTAATTCGGGAGTTTTTGAGTCTATAGATCACGAACGAACATTAATTTTTATAATATAGTAGAAATGTCATTTTTGCTATAGATTCGTTTATAAATTTCCGAAAATGTAAAAATTACCGAGAAATTTTATCGTATAAGTACAGAATGCGGAAGCGCGTTGTCTGTGCACTATTAAATGACAAGTAATTTTTTAACATGTTAATTATTACACATATATGTTTGTACATAAGTTACTATATCTATAGTACTATATCTGTTTACTGTTTCTCCATACGTAAATTTTATTTCCAAATAAGTATTCCTTTTTTTGTAAACCTGAGAGCAGAGCCTGATTAAGCTCAAATATATAGACCTAGGTCACATATTTTTTAATATCCCATTGTAAGGTCGTCTAAGAAAAATGTTCGATTTTTTAACTATTGATAATTTATTTGTAGTGTATGAAACAAATATATGAACATGTATTTGAATCAAGTAAATTGCTTACCTTTTTAAATGTTAAAACATATTTTTCTTAAGATTTTTGCTAGTCACTAGTTTATATCGTCTAAATCAGCGTTTCTCGGCTTTTTTTAAATCATTACCTTTTAACCTCTCACCACTGCTTCACGTTATACCCTAATGTAAATTCATTAATTTTCGTATAGAACACGCATTCGAAAGATGATTGAATAAAGTTTAGTAATGCAAAATTTAGAAATATTTATTTATTTTAATCAGCATTCGTCATGCAGTATAAAAAATTAATAATAATAATTTAATTTGAATGCGATCCTCGAGGCCATTTATTTTTACGGCAAAAATGATTAAATTATTAAGTATTTCACAAATGTATTGTGTATTTGTAATTTACTTGAAACATAAAAATCACTGAAGCAGATAAATAGCAAAATAATTTAAAACAAATCTTCGATAGACTCTTAGGATTTTTTTCCAAGAAAGACCCAATCCTGATATGAGAACATAATATTTAGATAGTTTTTAGTAGCTGAGGCCGTTCGGGACCAAAAATTATGGCACCCCTGTTCAAAAATCCTGATTACGTGCCTGCGTGCTTGCCTTAGAAGCTGCGTGTCGACGGAATAATAATAATTCGATACAACTCGAATACAATTAAGACATTTTGAGGCGTCTAAATAAAAGTTTTTTTTAAGTATTTCCGTCTAATCAATTAATTTTGATCGATTAACTCGTGTTATTTTTAGTTCAATTTTAACTTATTTCCTATTGATTATATAGTTTTTTTGAACAACGTTGTATAATACTTGCACGAAATACGATACAGTCAGCGCGCTGCCCGTAGAGAAAATAATTAACGATGGTAAAGTAATAAAAAAAAAAAAAAAATAAAATAAAAAAAGTATCGCAATTAACTTAATTAACGAATTAACGATAATCGATTGATAATAAAAAAAAAAAATATATATATATATATAATGGAACTCTACAGGAAGTGAACGTTTTTAAGCCGGTTTGACGAAATATTATCATAACGTGTAAGTTATTATTGTTATAACTGCGGTGAAAATTACACGCTATCGGTTTTATGGCGATGTATTATTTGTCTTTCGGTAAACATTATACTTTGTAATTAATCAGTATATTATATTATGCTTAATAATCGTTACAATATATTTTTATAGATAGGCGAACACGGACGGTGATTCATAGTGGTCCCGGTATCTAATGTCTCTCTCAAGGGAAATCGCAGACAAAGTAACGTTGACAATTAAATGTATGTCCGTTAGATAAGGTGTAAATCGAGTGTGCGAGCCCGACCCAATAACAATAGTAACCAGGCAATCCATCGCTGTATACCGATTTCAAGTTCTAATATTATTATGTACAACCTGACGGTACATACATTACGTATTTAGTCGTAGCAAAATCGCGTTTAGCAGGACGACGCTCGTTAGTTTTAATATTCGAGATTATTACCGAACATAAATGTATACGAACGTTATCTTACGGGATCTTACGGCGTGGTTTTCGGTCGACGTTTTAACTTTTAACCGAGTTATAGGCATTATTAAATTGTGATAGTTAACATGCTCAGATCTCGTTTACACGTTGAAATATCAAAAATAAAACCGACCTAGGAACACTGTAAATAATATTCTTACCGTCAAGTTTAGTAATTATATATATATATATATAAGTTTAGAAGGAATTTTCTTTAATATTAAAACTAACAGCATACAATTTATCCAACCGAACGAAAATTTGATATGCCGGGCGTTTTTTAAGACGCAGACAATGAATATGATGCTTGTGTAGACATCCAGTCAATTTAAGATGTATAAACTATATAGGTAGGACTTTTACAAGTGCCTTTACACAGTGTCTTGACACTTTTACTAAATGAAACCCCAGTCTTCATTGGATAAGTGCATTTTAATTTTTTTTTATTCAATGGTGCGATGTAAAAGTGAATAAAAACATATTATTATTTATTAAGAAACTATTATAATAAATCTTGTATAAAAACATAATATATTTTACCTAGTTAAAAATAAATTTGTTTTAATCTATTACAAGCTCTGTGTTCGTTTTTTTAATTGTAACGCGAGACCTTAAAGTGCTTATACTAGAACCTACTAACATTTATATTCACCATACAATTTAAATATGTTTGTTAGTTTATTTGTTTCCGAACACAAATGTACTTACAGTGAAAGATAAATGTACCTAACTCGACTTAATCTTGTTGCTATAGCCGATATAGGTACCGTTTATACAGGAAAAATGTGTTTAAAAACATTACTGATTAACCCTGTGTTAAGAACCATCATAGGGTTAGTCATGAAAAAAATTAAAAATTTAACCTACTTGAGATGGTGTGACATTAATTTTAAATATAACTTATTTCATTTCCGTGAGTTGAACGGTACAATTTTCATTTGAATTAAATCAATTCGTTTTGCAAGTATTGCCAGTTTGTTTAATTTCTTTCTAGAGTATACGCATCAGGAGAGGGTGTCTCTTTTTATCTACGAAATTATATAATCCACAGTAAAATTAACCTTTATATAAATGAAAAATAAAACACATGAGCAGCAGAGCTCCGCCACTGGAGTCGAATTTCCGCTCAGTTGACTTGTTGCCGTTCTTCATGTAATGTTTTTTATTTTTATAATCATAATAAATTGAATAAAAAAAGTTTTATTAAAATAGGTAAAGTAATTCTTGACATTTTTGTTAATATAAACATATTATAAATAGACGTTGGGGTCGGGGATTGGAAGTTTAAATCTTCTAAAGGCACATCTTCGATAACAATCCTATTAACATTTACACACTTAAATGAAGTTTGTTACTTTAATAAGTCTGTTAGGATATTTGAAATTCACTATTTCACCTGTGAAACCTGACCATAAAAATGACAGACACATAACACCCGAATCAACAATAAAATATCTTAGGATGCACCTGGATAGACGACTCACATGGGCAACCTGCATTAAAACAATAAATAAATTATTAAACCATAGATTACACCAACTAAGTTCTCTATTAAAATAATATCTACCAATTCAAAAAAAAATATAAATATATTATGCTCCTCATTCCTATAACTATGGTATCCACTTTTGGGGAGCTACCTAAAACTCCAACATAAAAATTATACAGTCGATATGCCTCAGAACTATAACCAACAATGCCCCATGGTATGTAAATTATCGAACCCTACATAACATCCATACCTGACCAAGCTTCTAAATCATAATTTAAATCATCGATTTTATAAAAAATTTCAACATCATTAAAATCCCTCATTGCAACTCTATCCTCTATCGAGCTTCCAGATACAACATGTGTAGATTGAAAAGGAATAGGTCCAGAGACCTCTAATCTTAAAAAAAAAATTATGTCTGATAGTGGTCTATAAACTTGAACTCAGGTTGCTACCTAGATAATGTTAATTATTACTTATTATATATAACTATATTATATTGTGTATAACTGCAGTAGAGTAATATCAGTGGATATTTTCTTTCGTCATGTGAACTCTATGTCACAAATTCTTATATTTATTCAATTCACTTATTGTTTTTTTTTCTTTTTAAATATAGATTATAAACAAAAAAACAATTCTATTTTAATAAAGTTAAATGAAGTTAACTTTCACGAGTCTGTTAGGCTGTTCGAAATTCACTATTTTTTGTGAAACCATGAAAAAATCTGACCAAAAAAATGTTTGAGGAGGGAGTTGAAAGTTGAAACCACTAGAAAGCACATCATGATACTATATAACTATATTATGCATTTACAAATTAACAAGCTCCTGGCTTTATTTAAGAAGCCTGTAGGGGCGTACAAGGCTAATAATAAACATCCTCCTCTCGCAATAACATGGTGAAGTTCGTATTGAAATTCAACCCAAATATTATCATTTCAATCCACATATGAAAAAAAAAAAAAACTCGAAAACTGCCGAATTTGAATTTTTTTTTTTTTTGATTCAGAAAGATATGCTAAAGGTGTTTAAAAGTACCGAGAGTATATATATCATAACAAAGACAATACAGTGCAAAAGTCCTAAGATAAAAATGCAATTTTCTAATTTCTGATATATATTTTTCACAATATTATCTTTTGATTATAATTTATTCTTACGGCTTTCGGCCTTAAGAATATACATTAAATTGTCCGTCCACTTTTCCAACTTTTCACCTAAAACAGTGGCCCGTTCCTCGTGTGAAGTGTATCAGTCTTGTTCGATTATATATCTACAAATTTTCTGACGAGTATACAATCTAAAGAGAGTAAATAAAGAAATTGTATTTCTTAAATATTAACGTCGATAATTTTTTTTATCAACATCAAACCGAAACTATAATCGTATTTTAATTATCAATTATCATAATAGGTATTGCAAGTTAAAATAAATTCTTAGGTATAGCCTTCTTTTATATTATTTTGGACATTTTTTTTTTCTGTTTAAAGTGCAGTTTTGTAGTAATTTACAGGCATTAAAGAGTTAATAAGAAAATCAAAAAAAAAAAAGAGTTGATACTGGGGATGGGAGCGGCCACTGTTGTAGGTGAGAAGTTGGAAAGGTAGGATACATAAGGTTATTTCATTTATATCTGTGAGCAACTATAAACTATTGCTTGACGAAAGACGATTCCGAACGCAGTTCGGTAATACATAATTTTAAGTGCAGTCGTTTTTTTTTTGGCGATTAAAAATCGGAGCAAGTTTACTGGGAATAAACGTGTAAGTTACACTACCATCTTAGTAAAACTCTTCTCGCTACGCCCGGAATCCAAAATACACCATAGCGTTGACGATAGTGCATATTTTATTTTTTACAATTTTTTTTTTTAGTAACTATTTTGTTGTAGTAGCATGTAGCAAGAAAAAAAAAAATATATATAATTTAAAAAAAAGTAGTTTTCTGACCTCTGTATTATAAATATTCTTAAAAAAAAAATCCGTGAATACAACAAGAGGGGAAGGTCACGTCATAATAATTATCGGTATCGATGGAGTAAATTCACACGCATAAACGCGGCATAATAATACCGTGTTATTATTGTTTGTATTGCCCACACGTTAATTATACGTCGGTGTGGTGGTACAATGCGCGTAACGATAACCGTTCAAGTCGAAAAAAGCGTTTTTGAATTTCGAAATGTTAATATTGTTATTATCACATTTTCGGGACAAAAGAAGAAGAAGAAGAAGAAAAAAATGCACGGTGCACAACGCGTTTTGTGTAATGTTCCGTTCGGCGATTACTGAAAGAACGATTCTTTTCATTACGCGTGCGCGGGCCGAAGTATCGGTTAATCGAACGAAACGGCTCGAAATGCGCGCGCCCCGCGTTTCGTCCGGAACCGTCGATAGGACCGCGTGCAGCTGCCTGTTCGCCGCGTCGGCGGAACGGTGCCGAGAACGTCGGACAGCCGGTTCGCACGGCGCGCAGCAAATATCACGCGCCCGTAAGACTGCGACACGCGCGACGTCCGCGAAACGAACGCGGACGCCGGACAGAGGACGTCGCGACATTCGCGGCGGGCGGATGCGCGCGCGCGATCTGTGTATAGGCTTTCGGACGTACACAATTAATTACTGTATCATTTTATTCGTATACGCGGACGCGTTTAACGCGCTCTGTTTGCGCGCAGTACAGACGTTCCAATTACGCTAATTATTTCAAAACGTTTTGCCCCTACGCGCACGGCGGCACGGTAATCGGACGGGCGGCGGGCGGGCGGGCGGGCGCGCGCATTAAAAGTTTCACGGCGATTTCAATTTTCCTTTGACGTACGTTTCGAATTCCGCGCGCACGTTATTCGCCGTGATTCACGCATAGGTACGCGTATTTAGCGCAGATTTTACAATAAACGAGCGCGCGCGCGCGTTACATTCAATTCAAAAGTTTCAATACGCCGCGGGCGTAGGTACCTGCTAAATGGGCGAATTAAAAAAAAAAAAAAAAACATCAATGCGCTATTGCACCGGCTAAAACCCCGCGCGGTGTATGCAATGGCGTGCGCGCGGCGATGTCTTTGCGGAGTGTGTCCGTAACGGGAAACGGTACAAACATTTTATTTGTGCGAGCGTACGACACTGCCCGCCTATCGGAAAACCACTAGATTCATTCGCAGCGAACACACAAGATGACGCGTTCAACTGTATATTTATATATAAATATTTACAAAATACAAATACGTATACGTTATATTATTTAAATGAAAAAAATCGAAATGTTTTACCGATGTTCGATAACAATATGTCGTATTAATTAACTGAACTGTGTTGATAGATAGGGAGAGAAGAGCAAGGGAAATCTCGAATATAGTTACCGTTGACAAATTTTAGATTCTAGAATCTAGAATTTTAGATAGGTTTTACAATGATGTTTATTTTTTTTTTTTGTGAACAATTTTTCTACCAGAAATTTCGCTTCGATTTTCAACTGTAGTACTTTGGGGAAATTAGATTGGGATGATTATTTAATGCAGTAATTTTTTGATTTTTCCAAGGTTTTCATAATAAATGAGAAAAACCGGGAAAATGTACCAAATGTATTGTATTTTTCAAAACGTACATATATTACGGCCTTTCAAAACGCGTATAACCGAACTCCGCTCAGAATCGTTTTTCGTTTACAATGGTTAATCGTTGCGTACAAATACACATTCAATTTCCTCTCTATCTTTCCAACTTCCCACCAACAACAGTGGCCCACCCATCGTGCGAAGTATGTCCGTTTGTTTTTTAATATTTACCTCTTATACAATATCATCTTAATTATTATTATAGATTTATAGCTTTTTTTGAAATTGTTTAGGTTGGATTATGTTGTCAAAGAGCGGTACGCCGTGTAGAAAGATAGGGATTGAGTAAGTACGCGAAGGTGGACGAGAAGACTTATGCACTACGTGAAGGCATGGGTGAACACTGGAGACCGGATTTATATGCTCTTAAAATCTACAAAAAAATCCGGATGAAAGCACTTAAAAAATATTTATAAAAGCAAAAATGATAGGTGGGATAAAAACTGTCCCTTTGATTTTTTCAGGAGTCTTTTTTTTTTCTTTTTTTATTACGTTTCTTAGTGCTTTATTGTGGAATCGAAGAAAATATTATTCCGGGCTCTAGTGATGTCAGTCAGCATCTTTTTTATTAAAAGTTAGTTTTTTTGACGAAAGGTCATTTTTTCGTTACTATATTTGGTTGGTATCAAAAAATGTTCGTGAATAAAGTTCATTTTAACTTACGGTATGGTTAACTTTATACTTAACCGTATACATCATAGTTTTAAATTATTTTAAACTATTTTAAACACTTAGGAAATACAAAATAGCGGCTTCTTTAAGTGTTCCACTGTATTATGTCAATAATTAGTAGGTAATATTTTATAGGTATTTTATCTTAGTTAAAATTCAATTTATATTTCAATCGCGTTTTGTGCGAGAGGGTCGTATATTTAATGAAAAATTAAATTTTTATATTCACCTCTTTATCAGTAGATAAAAAAAATGTTTATTTGTTCACTTTTCAAAATATTGCCAAATAGCCATTTTGTATTAGACACAGTCTAACAAAATTAATGTATCATACGACCATAAATTGTACGTATACGATAAATAGTTCCTTTGTAACGATCTAATCTAATCTAAGTTAATTTATTGAATATCATTCAATATTTTCAAACGCCTTATTTAAAAATTGTAACGGCTATTAGTAAGAAACTACTTATCGGGTGTTGGATTCAACTTTTTGATCGAAAAGCGCGATAGAAATAGTCTATAATAATACAGGGTGTGCCACAAAGATATACCATTGCAATATCTCCCGAGATAATAAATATAATCGAATTTTCTTTTTTATATATATTACTCGCAGAGATAAGGACTACAAATATTTATGTTTCATTTAATTTTTCACGTTTTGGTAAAAAACTTAAATATAAAAATTTTCATTTTATATTTTTAAAAAATTTGAAAATAGCTATTTTATTATAGATATCATTCTTTTGAAAATGTTGACGTTTCAAATTTTTGTATTCATTAAATTCGTGATTTTTAATAATTGTTTAAAATTAAGAGAAAAGTACGTATGTAATAAATTATGCAGCAGGCTGTAATCGAATTAGCTAATTAATTATTATTATTATAGTTGATTGACTGTACACTTTTATTCCCTGAACATTAAAAATTGTTTAAAAACCACGAGTTTAATGAAAATAAAACATAGATATGTTAAAATGCCTGAAAGAATCGACTCTATAAAATGGCTATCTTCAAACCGTTCAAAAATAATAAAATAAAAAGTTATTATTTTTGAGTTTTTTTTTTTTTATCAAAACGTGAAAAATGAAATGAAATATAAATACGTGTAGTCCCCTATACCTGCGAGTAACGCAAAGACAGCGTAATTCGATTGTCTTTATATCGTCTCCGGATATATTCGCGGGACACACTGTTTAATGCGAAATAAATAGACGGCCCGTTAACCGTAGGTTTTCTCTTAAGCATTTCAGAGATGTCAAAATATTGAACGCTTTTGCCGATCATTTTTTTTTTTTTTTTTTTTTTTTTAACATACCTACGAGTATTATCCCCAAACGCGCTTGCGATACAGAACGATTGACAATTTTATGACGAATCAACGCACGCGGTATATATTTATATTATTGTATGTTTATCGAAGCGTTTGACGCGTAAAACGCAATTTCGGCTGACTGTAAGGTACCTGAAACGCGCGGACTCGATTTCTTTTTCTTCGTTTTCGATAAACGTTTAATCGTTTGTTTTACCGACGTGTGTGTTAGCATGTCTGCGATTCAATTATGATATAGCGATCTACCGCGAAATACCGAGTGAAATATTGGAGAACGGTCCAAAATGTAATATGTATATTATTATATATGTGTACGTATAATATAGAATTTGATAAAGGAGATTTAAGTCGAATCGTTTAACTTCTTTAGCGCGTACAACAAAGTGCTGCGGGAATTATTTTACGGTTCGTTTTTAACAAAGGGATTCCGCAAGAATATTATACGCGCGCGCACACACACACACACACACACACGCACACACACACGCACAGACACACACACACACACAGTAATATATACGTACATATATATAATATACGTGTATATTAACTCGCGGAGAATAACGTTCAAACGTTTCGGTAACAATACCGAAAACAATATGAATCCGCCGCCGTGGCGTATCGAGCTTACCAAAAATATCCGTTTTGTTTACACTATCATAAACGTTCAACAAACGTCTGTATGTATATACATATACACATAATATTACGGTATAAAAGCTTCAAACAACGATAGAATAGCTGAAATATTTTCTGCGGGAAATTATCCCGAGGAGGCCGAAATTTTGAGGCGTCTATACAACATAATACACTTGCCGTAAAATGCGTACGTATACACGTAGGTATTTCACGTTATTTTTCTTATTTCAGAATATCATTTTAGACTTTGAGTTTAACGAAGATCCTTTTAGTTTTATCGATGTGTGTGTGTGTGTGTGTGTTTTTGTTTTCTGCATTTACGGTTAGTAAAAGCGCTCCGAATTTTTCGCATACCGCAGGCATACTTTGAAAAATGCAGATTTTCGCTCGGTGGAACTTTATTAGAAAAATATATCTAGATTCCCGGCAGGTTTTTAGGTAAAAAAAAAAAAAAAAATTTAAAAATGCACAACAAATACGATGCGACGTTGGTTTCCGGGTTACTCGGGCTACAAGGAAAAGAACACGACTAATATATTGTACTCGCCGGATTAAAGAGATTCCCTCAGAACTGTTTTCGGTTTAAAATGATTTTTCGGCACTGACGCGCAATAAGTAATTTTTAAACTGAATCGCCTCACATCTTTTACCTTGCCGACTTGCCGCATGTAACCGCGACCGTGGTACGAAGTGTGTTCGGCTTTTGTTTTACATACACAATTGTGCGTCGGGATTTAACGAACAAACCCCCCCCCCAAAAAAAAAAAAAAAAAAAAATTAAAAATCGCCTTATTTAATTATTAAGACTTATATTATTTTGTTTTATTTGAAACATACGTTTACCGTTTAATTAATTAAATTACAGGTAATCGTAGTGATTTGGTGAGAGAGAACAATTACGCTATTAAATAAATATAAAAAAAACAACAACAATATTATGGAATGACATTAGGTAAATGTATGCGGAAATGTATCCGGCTATGCGATTCATCGGCACGACGTTGGTGCTAGGAGGTTTTGAGCACCGCTAAAATTATCCAAAGAGCTTTTTTTTATAGTACCTACTAAATATTTTAACCACGCGTTTCATAATTATAAGCAGAACAAATTACCTACAGGCAATAAATGTGTGTATATGTATATATGAAAAATAAAAAAAGTTAAAAAGTTATAATATATTTGTATATATACAAGCGGTTGTAAACGAAACGAGTAGTTGATTATTACGAGTGTCGCGTAAGGGATTGTGTGGGCATTACCCCCATTGGTCTGTGTTGTGTGTAATTACGCCTATGAGTAGATTAAAGAAATCCTGTGCTCTGGCGTGTGTCCACGTACTCGAAAGTTTACTCGCTCTAGTGGCCTGGGAACATAATACCCATAACAACAAGGCTTTGAATGAAATCGATGTCGAACTTATGACGTCTAACAGATTTAGACCTAAAATCTTAGCAGTCGAACTGCAATCGTGTTGTCGATGAGGGATTTGCAATAAACAACCGGCGTTTCGGACACGATCAATCTTGTCACCTACGTTATTATTATAGACGATCCACAAGATTCCGCAGATGTAACGAAAACATTTGTTTTTACATTTATGTTTGTACAGGATGATGCATTAAGCGTACTCGCTCCATTTTTTTGGTTAAATTTTGCATATTATATTTAAATTCTGATTTTTGGAATTTTTAAGTGTCACAGGACACTCCTTAAATTTGTTCGAAAAATCTGAGTGTTAGAAATTATCGGTTTTGACTATCTATACGTTTAAAAATTTTAAAAATCAGAATTTTAATATATGCTAAATTTAAACAAAAAAAAAAAAATAAAATAAAAATAATGGGGTGAGCGCGCCTAGTAAATCACCCTGAAAATATATTTACAGTTTAATTAATTCTGGATAGGACACTCATTTTAAGTGCATCGTACATACGAAAACGCACGAATAGAATTCATATTTTATTCACAATTATCTTACGCCGTAATTAATTGAACTTGAGTTAAGCGATTATTTATCTGTTAAAACTACCTCCTCATTAGATCAACTGGATACCGAATTCAACAATAAACGCTCCTCTATGCATATTCTTATCAAAGCAAGTCTTCGTGGCCCAAAAATTGTTTACGGCAAAAAAAAACACGTTGAAAAACGCAAATGTCACAAGAAAATGTCTAGTTCTGTTAATTATATCTAAAATCGTCGGTTTATTTGCACTTTCATGTTAAACAATCTCTCCTTAATGAGATCGTCTTCTTGCGCGGTGTTTTATTTTTATTGTAAGCATTTTAAGACTTTTCTTATCGGCGTACTGCACCTCAGTTCGCGCAATAGTCGTTATACTTTTACAGCCGAGACGGAGGAAATAATTAGCAACGTTTAAAATTGAAATAAAACAATAACAACACTATATTTTCAGCTTCTCCGTTCTCTGGTCTCCTCTTGCACCCGATCGCCCGTATTCCCTTCTCGTTTCATTTTCTTTCCAGTCGAAAACCTTCACCGAGTAATTACACGCACTTTTAGATTCGGAGCGTATGGCGAGGGATCTATTGGTTTTACTATGATTCGTATTCTGCAGTGTTTTTTCAGTCTGTAAATAACTTTTCGAACAGAAAACTTACTCTAATCGAAAAATGACAAGATACCCTATTCGTTATTTTTAGTTTTAGTTGGCGCAATAAAAACGTGTATTTTTGATTTCCCCGAGGGGTTTCAAAATATCTGTGAAGAACCGGAAACAAAATTATAGGAAACACAGATAAATATTTACGGCGCATTGCGACGTTACCGATTTCATTAATTTTGTACGCATTATGTTTTCTACCTGAAATCTTGCTCCAATTGAAAAATGACAAGAGACCTCTTTGATGAATTTTAGATCTGATAGATGACTAGAGAAGTTGTTTTTTAATTTTCCGTGTAGTTTTCTTCATAGTTTGAGCAAAACCGAGAATAAACGTAGACAAAACGGGAAAGTTTTCGGAAATATTGGTTTCATTTTCAATTTTGTTTTTATTTTCGTTGCAATTCAGTTAAACATGTTCGCGGAGATTTGGAATTTTGACAGATAACTTATAATACCGTTTTTTTGATGTAATACAATTTCAATAACATTTGAGCGATATTTGAGCTATTTATAGTCATTTTATGTTTGTGAGTTTTTCCGTAGTTTTTATTTGGTAGGTACTACGTAAATATCATTGATTGACCTAATTGAAATTGTTGAACATTTAACAGAAAGTTTATTTTAAGTTTTACTTGGTGGTTAAAAACAAAAAGTTGAATTGTAATGCAGTATTTTTTTTTTTTTTTTTTAAGAGTTTTATTATACAATTTTGACTAAAATCGTAAATATTACGGCCTTTTAAAACATTTATAACCAAACTTCGCTTCAAATCGTTTTCTGTTAGCTATGGTTTATCGTTGCTTATAGATATAAATTAAATAACATTATGTTTCCCACATTTCCAACTTCCCACGTACAACAGTGGCACACTCGTTAGCAGTAACGGCTCTTTTTTTTTACTACATCTTTCCATTTTGTTCTAGGACTTTCGAATAGTTATTTTTCCATACGGATTCTACTATATCGTCGAATAAAATATAACCAAGTATCAGAAATAATTTAACTTTTGAGATTATTTTTGGACAAAAGAACTGAAACAATAAAACTCAATTGTTTTTATCGCACAAAGTGTCCCACGGAGATATGATAAACTTATTTTGCTCAATATTTTTAAGTTTTCATTTTTTTGTAATATGTAATCACTAGAGCTTTGCGCTATAATTCTTGTACCTATTTCATATTTTTTGTAGAACTAAAAATAGAAATTTTAATTTTAATAAAATTGTTTTTTACAAAATCCATAATATCATATTTTATAAATTTATATTTTGAAATTAACATGGTGCTATGACAAATATTTACTAATGGTGAGTCGTTAATTTTCTACTGTTTTTTTGAAGTTTACGATACTTGTTTCAATAGCCACTATTAAATTATTTCAATCGGTTCACCAATATTGTTCCGTGAAAAAATGTTTGATGATTTTTGTTAACTTCAAAATATTGTCTTTAGTTATTATTTGTCACGCCGAAATTATGTTTTAAAATCTCTTCTTATTTTTCTTGGCTAAAAAGGCCTTTTAAGACCATCCCATTTCACCACACTCCTCCATTCTTCTCTATTAATTGCTCTTTCTTTTCGATTCATACCTCTCTTAGTGATTCCATATCCTTTCTGACTAAGTGTTCCTATTTTGTTTTGGGTTTTCCAAGAGGTATTTTACCACATGGGTTTTTATTAATTCACTATGGCTCTTTCAGGCATGGCCTGCCCATTGGAGTCTTCGCTTTTTTATCAAATCCGTTATTATTATTGTATTTAAGAACAACAACTAGAGCTCTGCATTTTTTCTCCTTCTCCATTCTGATCCGTTGTCACCATCCTTAACTGACCCAACGATTTTCGAAACGTTTTGAAACCTATAATATTATAAAACGGATAAATCTTGGATTTTGTACAAAATAGAGAAACCATAGCACAAACCCATAGTGTAATATATTGTTACACGAAAAAAAAATGAATAAAAACTTAATCATATCGAACCGAACAAAATTGATTGCATTCGTCAGATTTCCGTGGGAAGCGCTGTATTTTATAACGACAAAGTATACGTAGTGGGCGTGCACGTGAAATAAGAGTGCACATTTCTAAAGTGAACCTACTCATTTTCTGGAACGGTCCTGCGGAACATAGGTATTATATTATTACTATATTTTCGTGTGAAATAAACGCGTTATTGATCGGTGAGGTGAGCAATAAGAATTCAGTCCGTGTTGGAAACGAATTCCGAACAATATATATATATATATATTTTTTTTCCTAAAGAATTAATACTTCAGCGAGCCGTTATACATTATGTATATATATATATAATACAATATTATAGCCCGTAAAAAAGTTTTCACTATATATATATATTATATTTTGCACTGTCAAGTGAACTCCTCATGGCCGCTGGTGTTTTGCCCCCCTCCATAAAGAAAAAGATGTCCTCGTTGTCGTGGCGTTGGGTAAAAGTGTCGATTTCGACGGTCCAATTTTAAGTATAAAATCACGGTTCACATCGTACTCGGAGGGACCGAAAAATATATTAAATTAATAAAAACAGTGAACGCGATTTTTAGCACGTTTCATACGTTAGTAACAATTTCAGATTTCGAGCGGAACGAGGAATGTATTGGTTTTACAACGATATTTGTTATTACTGTTATTATTTTTATTTTTTTTTTTTTTTTTTGTAAACAACTTTGCTACCAGAAACTTTGCTCAGATTTTCAACGAAAGCATTTTTTCTGAATGGAAATAGGACTGGGAAATAAGGTAATTTTTTGATTTTCCCAATAAATTTCTGAACAAATGGGAAAAACCGGGAAAATAAATACAATATTAAACAAATTTGATTAAAGAAAATATATAATGCATAAGTAATTATTTTACAATAATAATATGACATATATATTGTTGATAAAGCAATACTATTAACCGCATTCCGCTCAGAATCGTTTTTTAGTTAGCAATGGTTAATCGTTGCTTACGTATATACATTAAATTACCTATAACAGTGGCTGCACCCGTCCCCATTAGCCTAGGACAGCATTTTTATTTTATATTCTTAAACAAAAAAGTCCTATTCTTACTTACTATAGTATTATAAATGCGAATATTCGTTTGAACGTATGTTTGATAAGTCACGTTTACACGGTCCACTTTTGATAATCATTATGGATGAATCACTAATGCAACACAATTAATTAAAAATTAACAATTCAAACATGAAATCGTCAAAAGCAATCAACTGCAATGAACGATGAACGTAATTGTAGGTTCGTGTTCAATATTTTTATTAATTTTGAGTGATATTCGCCGAATAGTCAAAAGAGAACATGATTTCAGCCAATGAAACATGTTTCTTTTTAATAGTTATTAAAAAAAAAAAAAAAGCGAAAAACATTCATTACGATGAACGGAATAATGATTAGCGAACCGTGTAAACTATTTGTTTTCGTTTTAGGTGATATACTATGGACGGTTCGTCCAAAATGGTCATCAAGAGTGAAACGTGTTAACGCGGGTTTACCACTTCTCATCAAAATTACCGAACGGATTGAGCTGAAACTTTTCATAGATTGCCAGAAACGTAGTTCTAAATCGAGAATAAAATATAGTTTACTTTTCTCCTGTATTCGACCACTAAAGGGGATGAGGAGGATTTAACGGGGTAATCGGTTACCCTGGTGGTACGGAACAAATAGAAAAAAGACGTCCTAGGATAATGGGGAAGGGTGTAGCCGCTGTTATGAATAATTTAATGTATACCTGTAAGCAACGATAAACTATTGCTAACGAAAAAAAGGTTTTGAGTGCAGTTCAGTTGATAGTGATGCTTTGTCAACAATATTTATGTCATGTTATGGTATAATACCCAATTAAATAGGTATTATGTTTTTTCTTTAATAATATTTTTTTAATATTGTACCAATTTTTCCGTTTTTTCCTGCAGAGTACCTACCGAATAAATATTACGTACAAAACTCTCGTGGCTAAAATTTTTTGAAAATTTTACCACGTCTAGAAAAGGCGAATATAAGTTTTCTGTCTAAATTTCAAGTCTCTACGAATATTTTTAACTGAATTACGCCAAATAACAAAATTGAAATATAAAAAAAGCATTATTTTTGTAAATTTCCCGTTTTCCTTACGTTTTATCCTGGTTTTTCCTAGATAAATATGATTATTTATTAAAGATAGTAAAAACCAACTAGATATTACGAAAACCGCTTGGAAAATCAAAAAAAAAAATTTCAGAAACGGTGTCGCGCGTGCATATCCGAGCGAGATTTCCGGTAGAATTTTCGTGCGCAGAACGAAAAAAAAAAAAAAACATCTCGGTGAAACCGATTCGTTCTTCGTTACACTCGGAATCGAAACAAGTTCAAACAAACAAACGAAAAAAAAAAAAAAAAATAATAACAATATGTAAGCAAGTTAATCCCCGTTACAGAAGTCGCGATGACAATACGCGAAACGAACAGCAGCGGGCCCGATTTCTAATCCGCGACCGGACACCTCAATGTTAGCCACGCGCAGCTATTCGAAAGACCCGGAGGGATCGGGGCGAGCCCCGGATGCGCGTCGACGCACCGGCTCCCGCTTCCTAGTTCGCCGCACCGCCTGCCCGCGGTTCGACCGCCGTCCGTCAGGCGGCCGCCGGCTTGTTGACCACTGCCCAACGAAACTCACGGGCCCGGCCGAAACCGACCGCGGCCGGCACCCGGGCGTTCGTCCGGCGCCGAGAACGGGTCGACGCCCGGGCTCCGAAGACCGTCCTGACTACTTTGCGTAAACGTCGAAAGCCGCACACGTCCCGACGCCCGGCCACCGACGGAGCGGACGGTCAGTGCGCACACGGAGGCAGCCGGCAGACACGCGCGCGATGACACAATCGCCGTGGGCAGAGGTCTGTGGGCCGCCCCCAGAACATCCGTCCAACGCTGCGCGACCCGACGGTCGGAACGCGCGCAGAGACGAGCCCCGTAGTGTCGGCCGGAGTACGGGGCAGTTGTCGGAAAATTGATAGAGTTACAATAGTTTTCGTATTAGGGTTATTACCGACGTACAGAAAAAAAAAAAAAAAAACAATAATAATAATTTGCCTGTGCAATAATTTAACGTTTAATGCTCGTAAACCCAGTGTGATAAATTATGTATTCACCGGTGAACAGTTAATCCGCGTTGGTCGTTGACGGTTATTAATGAACCAGATCCAGAGTGGGCTCGAGTTAAAACATTAGCGCGATCATCGCAAATGTATTTAGCTGTTAGTTTACGAACAACGGAGCCAGCAATAGGCTCGATAATATCGTCAATCACTCGCCGTAAAAGTAAATTGATTATTGTTCTTAAATGCTCGTAAATTCGATGTCTCTGTAATTGCTCGGATAGACGAGAAAAACATTTTTTTAGACGTTTTGACTTTGTAAATCCTAACCCGGCAACACGTGACCGTGATCGATATCAAATGCTCCGTTGTACGAAAATGATTATAATTTTTATGTATAAATTATTTTAAAAAGAAAATCGGCGCGATAAAAAATGAATGCATTATTGATACTTCCGATAATGAAAATGTCTACACAAACACATTTTGTCGTTCAACGTTGGCGATATTTCGAACTGAAAAAAATCCGTTATCGACTTTCTGACAACTGCCAACCTGCCGTCTCGATTTCCAGACGGATACGACCTCGGCGAGGAAGTTCCGACACTCGAAAATTTGTAAATGTCGGCTGCGCACCGGGGTAAATCGGTGTTGACCAGCTGTTTTTTTCGACCGGCCGCATAAAACTATGCGATCGCACACAGATGTCGGCCGTAATTATTGGCCGTATACCGATTCCCGATAACATTTATGTGTTGTTCGAACGGCGGTCTGTCCCATCGGAAGGATGGCGTACGGTGTCTGGTGAGCGCGTATTGCCGTTTGTTGTAGTACGATAATATTGCCGCTGCGATAACAGTCCGATTACCGCGCACGGTCGTGTCGGCTGGGCTGCATCCGATTTCCGTCTCAAATGTAAAATTTGAATCTAAGGATACACCAGTTCCGCCCGGGTTCTTAAAACGGATACACCGATTCCGTCCCAAGTCATTTATTTAGTTACACGAGTTCCGTTTCTTTTTGCATTTTCTACACTTTATTAATATATAAATGGACCGTACGATTTACGGCTACGACAACAATTTTATATTGTTCATTAAGTATGTTGCTTTCAGTTATCGCACCAAATGAATTATCGAATTCGATAATGCTGTTCAATTTTTAAATTTTCCAGTCATTATTTGTGCGTTACCGTGTCTGGGATTTTTTTATTTTTGATTCCGAGCGTAGCGTGGGAGCTATTGGTTTTACTAAGACTAGTTTTAGTGGTGTTACTAACACGTTTTTCCCCCGATAATCTCGCTTCGATTTTTACGCGTAGCAACATTCCTGAAAGCTCAAGTTGTCCAGATTGTATTTTAAACAGGTCATTTTTTGATTTTCGTCGCCGTTTTTGAAATTAAAGCATTTAAGAGGGGAAAAAACGTAGGAAAACGTACAATTTCACGATTTCATTATTGTTTAAAAACACGAACGACGTTTTCGACCAGTGAAAATGATTTAATCGAAAAATCACAAGATATCTTTTTTGTTCACTCTTTGGTTTGCTTTCTCACGGTGTCATTGCCAAAACTTTTGAACCACTTTCGAGCTTTAAAGGAATTTTAATTTTCGCTGTAATTCGGTTATAAACACACGTGGACACTTGAAACTTGGTAATAATACTTATATTAGACTTATCTAGACGGGGGAAAATTTTCAAAATCATCGAGTAAATTTTAGATTTTTTTACAATGATATTTTATTATTTTTTTTTTTTTTATTATACTGTAGATCACTTTTATGAGAATCGCTCGGAATCGTCTTTCGTCAAGCGATGGTTTATCGTTGCTTACAGATGAAAAATGAAATAACCCTATGTATCCTACTTTCCCAACTTCTCACCTACAACAGTGGCCGCTCCAATCTCCCTGTATCAGCTCCGTTTTTTTTTTTTAAATTCTACTCACATAGTCGTATCGCAATGTTTTATTGAACTTCGTTTTTGTTAGGGGCGGAATTGGTGTGTACTTATTTTTAATTGAGTCGGAATTAATGTATACTTTTTTTTTCACCCAGGACGGAATCGGTATAGAAAAAGGTTATTGGAACGGAACTCGGATGCGGCCATCGGCCGTGCGGCTTTTCGATTGCAGTCGGAATCGCGCCGACCCGCGTCCGTACGGAATTCAATACAATACGAAATGACGAGAAAACCTTTTCATTTAGGCGGACCGCACTGCGCGTATATAATAACCATCGTCGTCGGGAAAGAGGGAACAGAAGTGAACAAAGTCCAAACAGTGTATAGTCTAGACGAGCGCGCACACAATAATATACGAGACATGTACGTATTATACGAACGAACGAAACGAGAATATATAGAACTGTAAAGGAGAAAACAAATTCACAATGTAGATACCTATTACACACCGATGGGCGCACGGTAAACAAAATGTATACACAAAAAAAAAAAAAAAAAAAAAAAATATAATAAAATACAAAAATAGTCAACGGTGTAACCGCTGGCAATTTAGGTATTGCACTCGCGCGGCGGGCTATCGGGTTTTCAAAAAAATAAAATCTTGCGCGATACGTAATACGTATAGGCCGTTTTTATTTCCAAAGTCATTTAGTAAAAAAACGAAATGGGTATTTCGACGACTGTTTTTACACACGTCGATACACGTGTGGGTATTAGATTTTAACGTTTGGAAAAATTCGGA